>OZ018321.1:221810632-221935632 GCA_963969495.1 Ceratothoa steindachneri
ACACGATGTCATAATTGTAGTACCTCAAACTCGATCCTCCATCGTTGAAATTTATCTATTTTTCAAAAGCCGATTCGTACGGAACATAAAGCTGGCAGCCTGTTGGTCCGTACCTAAGGTGAAACGTCGTCCTGTCAAGTAATGAGACCACCTCTCTACAGATTCCACAATTTCAAATTCCTCCTTTTCTACTGAAGAATGTTTGCGTTTAGTAGGTGTGAGGGTGTGAGAGAAAAAAGGGGACTGGACGGCCTACCTGATTCAGAGTAGCAGCAATGGCTGTATCGGAGGCATCAGTCTCACTACCAAAGCAATAGTTTCATTAATTGAGTGCACAACAGCCTTTCCATTCTCTTTTTTGAGATCATCAATGGCTTTCAGGGCCTCTGGACTCAGAGGAAAAGTGTCAATGGCAACAAGAGATCTGATCTTGTCCGAGAATCGGAAAACCCATTGTGAATAATAGGAAAACATACCAATAACACGGCGTAAAGAAGTACGGTCTTTAGGGATCGGTAATTCCTTTGAAGGACGTAAACGTTCAGAATCTGGTTTAAGAGAGCCATAGGTGATTGTTTAACCGAGAAAATCTATTGATTTTTTTTAAATGACAGACTTAGTCTCGTTGAAGGTAAAGTTGCGGAGCCGGGCAACCTCTTGAAATACCGCTAAGTTCTCATCAAGCTCCAGCTGGGGTTTTCCTTCCCACGACAATATTGTCAACATCAGCATAAGTTCCATGCAGATCGTGTTGCTTGATGATGTTGTAAATATTCCTTTGGAAGCAAGCAACGCCGTTTGTAACCCCGAATGGCACTCTGCGAAAGTGATATAGCTTGCCATTCACTTCAAAAGCAGTATATGGCTTGTCCTCTCCCCGTATAGGTACCTGGTGATAAGCACTTTTCAGGTCCAGTGAACTATAATACTTGTAATGAGACAGTTCCGTGACAAGGTCGTCTATTATTGGAAAAGGGTACGCATTAGAACGAGTAAATCTATTTATGGTCTGTCCATAGTTAACACTAATCTCTTTCGGTTGCGCTCATTCGACACAACAAAAACTTACGCCCTCCATGGAGATGTGCTCTCCTCAATAACACATCATGTAGTATCTTGTTAATCTCAGACCTTATCAACTTCCTATCATCATCCCCAAACCTCTGAGATTTTGTTGCAATAGGTTTGCAATGAGGAGCAAGACTTGAAAAAAGACGAGTGTATCCACCAAAGCAGACAGTATAATGCAAATGGCAAGGTTTGAGATATTTAGATCTTTCTTGGATCAGCCAAAACCCACAGTAACACTAGAGTGCTGGCTCATAAAGTCTTGAACAAGAATGGCATCACATCACAAGTCTGGCAGCACAGAAAGCCTTATATTGTAGTAGCACTCACCCTTCAAATTGATGTCAAACGTGCAGCGTCCCTTCACAGGAGACGTGAGTGATGAAGAGGCCATAGATACGCTTCCAGTCGCTGAAATAACCTTCAACTTGTGCTTCTTGGCAAAACTATGTGAGATGAAAGGGTCAAAGCTCCCTGTGTCGATAAGAGCGGTCGCTTCATTATTACCAACCAAAACATCCACAGTAGCACTCCGTAGTAGTCCCGGGGAAGAAGCAAAGATTACAGCCAGTGTAGAAGACTGAGCGGATGCAGAAGTAGAAAATGTAGTAGACCGGCACACCTTAGCAAAGTGCCCCTGCTTATTACACTTATGACAAGTGACGTTTCTTGTCGGGCACTGCCCACGATTGCGACGGGGACCACCACAGAAATAGCGCCGGGACTTTAAATTGGCAGCAGCACAGGTGCTTTGAGCAGAATAAGCAGTTTCAGATGTTCCAACAGCACAGGTCCCATCATCGGTGCGAGCAGGCTTGGATGTCGCAGCAGAACTTACACCAGAGACAATATAACGATAATAAGACATAGCAACATCGAGTGTCCTGGCTTTATTAACAGCCGTACTTAGGTCCAAAGTTTTGTTTTCAATCAATCACTGCCTGATTGTATGAGGGAGCCAGCCATTGATGAAAGAATCTCGTATGTAATCATCCGGATTCTGTGAATCAGTAGCAGCCTTAAAGTTACAATCCTGACTGAGCACCTGAAGCTCTTGGAGATACTCATCTATTGTCTCCCCTTCATGTTGCCTACGAGTAGCTAATAAATGTCTGGTGAACACTTCATTTTGGGGCTTGACATAAAGGTCTTTGAGAATATCTATAGCTGAATCAATGTAACCATATACGGTTGGAGAGACAAAATTTATCAATGTATCCAGGTTGTTAGGATTAAGGCTTGCGGTGGATTCCAGGAATGCAGAGAAACTACGATTCCAGTGATTCCATTATCGTGCGGCAGTAGGAAGGTTGGGAAATACATCCAGGCGTTCAGGTCTCAGGAATTTATCCATCTTTAGATCAGACGCAGCTTGTTTTTATTTTTAGGAAGCTATGAATGGGATCCACCTATTTATTTAAAGCGCAAGTATAGCCTTTGGACCGGCACTGGCGGGCTTGTTAGTTGACTAATTGTGGGGATCATAATAAACCGTCAATACCTTTCTCTAGGCTTAATTCAACTAACAAAACTTCAATACAGTCTGAAACTAAAAGAGAAACAATATAAGTAAACATACTAATTTTAATCAGGTTAGGAAGCACAATTAGTTATAATTAAACAAAATAAGGCAGTTTAGCCCATTAGGCAATTATACATATAAGGTTACATTCAATATAAATTAATACACGTAACTCATCTGAATATCTTTCATTTCTAATTCTAATCTTTACCCTTGCTCTAAATTATATCTAATAGTCTCTTTCTACGCAAGCAATCGCAACCATATACAGTGTTTTAGTATGAACAATTATTATTAAATGAAGGAATATATGTGAAATAACATATTTTTATATTTCACGGTATGTTTTACCAATTAAAGCAAAGACCTGTTTCAGTGGAGTGGAAGCATGTTAAAATGATTCATTGTCGATCACTGAAGGGACAGCAATCACGGTCACCGCATGCAGCTCGGAGTACCTCGCATTTTCTTTTTCCGAATTCCCTAGTCGTGATGCGGCTCATTCACTATTTAATAGACGTTATAGTCTCACATTTAGGCCACCGAATGTGCTTGAACCTGAACTGTGGGAAACCTTTGAACAAGCTTTTAACAACATTTAAGCTACATTACGCTATGACTTTGTTTGCGGATACACTCCCCTCGTCCGAACAATATTCCGTACGCCATGCTCCAACATCTGGGTGAGCCAGACATAATCTTTCTAACCTTGCATAATAGTACCTGGACCGAGAAAATCTTCCGCATTTAATTGTGAAGAGAAGCTGTGCTCGCTTTTGGGGAATCAAAGAGAGATCCTTCAATCTCTCACTGTTTTGGCCCAATTTCTCTAACTCCATACGTGTGCAACTTGATGGAAAATTAGTTAATGCTAAGCTAGCTTATATTCGTGACATCAGATGCCACCTGCTTCCCCACGGTATGGTTTTCGCCAATTCCATTTCAAGTCAGATCACTTGTCGGGCTTGAAAATGCTCTTTTCGGGGCGATCTCTTGTAGCTACCACTTGGTAACGATATTTTTTGATTTGTTAAAGCCCTATGATACTTGAGCGATCGAAAATTCCAGATAGGTTTGAGGGAACTCTATCCTGTCTATTGCTCTAAATGTCCAAATACGGACATGTTTACATTGTTAATCTCTTTGCCTTAAGCTTCATAGATATAATGACCTTAATACTGTCGGAAGATGTGTTTGTTACACTATAACTAGATCGCCTATTCTATCTCTTTTGATGAAAGCCAGATGCCTGACTAGAGGATTTACTCACATGCGCTCTGAACTCCATCTCTCGTTATGCAGGAGCGCGCAGGTTTCCGTTGCATTTGTCAAGGAATAAAGTTATACGATTCTGCTGGGTTCGCTGGAGTCAGGCCGACCCATAGTTGTTCCCAAATGTAGCTCGCCTCGATGTATTAAAGTCCTACAGTTTCTTTTCTCTTCTTTTCGGTCGAAACCTCACCTTAAAGACATACATTCACATACGAATTTTTCATATATCATCGCCTTGGACTTCAATCGTTCTCTGCCGTTCAGAACTATAGGTGGTGAGAAGACTAATCTTCTAAAATTTTATGGCTCTTATTCTCGTTTTAATTTAGAAAACCAATGTGAATTATACGCATCTTCAGACGTTCGTAAATTTTCGTTTGTGACAGGTGCCTTTCACACGTTCTTTGTAATGAGCCTACTCATCGATGCCACTGGCTTTAGCGCGTTTAAGGTGTATTTATTTTACGCTTGTACAAGCGAGTCCAGCACCTCCCTTCGGCACCAATGGTTCACACTTCTTCTGAAGCTAACATGATGATGTCTATGCTGACCTGAGGCGCCAATCTTTTCTAAACTTTTTGGGTTGACGACCTTTCAGCCCTTTCAAGAAAGTGACTTATTTCTTATGGCAGTAGCGCCCCTTATGCTGCCATGACGCCTCCTTTAAAGTACCACTTCTGAAAATTAATTTCCATCACTGCTCCTAAAGCTTCTAGAACACAAGAATTATTTCCTTTCTATTTCCTGGATCACAGATCATTTCACGCAGTAGCTGTCTCAGTCAACAAGGAGGACAGCTAATATGAAGAGGAAGTAGGCTTTCAAGGGCTTTTCCCACCTTTTTTAATACGACTGGGCTCTTTTGGGAGCTGAGTCTGGCTTCAAAGCCGAGCCATTACGATAGAATAAGTGCCATGCTTGGTTTGAAGATTAAATTGTGATGTAAAGTGACTTACTGAGTGCACTGAGAATCCTTGAGTCATTTTAATAGCCGCACTCACAGGTTGGCAGTGTAGCAGAAGCCAGGGCTGATGCGAGACGTGAGGATTTCGCCATTCTCTTTTGTTGGTTTTCTGGAAATGTAAGAAGAGCGGAAAATCAGCGCTCGAAGGAGGATCACACAATTTGCACAGCAGGGCGAGCGGACCAGCGTTTTGCCATTTCTCATTCTGTGATGGCCTGAAAAGGAGACTATTTGTGGATCACTTGACGACGATAAGGTTCGTAACTCTCGAGGCCATTCTCAACATTCTCATTTACAGATAATATTTTTGCGGGTAATGGAACAAGTGTGGCTCGTAAATAACTTGAAGGAAGCCCCCCCTCCCGTACTCTCAGTGCACCGAGTAGTCCCTCGTTCAGGATAATTTTATTAAGTACAAATTTTCAATCCTAATGACTTCACCATGTGAGGGAACCCTGCGTGGAATCTATCTCTTGAGCAGCCGTAACGTCCATGTGCTGCCGTCGGCCCGGTTAGGCCTAAATTAGTAAGCCTACCCCCCCCCCCCGCCTTTCCACACGCGGTAGCCTCGAACCGCGTCCCCCACGATTCACCTTTACGCGGACTAGAATAGCCCCTACAAGAAGATTCGAGGCCATTCGAGAGTAGAGCTGTTTCCCGCTAACCCCCCTCGGGGAGAGCCTCGAACATAAATAGAGTTCGACTCCCATGAGAAGACACAGAGTTGAGAAGTCTCGCCCAGGCCCCAGAAGATTTCCCATGGTTCCAAGTCAAGTGCTAGCAACAAAGCAAAGTGACAGCTGGACTATTTTGTGTATTTGGAATTAGCCCCAGCCATGAGGTAATTCCACTGAACGATTACCCCAAGTGATTTTCCCGACTTCTCCCATCAACTCCAGTCAAAGCCCTCGTAATTTCTGGTAGCCAAAATACTCTCCCCTGGACTGGAAGTTACCCCCCCCCCCTTGTTTTTGGAGAACCGTCATCACTCGAATCTCCCGCTGAGAGGTTCCAAACGGCCACACCTCACGTGCAGAAGACATCCGTAAGCCCCCCGTCCTGCCCCCCCCCCCATTTGAATAGTCTTCTCCTGTAATACCTTAAGTTCTAACTTCATAGTCTGATTTATAACTACAAAATTTACTGATGTGATTTTGCCCGTTAATTCTCTGAGGTGAGTTTACCCATCAATTCTCTCATAATTTTGTGTAAATAAAATTATATTTTTGTACATGCCTCTTTAAATAACCTTGAGCTTTGCCATTGTTCATAATAACCTGACCTCGTTGCACTCTCTCGCTACTCAGCCCGTCTAAACTCGTCGTTTTCCGTCCTTTTTGTCGGTTCGCTTTCAAGTTATTGGTTCCTCCCTCGTAGATATAATATGGTATTGATATAATGTAATGTCATACCACGACATATATATATATATATATATATATATATATAAATATACATATTATATAAATCTGGTGTCAGGTGTGGGGTTTTTACGAACCCGTGTCATTTCATTTTCGACATTAGAAGTTCCCATATTATTCACGTACATCCCCTTTACTTTCATTTTTGTATTGTACTGGCAGAAGGCAAGTTCAAGTTATTTTAAAAGCAGTGGAACGTAATCTATTTAGATTTTGTGTTGGACCCCAGGTAATTAGATTTTTTTATGGTGTTCGAATTTTGAAGACTCGCCTGGTTATTAATCCAAAAGAGTTAAGGTCTTTGGTGTCCTAATTCCGCTAGGACCATTTTAATTTTTTTGTGATCGCTTAGAAACAGCAGAGGAAGGTATCTGTATCAATTTCTTTTTATGATCAAGGCCTTCACGAATATTCAAGTATTTGTTTCGCGTGGGTAGTGTCCTAGCTCGTTCGCGTATCAGTGTTCCCTCTGTTAACTGCGTAAAAATGTCATCCTTTCAAAAATTCAAGAGTCAAGGTGAAATGTTAGGTCTTTCGGGCAAAGAGCTTCTAAATTACGTACGAGAAGAAGAGAGGAACGAACAGGCAGAGCGAAGGGAAATGGAGATGGATAAGAACAAGATGGAGATGGAGGAGAACAAACTGAAGATGGAGATGGAGGAGAACAAACTGAAAGCGGAGATGGAAAACAAACTGAAGATGTAAATAGAGATGGAGAAGAACAAGATGGAAAAGAACAAAATGGAGATGTAAGAACGTGAACAAATTAGGCAGCATGAGCTGGAAATGATTTAAATCAAATGGATTCTCAGTCGATCGGTTCCCGGGCTGAAATTCCCCAAACTCCTTCAGTCCACCTTCCCGCTTTCAATGATGGAGAGGACTTTGGGTCACTTTTGGCCCATATTGAGAGAATCTTTCAGATCAATAGATGGGATCTCGAAAATGATGGCATCGCTCGCTTACTTCCCCTCCTAAATGCCAAGTTAGGGGATATCTTCGTATCCCTTTCCCCGGAAGCAACCTTGTACTATTCCACGTTAAAGTCTGAATTGTTAGCCGCTATTCATATGAATAGCGAATTCTACCGCTTCCGTTTCAGCCAGGAAAGGATCCGCCATGACCAAACATTTCCACAACACGGGTACATTCTCCAAAGAAACCTTTAGGGTTAGCTGGATGCGTGCAAGGTTCCCCAGGTCTACGAGTCCCTACTGGACTTCTTCCTTAGGGATCAGCTTTTAGCTGCCGTGGCTCCCGAAATTCCAGCCTTCATTAAGGATAAACGTTGCGCCACTTTCAAGGAGTGCTTGGAAGAGGCTAATGTTTACGAGGGTAGTCACAATTTATACCCTAAGGATGTTAAAAAGGCTCCCTAATCGCCCTCTAAAACTAAATTTTATAGCCCTAAGACCCTCCTAAATTGGTTCCAAGATTTACCAAAGCTCCTAGTCCCTCGAAGCCAAGGAACTTCCATCCATCGGAACACCGAGACGTTAAACTCCTAGTTTCTTCTCCCCCGGTTGTGCCGTACGAAAAGAACCCGATCGTCTGCTAAACCTGCGTGGTTCCCGGACATTACCGCACGAACTGTCCTCAAAACTCCCGATTCGCAAACTCTCAGTCCCACCAAGTGAACCAAATCTACGCCGCCCCTAATCCTCCTACGTCGCTTCATGAGACTCCCGATCCTCTCTCGCCTGCCAAAGACCCGGTCCATCAGGTAAACTTTCTCTTTAATGAGAACAACCCTGGTGGATTGAAGTTCGAGAATGGAACTGTGAACGGTCACCGAGTATCCACCCTCTTCCGTGACACCAGAGGCACCTGTATTATAGTGTCTGAGGACCTACTCCCCCCTGTTGGGCCCAGCCACAAGAAATTTGCGGTGGTCCACGACTACTTTGGCCGGGCCAGTCGTTTCCCAGTAATTCGTTGTCACATCGAGTGTGACTATATGTCCGGTTTGGTGGAGGTGGTAGCGGGCCCAATCCAGTTCTGCTCCATTTCATTCGGTCAGAACTTCGTAATTCACCACCATCCCGTGGTCCAGCCCGTGATTACCCGTACACAGGCAGCCATGGAATCCCGTGCACCTATTCCCCTGAAAACCTCTATCGACCCGGAGTTCCAAGCCCTCCAGAGCGATAAGTTTTTCAGCGCCCAGAAGGAGTGCGCAACTCTCCCCCTATCCTTTGGGACAAAACTAAATCTCTCGAGCGTGAGTCCACCCGAGGTAACAAAAGAGTCTCGTATTCCGTGAAGAAGGACTTATTGAGAGGTTTGAGACCTAATTGGACCTTAATTGACGAGAACGAAGATTCAAGCCTGGCGCGAAGGTACTGGTGCTCCTTCCCACGGGAATCAATAAACCCCGTCCTCAAGGCTAGAGGACCTGTGCATTAGCTAATTTAAACTCCGGCGGGAGCGAAGGATTTCCGCCTGAATTGTATATATATATATATATATATATATATATATATATATATATATATATATATATATATATATATTATCTCATTAATGTTCCTAATTATGATCTTTTTTCGGTCCACTAAATTTTTAATTTTTTTTTCCAGATTTATGCCTCCATCTAATTGTATCCTTTTGGGGGGTTGCACGGAAATGTCACCAATGTTCTCCTGTGATTTTTCTGTTGTTTAAAATTATATCAGTTAAATTTTCTATAATCGACCTGTTTAAGGCTTATGTCCGTAAATTCCCCGATGAGCTCAGATTTACGTTTTTTTGTGTGTACTCCTGTCGTAGCAGGTCAGAATTTCCCTAGACCTTTGATAATTCTAGTTTAACGGGTTTGGATGATCCTTTCCTACGCAACTGCTCTGTAAAGCATCATCTTTTGGTTGTTAGATGTGTGAGGGAACCTCACGTGGAATCTCTTGAGCAGACGTAACTTTCATGTGTTTCCAGACGGCCCCGTTAGGCCTCAATTGGTAAGCCTACCCCCCCCCCCTTTCAACACGCAGGAGCCTCCAACCGCGTCCCTCACGACTCACCTTTACGCGGACTAGAATAGCCTCTACAAGAAGATTCGAGGCCATTCGAGAGTAGAGCTGTTTCCCGCTAACCCCCCTCAGGGATAGCCTCGAGCATAAATAGAGTTCGACTCCCATGAGGAGACACAGAGTTGAGAAGTCTCGCCCAGACCCCATAAGATTCCCTATGGTTCCAAGTCAAGTGCTAGCAACAGAGCAAAGTGACAGCTGGACTATTTTGTGTATTTGGAATTAGCCCCAGCCATGAGGTAATTCCACTGAACGATCGCCCTCGAGTGATTTTCCCGACTTCTCCCATCCACTCCTGTCGAAGCCCTCGTAATTTCTGGTAGCCAAAATACTCTCTTCTGGACCGGAAGTTACCCCCTCTTCTTGTTTTGGGTTGGATAGAGAGTTTGCTAAGTGACAGACGGCAAAGCTTAGTGGTGAAGGGTCGGGCCTCTGAATGGGCGCCCGTATCTAGCGGTGTCCCTCAAGGTTCCGTCCTAGGACCACTACTGTTTATTATCTATTTTAACGGCATAGACGGAGACATGGTTGCCAAAATCTCTAAATTTGCCGACGATACCAAGCTAGGTATCAATGTGGCAAAGGAGGGGAACACTGCCAGCCTCCAAGAGGACCTTCAAAGGATTAGGGAGTGGTCTGATACGTGGCAAATGCCTTTCAACGTGAACAAATGCAAAGTAATGCATATCGGCCACCGAAACCCCAAATCTCAGTACTTCCTTAAGGGAACTGCCCTTGAAGCGAGTGACACTGAGACGGACTTGGGTGTTACTATCACTAGCGACCTCAATTTCTCGAAACAGTGCATCGAGGCAGAGAAGAAAGCCCAAAGGATGTTAGGCTACATAAAGCGCCAGTTTGGATACCGTAAAAAGGAGATAATACTTTGTCTGTACAACTCCCTAGTTTGGCCTTGGCCACACCTGGAGTATGCTGTACAATTTTGGAGTCCTTCGTTTCGAAAGGACATCGCAAGGTCAGAACGCGTACAAGCTAGGGCAACCAAACTGATTCCCTCTTTCAGACATAAAAGTTATGAGGATAGACTAATGGAATTAGATCTGTTCTCGCAGGAAACCCGTAGACTGCGTGGTCAGCTCATCGAGGTTTTCAAAATACTTTGAGGGTTCGACAATGTTGATTACCGGGATTTTTTCACACTCATTGAGAACAGAACGCGCAATCATGGCTTCAAACTTGAACTGAATCGTTACAACCGCAATCTGTGTATAAATTTTTTCACCTACAGTATTTGCGGTAAGTGGAACGCACATTTAGTGGAAGTTTTCAACAGTGAATCTGTTGACCAGTTCAAGTCAAGACTAGACAAAGTCTTGAAAAGTGGCCGTTTAGGGACTCAAAAAAATTGAGCAGCCATGTGCCTACTCGATTGCTAGTCCAAAGGTACCCTCTTTGAATGGACCGTAAGGTCTTCTATGGTTCTTTCTTTCCTTGTAACTCCTTGTAACTCCAATCTCTAACTGAGAAGTTCCGAACGGCCACACCTCACGTGCAGAAGACATCCGTAAGCCAACCTCTCCCTCCCCCCATGTGAATAGTCTTCTCCTGTAATACCTTAAGTTTTAACTTCATAGTCTCATTTATAACTACAATTCCCCCTTTCATTTACTAATGTGATTTTGCCTGTTAATTCTCGAAGGTAATTTTACCCATCATTTCTCTCATTATATTTTTGTACATGTCTCTTTAAATAACCTTGAGCTTTGCCATTGTCCATAATTTACCTGACCTTGTTGCACTTTCTCGCTACTCAGCCCGTCTAAACTCGTGGTTTTCCGTCCCTTTTCTCGGTTCGCTTTCAAGTTATTGGTCCCTTCCTCGTAGATATAATAGGGTATTGATATAATGTAATGTCATACAACGACACACCACTTTAGTTGAAATAACTTAAAATAAATCTTCCGTTAAAAATGTTGCTCGGTGGTACCTCATAAAAAATAATCAATACTTTTCTTTTTATTTATATTTTCTTTTTTCTATCGTTACTCTTAAATCAATAAAGTAAATTTTAAAAAAATTTCTGCCTCGTAAATAGAAGTTTGTTATTGTCAGGTTTATCTTCTTTTTCAACTTCTAGTTGTATTTATTTAATTTTCCCTCCTTCTTATACTACTGCCACTGCTAAGACTATATTGAATGCCCATCGTTGCCATCTTTCGTATTTAATCTTCAAAAGTTATCTTAAAACTTTAAAAATAAATATTAGGTCATCCTATATAGAGGGCAGCATTTTTGTTAGTTTATTATTGTTTTATTAATAGAAATCAAACAGATCTTTGGAGTTAGATTTAAATAAATAAATAAATATTTCTTAATTCAAGACTATAATTTAAATCCTTTTCTAACACTATTCTCTATCATTCAAAAAAATTTAATACCGTGTTTGTAAAAATCGTTTGACTTTTATTTAATAACGACTCAACTGTTTTTTTTTTCTTTCTTCTTTGAATCATTATTTTTCCTTTCTTAACCTTTCTAGATGCTTTTCGTGAAATATAATCGTTAACTTAAATTGTTTTGTTAAACTTAATTTATTCTGGTTTCGCCTACTGGATTAAACTAACAGGACACCTTTTTACTTGTATTTCTATGGTAATTATGCACCCCGAGTGCTTACCAATTCATTTGATTGCCGGTTGTTTGTTCAGCCGACGAGAGTTCGGGTGAGTCTAGCAAGACGTGTAGGGGATATTCGCTGTCTTGTTCTATGCAGGCAACTTGTACTACACTTAGTGGGTCCATGCAATAAGTAGCCTCCATAGGCGATTCCTAATCTATAGCCACAATCTGGTTATCCCATGCGCGTGGGTGATACTTGTCGAGAAGATTTTCGTGAAAAAACTTCCTTCCTGTTGAAGCTTCAATCCAATTCATCGACGGGGCCACGTTTCTGAATCACTTGATAGGGGCCCTTCTATTCGCTCAGTAATTCGTTGTTTTCAGTTGGGAACAACAACAAAACTACCTCTCCTGGCTTTAATTTTCTTTCTTCAGATTTGTAGTCGAAGTAAGTTTTATATTTATCCAGGTTAACATCCACATTTCTACAACCTCTTTATTAATTCGAGCAGATACGAGTACGAAGATTGGATTTCCTGATCCAGTTTTTGATTTGTAAATAGCTCCTACAATATGTTCAAGGGGCCTCGTAAATTCCTTTCCTATAGTACATAATTTAAACGGAGCAACACCCAAGGTGCGATGGGGAAATTCTCTATACGCAAAGAGAGCAAACGGAATATATCTTTGCTATTCCCTTGGCTGCTTGGCACATAATTTATTCAAAATGGCTTTGAGACTGCCATTTACCCTTAGGCACATTCCATCTCCGGCTGGGCGGAACGGAGTCGTAAACAAAGGTTTTATCATAAGCAACTTGCCCACATATTCCATCAATTGCGATGTAAATTGGCGGCCACGATCAGATACTATCTCTTTCGGCAGCCCAACACGGGAGAAAATCGTGATGAGTGCTTCGACACAAGAGATGATGTCAATATTCTTAAGTGGCACAAATTCAGGGAATCTGTTGACAAAATCGACCAGAGTTAAAACATAACTATAGCCATCACTTGAAGTTGGGTGAATCGGCTCAATAAAGTCAATTGCCACTCGAGAGAAGGGTTAAGAGATTATTGGGCCCTTCTGTAATGGTGGAGGCCTGACTAGCCCTCTAACGCGGTCTTCTGGCAAATGCCACATGGACGAGGGTAACGCAGGATTTAGTCCGATGCACCTGGCCAATAGAAATTTGAAAAGACCCATTGTGCCATCTTAGAGTGGTAAAAATGACCCGAGAAGAAACTATCATGGGCGGTAAAGGAGTTCATGTTTAACAATGAAAGAGATTATCATGTTGCTCCTAATGGACCCTCGCTTCTTGTTTTCGGACTTTATCCATAGGTGGCGAAGAGATGCGCACTTTTTCTAATTTTTTTATAAAATCTTCGTTCAGTACATTTGTAGAATCTGAAGCGCGGTGGGTTTTCACACGTGCGAGTGCTTCCGATTCTTTAACGGCTTGATATCGGATGGTCACGAGTTGAGCCACAGGGGAGGGGAAGGGGGCGAAAACCAAGGACTCATGCCATTTAAAGCAGCACAAGACTTGATAGGTGTTGCGACGACTTCGCCCCTGCCAGTGAAGTAGGCGCACTCGATGTAGCATCACACAATGGGGAATCTGTTACACGCCCCAGTTAATCGTGTTGCAAACTTGTCGTGATCCAGGGCTACAGGTGGAAGTACTCTGTCAGATATCAGGATGCACGTGCACCCTGTGTCGTGCACGAGAGTTGAGATCCAAGAACCGTTCAAAGCTCCCGTTTTGAATTCGCAGCCTCCAGGAGTGCTTTTATCAAACAGAAAGTTGACCTGGTGGCCGGCTGGACTCGATTTGCTTGAAGGAGAGGTAATTCTGGTTGCGATGGCGGTTGAGCAGGCGCGGCAGTTATATTGTGCACCTTGTGCGGATGACCGCCTCTAAATTGAGAATTCTGAGTGCAATTAGTTCTTACATGACCCTGTACTCCACTGGAGTAACAGACGATAGTTCTCCTGGAGAACGAGGAAGCAGGGGGATTAGAGGGAAAGGGTTTGATCTCACGTTTGTCTGGCAGGGAGGATTGTTTAAGCTTAGACGGACGAGTCATCTTGATGAACTTATCCCTGTTGTTAGGAACGAATTTGGTTTATGAGTCTTTGCTTTGGGAGTGTGTGGTTCAGTTTTTTTCCTTCTTTTAAATAGCAATTATGACTAGCTGCATATACATCCGCTTCCTCGATGCCCTCTTTACATCATAGGCACTTCAGATCTTTAACGAAGGGTCTAATCTCCGACGGATGTGAGATCAAGAGTTGATCTATGAGGACGAAGTAAACCAAAGCATCGTATTCCTGGGCAACTTTGTACGCGTCTAGCCCGAAATTAAAATTACGCTGCAGGGAATATACAAAATAATGGAATATTTGATTAGGCTGGAAGATTGCTGGAACATTGCACGGTAAAAATCCGGAGTAATGTTATAGGCAGCAAGAAATTCGGCTTTTAACGTGGAATAATTAATGGTTGCCTCTGATAGGGGTGAGATGAAAATGTCCTTGAGCTGGAATCTAAGTTAAGGCAACAACTTGACTTCAAAGATATTTCGAAGTGAGTTAGGTATGACTCGAAATCTTCTCATTCCTTGAAAAAAAGAGCAATTTCATGGGCGCCGTTTGTTGCACTTCGGTCCCTGAATTAATTGAAATCGTTTCGTTTCTTTTCTAGTCCTGGTTATTTCCTGTTAATGCAAACAAATTTTATTTCATTCTTCTCTCACTCTTTCTCTTCTCCTTTTTCTTCACGTTCTTCTTATTCTCTTTACTTTTTTCTGCTCTTACTGCTCTATTTCTCTTTCTCTTTCTCTTGGATGTACGCCATTAGATCCTTTCGATTTAGTCCAAGAGACTCACCTTGTGCTTTGCCTAACCCCAAAAATAAAATCACAACGGGGAAAAAAAGACACGGTAAAAAACACAACTAATTATTTCGCAAGATTCGAACTTTATCCCGTTCGCTCACTCGGAATATTTTCTGGAGTCGCTATTTTAGCAAAATTCCCGTACTGTGATTGAGGCGATGGCCTTGGCGTCTACTCATCAAGTACACCAAATGAAAGATGGAACCAGAAAAAAATGCAATTCCTACTGAATCTTTCAAATATGGAGCTAGCAAAGAAAAAGAAATTCCAAATGGGAGAATTAGTGAAGCACAGTCACAAAAAATAAAATTCTTTAGAACTTACGAATAAGTATATTCAAAAAGCAAATGGGGTATTCTAAACAAAATTTTAGTTGTAAATAGCCTATGCAAGAAGATTGTTTCTCCACAGTTTTCTCATAGCCAGAACCAAACCCCCTAAAATCTTGACACCAGTTTAATATTTATATATATATATATATTATTCTATGTGGTAAGTCAGGTTAGATTTCTGTCCTCCGCTCACTTCCTTTGACTCGGAAGGGAACGTTGCAAGCCCGCGGGATACTCTACGATTGAACCTTGCCGTGAATGATGCAGTTCAAACGTGGGTGGGTTGCACAAAATCGTGTAAGAGTAACTCTTTTCTTTGGCCGAATTAAATCAACAAACTAGGAGGTTCTCGATATCAAACTGGATGAAAGAGAATAATCATTACTACTGTACAAACAAAAATATTATAATGGATACAACATAGAAATACCAAAGAACTAAATGGGCAAAAGGTTTATACACGTCAGCTCCAGGCAGGAGCCGTGCGTACGTACGCACTCAGCGTACATGACCGACAAAAGGGAAACTACTATTCCTGGTGGATCTGCCGCCCGAGGATTTTATACCCGAGAGAAGGGTTAGGGGCAGGGGAAGTATGGGCTTCGAGCTCGATTGCTTTTCAACAGCACAGTTGGGTTTGCAATTGGCCGATTAGTACTCGGCCAGCTTAAAGTTATGAAGGAGAATACAACCTGTCTTTTAACAACCACAGTAACGTTGCGGGTCGCCAGCCCGGAATTATAGATCTTGAGATTTCTGAGATCTTTGAAATAGGTAACAGTCTTTGCTACCCTCATGAATTTCTTGCAGGATGCCGAGATTTGGCAAAATAATCGTTTTATAGAATTGAATCCCCTCCCGCATACAACTTGAAGAACTCACTTGTTTTACCGTTTTCTTCTCAGTCCTTTTCTTTGCTTCTCCGTCTTTTGAATAAGTTAAATATTTCTGTCATATTTAAGTATCAGTCTACCATGTACAAAATGATGATTCATAATAATAACAATAGTATATGGGGGGGAGGGGGGTATTCTGTTAATTGTCTAGTTTGCCCTAAGCGATACATTAGGCAAACCGGCAAATCATTAAGTGTACGTTTGACGCAACATAAATTCAATATGCAGCAGCGCTTTCTTTATCCATTTATCAGAAAACAATTACGCTATGAATTGGAATTCGGAAAATTTATTTACAAATCTAATGACTTTGTTCAAAGAAATATTGTCGAATGCTCATGACTTAATTCTTCGCCTAATTTTAATATATCCCCTGGTCTCTTTAAACTAGACCCTGTTATTAAAAAGCTTATTTATAACGCAATGGTTCATTTTAAATATTATCCCTTTGATTTATTAATTTAGTTATGTTTCAATTGTTTATTTTTATAATTTTATAATTGCGTGTGTATGTACTTAGTTTTGTGACCTAAATGTCTACATTCTTTGCTCACAGTTGGAACTTCCGGAAGTAGACCTTATCTATTTGTTTTTTTTTTACTTCACATCAGGTATCTAAACTCGTCTATGATAATATTTTTCTATTAGTTTCCTTTTGTTGTACATGGGTGGGGCATCACTCTATTGCTCCTCCAATATTCCTTGAGAATGAACTCAACACGTCCGAAAGTACTTTGAATCGGCCTTTCATTTTCCTGTGGGATTTTTTGCATATATATATATATATATATATTTATATATATATATATATATATAATATTGAGGATAAATCCCAGAGCCACGAGAAACGGATGTAGCATCTGTTAATTTTTCACTACGTTTCGAAAACTACAAGTTTTCATCTTCAGGCTAGAATAAGTTTACAAAGTTAATATTTACAAAGAAAACTTGAAAATGCCAACAAGACCTTATTTTAAAAGGTGACCAATTATAAAATATCAGTAAGAAGTACTATAAGTTAAATTGTTTGTTATTAAATATGACTTGGCAACAGTTAAATTTGCTTTAAGACTGACTCAAAAATTAGTTAATAAATTTAAGGATTATTGCAGAAATCAATTACAAACTATAAAAGAAATTGACCTGGCATTATTTAAAGATAGTAAATTTAAACTTTGCTTTTAATTTTGTAAAGACTGTAAGAGTTAAAAAACATTTAATATAAAAACGGTAAATTTGGGTACTTACTAAAGCGGATCCATCCTAGGGAGTGAATGGTGGGTTTAACAAGGGGCTAGTATTTGTAGGTTACAGTGACGCTTAGTTTATTATAAGGCAAACTAACTAGCAAACTGTAGTTCAAATTAGTTAATTAGTAATGATATTGCACTTAAATCTTCATTGAGTGTAGGTTTGTAGTGTTTGATATATAGAGATTCGAGGGTTCTCAGGCAATGTTTGTTGTTGTTAAAGGCTAATACTTTAAAATTCTCAATAGAAATGTCAGTTTTACAGCTTATGGTTTGTTCCCTAATAGATGACCTTTACTTTCTATTCAATATTTTGTTTGTGCGCGAACTAATCCCCAAATGAGCAGAGAACCTAGCTCCAAGAGACCTAGCAGTGCTGCCAATGTAAGAGGCTTCAGTACAACTGGGACATTTAAATAAATAGACATTATCACTGCGGAACTCCAAAGAGATAGGATCTTTACTGTTAAAGAATTTCCTATCGATAGTTTGTTTATAAAAACTATTTGTGGGTTGATTTGGGGAAAATACCACCTTTTAAAAATAAATAAGATTTTTCTTTTAAAAGTATAGTTTAAAAAACCCATCTCTGAAATTAGTAAATATATGGGCATTTTAGGAACTTTTATGCAGGGTTTTTTAAAACTCTATCATATAGGTCAGAAGGAAATAAATTATTTATAAAATACTTCCTAAGAAAAATAAATTTATTATGGATTGATTGGTAAGGGGATGATAGCGAGAAACTTCTATGTATTAAAGTTATTACTGTGGATATTTTGTATCCGAAATCACAAAAACTAAAGTAGTTCAAACCTAGTCCTGTGAAAGTTTTTTTTCGGTAAATGGTTGTTTGAATTTTTCGTTTGTCATTATCTCGGTTGATTAAAAGGTCAAGAAAGGGCATCTTATCATTTGACTACACTCTCATATAGCCATCGATTAAATTCTTTCAAGCACATATTTTTGATTGTAATTTTGTGGTCAAATTGCCGAATTGAATTGATAGTGTATATAATGTTTTTTTCTACAGTGACATACATTTGAAGTGTATTTATTTTGCTTTTACTACTTTGAAATCTTTTGAAGTATATTTTATATTAAGATGTGCGTTTAAACAATTCTACCATTTGTCGAATATCACCATGTATTTTCGACCTCATCGAAGTAAGTACCGTATGAATTCAAATGCAAATAGCCGACTATTTTGATCCGAAAACAAAAACATTCTCAAAAATGTAACATCGTATATTCTGTGTGCAAATATTTAACGGAACCGCATTGCCCTCCTAAAGAGACAATATTGCTCTAGTAATCACTCACTATAAAAAATATTTTATTGTACCCGTATTTATTTATATTTAATCAACTCAAGGTATTTCCATTGATGTTCAAGAGGCGGAAAAGAAACCTAAATTTATAGAAATCTAGAAAGCAAAGATAAACCGCAAAACTCTTTGAACGTCTTTGTCATTAAAGCTCAACCCATCATAAAATACTTGCCTAACCAAGGCCAAAAATTAATTTATGATACTTTTCATTAAGAAAATAGAAAAGATTTCCATGAAAAAAGCAGAATTATATAAAACCTATATATTAGAAAAACAACTTAGAAATACTCGTAACCTGCAACACAATTTGATACGGATGAAATTCTTGTTCTAGATCTGTGAAATCCAAATATATATTTAGAGGGCCAATATTTACCGAGTATTTTTCAGGGCAATTTTAGAAATATAATAGTGGCAAAAATGTGTATGTGAGTTAACCTAGGTTTGGAATACAACAAATAGATGAGTTGGTCAGTCTGTTTAAGTTAATAAGTTATATCCATATCTGACAGTATGGAAAATCAGCTTTTTATACTTCATATACTACTGAAGATAGACACAGGATTCCTAAAGCGACATGCAGTGTCCCCTAATTTGGCCGGTTGCTGATCTGGTGTAGAAATCTTCATTTACTCTTTCGTTAGAGAAAATAATAATGCTTTCATAACTCAAGGACTACCATTGATAAAAAATATGATTCAAAATACTAAGAAATTTTTCTTAAGTCGACGACTTAGATTACATCACCAATAGAAAATTGTATATGATATGCTTATATATCACTCTAATATTGAAAACAGGTTTGCCAGTAAATCTACGAGTAGAACCTCCTAAGTTATACAATATACATGCATTCTAATTTTCAATTTAACTATCCCCTTGTTTTTTAGGATATTGACAAAACATCGCAAAATGCCCGATCTAGCAATGTCGAAGAAAGAGAACGAGTGACCCAGAATCAGAGTTCTGATGTAAATCCGTCCAAAAATCTAATCAACGCTTGTCCAAACCAAGAACCATCTCACAAACTTACATCGAAATCTCTCAATAAATTTTTGATATCTTGTACCCACCAGAAAGTAAATAACTTATCGATAATCCGAACTACAACTATATCCACCCCAAAATCATACCAAATTATCCTCGGCTTATCGCTCATCACCCGAAAGATATCCTAAACCGTCAAGAACCATTTGATATATCTTATATCCATTAGATATATAGAAAATAAGTTAGGAGTGATCATAAAACCTACGTTAAACGTTGTTGGATGATGTAGTTATTATGCCAAGTTGTAATAAATTTGTAATTATGGTAGTATTGGTAGATGAGTTAATAATATAATTTTTTACATTATTAACGTGAGTAAAGATGTTTCAATCAATTGACTACGTATATTATAAATCAATTTTTTTAATAATATTGATCGTTAAAATCTATAAATATGTGCACGTGGATTGGCATTTTGAAGAATGAGAAATTGAAAGATGGAAGCCTATTTCTTTCGTAAATGCGTACATAAAAATGAACACTAAATTTTTAGGACCAAATTGTTCATTAATTACTTTTATCGTTCCTATTTATCCATTATTTATTTTCTTAGTCCTCTATTGTTTTATTTCTCTTCCCAATAAAATGATTTCTTTTACTTTAAATTGCACAGAATATCTTTAACTTTTAAGAAGGTACTCGTAATAAAATTGACACTTCAATTAAATGTAGTATTTTTTTCTGCGAGGGACTAATAAGTATTTCTAGCTTTGTTAGAGGTAGACCTCCGTGTGTATCGATTCACTTCGCTAAATATTATCCTATGCTGGCTAGACTATAATTCTATACCGAGTCTGATAAGTTTATAGGGGAAAGCCTGAGATAAGCCTCTTCGATAGTGGTGTGATTACCAAGGCTGATTTGTCACCGAGTTTTGGTACTATTCCTTGGGCAGCCAAATGCATTTCTTGATTGGGCTTGGTGGCTGCCTCATTGCTTCTACTGCGACTCCAAAAGAGATGAAACCTCTCTGCTTGCTTAAGCTTCTGCTGGTTAATTGGTGATCGGAGATTTCGAAAAAGGTAAAAGAATGTTGGAGCTGGATTCAATATTATTTATTCAGCGGGAACTTTGAAGTCTTCTTCAGATTTCTTTTCTTGATAAAAGAATTCATCATTAAACGTATACATCTCCCTCTTTACATCAACGGCCCGCATACATGAATGTCGTATTTTAAAAGAGATTTATACTTAATTTATATATTTGATTAGTTCCTACAACAATAAATTTGTTCGCTCAAATTACATTTACATATTTTATAATATTTTATACAACTATAAAGTCTTACAATTACTATATAGTAATACAAGGAATTAATACGACAATTCCATCAAAATCAGGATGAAGAATGGCTCACACTTTAAGGTACTCAAATAAACAAAGATTTCATATAAGACCGCTTGATGCATTAAATATTAATTGAACATAATAACACATCTGACTTTATTAAATTCAATTTTTTTCAAATGTATTTACACATTTATTCAATCTTTCAGTTGTTGGATTGTGGATAATAAGCAATTTAAAGATATAATAAATTTCACGTAATACATTTCTTTGATACAATGGCTATATTTCAGAGCGTTTTAAAATATAGAAATAGAAGTTTTGCGAGATTAATTTGCAGTACATTGTTTTGATTTAATCACAGATATTTATACTTAAAGCAAACAAAATCCATTGTATTATTATAGAAAAGTTGCTTTTATTTTAATCAAAGATCTCATCTTACAAACATATAATATTTATTTATTTCATTTAAGTCCCCTTGTATGGTTTGCCAGATGTACCAGTTTTTATTATTTCAAACTACTAGAACACATATTCTATTTTAGCGTCAATTCAACTCGATTCCCATTAATGCATTTAACAAATTAGATTAAAATTATTATTCATAGAATTTTTCTCTAATCTTATTTTTATTAACTCAAAATAACTAAATTCCAAAGTTTCGTTAATTTTTAAAGTTTATTTTAGGTTCCTTCTGATAATTTGAGAAAATATATTTGCCTACTCCAAAAAAATTTAACTTTATTAAGTAAAATGAGAAACATTTGAAGTATTTTAACTGGTGTTTAAATTATGTAATATAAGGAGATATTTAAGTTTTACTTTGACGATATTTGCCTGTTTAATATTAATTAGTTACATTCTCGGTCGGGCTTTGAAATTCAGGAACCGATCATTTCAGCATCAGCGAACATTTTTATGAGCTTGCCCACATGTCACTGGTTAAAATATAAAAATCAGGTCTTTAAAAAGACCAACCGTCCTATGGAGAAAAGTTCAGGCCTATGAACCGAAGTCCTTCTTAGAACTTTTACAAAGAAGAGATAACGAAACCTCAGGGGACCAGTGCTCTTTTGAGAGCACTCTTCAGAATCCCCTCCGTCTCATGTTTACTTATGGTTCAACGTGTGAACACATTATAAAATTTTCTAATACTACAAAAGGATAATTTTTTAAGGTAGATTTAAGTCATATTCTGCTCTATTACTATGGTTCTGACACTACAAGCTCAATACATTTATATCCTATACTCAGCACTAAACTAAATTGCCTGCGAAAACCCATATTGAAACATTTATTCGCGTCAGCGTAGATTTAATATCAAGTTGCAAATTTGCTTTCTTAAAATTACCTCCGTCAAAAGAGTTTAACAAGAGATAGGCTATTAATCGCGATCCTTACGATTCTAACATTTGCTACAGAATATCCAAAGTATCCAACATTAACGTACTATAAATTATAAGTATAAACTATGTATGAGAAAATTTTATGCTGATTTGGATGAATAAAACGAAAGTTATCAGTTGAAATTCGAATTACTATAAAAAGTGAAATGTGCAAAATAAACCAAACAACTTCGAAAACAAATCTAGATTTGAATATAATGAAATATCTAGGGAAGTTTCCTAGAGTTAAACTGTTTTTTTAATTCTTCGCTTTAGACTATTTCCCGATGTCTTCAAATCATTTCCAATGGGATTCGGGTCCGGTCTCGGTTAAGTTCAGTATATAATAGTAATGTGCTCGTCGTCCAGTAAGTCATCACCAAATAAGCCCTGTTGAAGAGGGCGTTCTCTTCAACACCCATCAGGTAAAGCCTGATCTCGCAGCAATTCAATGGACAATTGTGCATTTGTTATGTGACGTCCCGAAACACACAAATCTCCTAATAACTTCTTGACAAATTCAACCCCAGTCCATGGCATAGAATATTTGCTCTCGTCTGCAACGAACAATTCTCATGCAATCGGATCCGAAGAAACTGAAGTTTAATTCGTAAATGAAGTTGATTTCAATCAATGGAACATTCATCGAGGGGCGAATGCAAGACCAACCGTTTTGCTCTTCGGACTGATCAAGGACTTGAACGCCATTGTACACGAGATTCGACGGAATTTATTTTATAGTTAAACAATGCCGATTCTCTCTATAAGAAACTTAAGGGTTCGGATATTTTTGTACACTTCAATTATCCTAGTAAATTACCTATGTACTAATAGATTTCGTTTCGTTCATCCAATTTCTATATCTCTTGCCTATTCCTAATTTATTCTTGCATTTTATTGTACACCAATTTTGGAATTCCTTGATTTTCTCTGGCAAAAGTTATCGACATTGTTGTGATAAAATCCAGTGATTCTGATCTCTTAACACGATGATGAAATTGAATCCATTTAAATTACTTCAATATAATAATATTGAACCCAATTATTTGTAAAGAAACGATGAATTGGAGAGATAGATGTAAGACTTCCATTGAATCACATCTATTTTTCCTTGTGAATAAGATGAACCTCTCTTGACTGAGAATTAATCTAATTCGAATAAGAGCAGGAATCACAATTGAAAGCTGAATATTGAATAATGGAACGTTTCTAAGTGTCCATTATCGTTCAGAACCAAATATAATTATGTTTTAGCTTTGTGGGCAACGCTTATTACCTAATTTATATCCACGTAAAGCACGTATGAAATATAACCAGGGTTTTGGCGAGGTACTTATTTAGATTTTGATAGGACAGTGGGTTTTAACTGAAAAGGCGAGCGTCGGAAAGCACCCCATACGCATAATGAGAATTCAGTGCCTTTTCATGTCTTCGAAATGAGATTTGGATTACCAAGTCTCTGGATTGATATGAAGAGGAAAGAGAAGCTAATCATTCTTATAAATAGATAGGGGCGAACTGTAATTCTTCAAAAAGGAAATCATCCAAACGAATTGTCGTTAAGGAAAAAAGAAATAAAAATCTATGCGCTTGCCATGTTTCGGTTTTGTCCCTCTGAAACAAGCGAAAATGCTATAAATCTCCCAACTTTAAGAATACGTGCAATAGGCAATGCCTGTTAAAATGATGTGCACAACTTTAATAAAACAGTTTGTGATGATAGAAATAAAGATTCCACATTATTTTGTAAACCATAAAATAAATGCATAATTAGAAATTTCATGACATGGAACGATTGATAAATATCATAAGAATAGGAATTGAATAAATATATAAATAAGGTACAAATGAATGCCTAAATGGCGAAGACAAAAGAAATGCAGCAAAAAAATACCCGTATATTAAGGTGAACTATTGCAATGCTCGGAGTATCCGAAATAAATTTAATGAATTAAACTTAATTAGTAGTAAATATCATTACAACATTCTAGCCATTACTGAAACGTGGTTACATACAGCAAACCGGTAGGTAATCTCTATCGTCATTTCAAATTCGGGGGTACACACTAATAAACAAAGATAGACCTGTAAGAGAAGGAGGTGGTGTCTTGTTTTACTTAAAAAGCGAAATAAAATACGAGGTTCTAAATCGACAACACAGCGAGTCAATCTGGATAAAAATGAGCAATAAAACATTTTCTTTAGTTATAGGGCTAGTATACAGAACATCGAGTAGTTCATATGAAGAGGACCTTACACTAATTAATGATATTAATTTAACCAATAATTACAAAAATGTATGTATTGTAGGCGATTTCAATCTCCCGGAAATTGATTGGTATACGATGAGTTCAGATGCGGAAAATCATATCTTAAACGCATTTTTAGCTAATTATTTGCATCAATATGTCGAATACCCTACAAGAGAAAACAAGACACTTGATTTAGTTCTAAGTAACAAGGAAACCTTAATTGATAGGCTTGAAGTTCAGGAGCCACTTGGAAATTTTGGAACACAACTCATTGGTATTTTAACATCAAATATGATTTCATTAATCAGAGGAGAGCACAAAAAGTACCTGTATATAAATTAGCAAACTTCAAAACGATTAGAGATGAATTAAAAGAATGGGATTGGCATAGAAAATTCAATAACAAAACACCTGCTTCGGCTTACAGCCTCGTCATTGATCACATTAAGGGTGTTCAGACTAGATATATTCCTCATAAAACGGATTAAAATATACAAAGGACAAAGCTTGGATTAACCAATATCTTAAGACTCTGAGAGAACGGATAGGTCACTTTATAAGGGATAAAAGGCAACCAGTCATTTGGGCAAAAATCTATCGACCTACAAAGTTAGATAAAAGGAGAAGTGAACGCTGTTAAATGCAGGTACGAAAATAGATTAACAGAAAGGTCACGTGATAATCGGAATGCATTCTACAGTTACTATAGAACTTAAAACAAAGAGTCAGTTCAGATGCTTAAACACAACGACCGAGTAGTTCAAAATGACCTTAAACAGGCGAATTATTTGAATAATTATTTTGCTTCAGTTTTTAACAAGTATATTCCGAATTTAAATGAGGAAAGCCTAGAAAACATAAATAGTAACATTCCAAAAATGAATAAAATAATAGTTACGACAGATCATGTAAAGAATGCAATTAATATATTAAATCCTGATAAATCTAGCGGGGTTAATGAAATGTACGCGCGAAGTATTAAGGAAGTTAAAAAGGAAATTTGCGCTTTATTCGCTTTTCTGTTTAATTATTTTCTGGAGGAAATTTTGTTCCTAGGGATTGGAAAGTAGCTAATGTTGTCCACATATTCAAAAAAGGTAGACGTGAGGAAAAGGAGAACTATCGGACAGTGAGCTTAACTTCATTTATATGTAAACCAATTTAGTCAATTATTGATTTAAAATTATGCAATCTGGAGAGAAATCAACTTTTAGTAAATATTCAGCATGGTTTTAGGGAAGGGAGGTCTTGTGTCACTCGTCTGATCACATTTTATGAGCATGTAGCCACAGCTGTCGATTCAGGTTCTAGTTACGATGTGGTATATCTAGAATTTTCTAAAGCCTTTGATAAACGCGAATACACGACAAAAAGATGAAGCTGTAGAAATTTAAAACATCAATGGGAAAATTTGCCTTCAGCAACCGCATCGTTCAAATCTGGAACAATCTACCACTAGAAGTAGTCAAGCGCTTTATAAAGACTAAATTTGGTCAATACTTAAAAGAAAATAAAGTTAAAATAGCTGGCAATTTTTAGAGGGGGTTCCTCCTAATTTAGCTTTATTCTTAATAGGGCCTTCCATGTAAGAGGTCTTATGGCTCCCTGGAAGTGTCAATAAATTGTTTGTTTGTTTGTTTGATATTTATGAACAAAAGTAAAATGAATAGTCACACAGCAGGATGAAAATGAAGTAATTACAAAGTCATAATAATAAAATAGTATAAATAAATTGATCGCACAGAAAATGGGTGATCTGACACTCAAATAAAAAAACTATGTAGTAAAATATTTTTTAACAAAGCTCTGCGTAATCTCGACCTAAACCTATCAGCCTATCCTATCTGAGTAATGAAACCATGAAAACATTAACGAAAAGGTGTTTAAGAAATGACTGTGATGTTAATATCAGCGTTTGCTTGCTTGGAATGTATCAAGTATGTTGACCCTGAGATTCCTTTGCATTTTTCTTCTGTAAAAAGAGGAATTTAATTCCATATAAGCCTCTTTTCCAAGTTATACAAAGGAGCACGATTTCTTCCTTCAAGCCTTGGAGTATGAAATAATTTTTTGTTTGTAAAATTTTATATAGACATTTAAAAGTAGTAAAAATGTGGGGCATATCTGCGACTTTCACATAAATACTTGTATGCGTGTTTCAAATCATTTGGGAACAAAGAAAATGTGGAACCAAGGGTTTGGATAAGAGGAGAATAATGGAGTTTATTGCTCCTCTTCCTATAGTGAAAGAGATCGCTGTTCCTGGTAATAAATAATTTAGTGTTGTATCTTATTTGTGCTAAAAACTTGTTTCCTGACTAAGGGCAGTTAGTATTACAAGTAATGCTGCAAGTACGTTATGTAACCCTTGGCTCGAAGGCCCTTTCTGCAAGAGAGGAAGCCTAATCTTTACATAACGGAATTCTCAGTATGATTTCCAGGGTAAAAATGATGTGTTCAGTGACATTGATTTCTAATAACTCTTGAAATATACCTTACTTGAACTGTTGTCATTAACAGGCAGAATCTTGACAAAGCACCCAAAACGTCAGAGGAAATTGGCAAAGAAGCTTCAAACACATTTTTGGATGTAATATCCTGATGTAGATAGACTCTATCCACTTGGTTCAGTGAAATTGACATTCGGAAACTATTTATATCCTGATTGTGATATATTGAAACAACTTAATATTCCTATGCGAATAGTGTCAACTCTTCCTTTGAAAGTAGAACACTGTGTGGCGAATGGCTTTGTGTTTGGTTGTATCTTGTATTCCTGGCACTCTATGAAATTCTAAACCAATTCAAGATTGTCCTTTCCCCTACTTATGTTTGAAAACAAACGTGTTCGTGATAGATTTGAAAGTTGAGCGAGAACATTAATGTCCTAAGTTATGATGAAAATGAAAGGCAATTTGCGGAAATCCGAAGTTCTATAACTTCGTACAAAACCTTTGGATATATTGCAAATGATGGAGTGACTTGAGTAGGGTAGGCAAATTTTGTAAAATTGCAATAAGCACTAATGGTCGTATCAAAAAGAATTATATGCTGAATAGCCAGTTGAGATTTAGCCAATACTCTATAATGAAGGAATGGCACATACGAAGGTGTTGGCATGCCAATTTTTGATAGCAGTAGGAATGGTAGACACGAATGAGTTGGATACCACTTCGTGAGAGTTAAAATTCATATGGTAAGGAATGTATGTTGCAAGTGTGATCGAATGCCATTTTGTGTGTTAAACAGATTGTTTATTACAATTATCGATTAGTGCCGGGGAAAGAGCATTACTAAGATTATGATTTCAATCTATGTGAGTATTTTATGTTAAATATTTTAATCAATGCCCCTTAAATGCCTTACTTAATTATCCCTGTGTTACCCATTGCCTTTCAGTAAGTTCTTGTAAAACAGTGTAAAATTCGAAATCGAATGCATCATTAGTGAGATGCAATGTACACTCTTTCGGGGAGAGCATGCTTCATTCCATTGAAGGCGTTTCGGCTGTTCATTTCATTGTAAAATGAATGTGCTGTAGCGAGTTTTTGGGTTATTTACCAAGGCTGTGAGAGGAAGAAGAGTAATGGTGGTATGCTTTATGAAACTTAGAAAGAAATTAATACCAAGAAACAACTTCAATTTGAATAGTGTTTTACGCTTAGGATAATCCTTGATTGCAGCAATCTATCTTCTTCTGGGATTATGCATTGACAAAAAACTTTGTAGCCCACAAAGTTGCGATAGTCTACTGAATAAATTATGATTTGCAAACCATGGACTTTCAACCTTGCCCAAACGTGGCCTAATTTTACAAATTCTGAGCTTCCTGTTTCCTTCAATGTCAAGGAAATTTGAATTTAGATCAGTTTAAATATGATCAATATACCGCTGACACTTTTTGGGGAAGTATTCATACCTTCGGCGATGAGCATTCTTCGGGAAAACCTGTTTCCTTGTTCTCTTTTGCATTCAATCTGCCACAACACCTTGAATTCCCTAATGACACGCAGCGATAGAAAACCACAGAAGATTACTGCAACGAAATTTTGATCTACATATTTCTAATTTTTTCTCTGTAAGAAAATATTAGCTAAATACCGATAATTACCTAGTAAAAATAAAATAGGGAGATGAATGTTAGGGTTACATTGAACTGGATCCCTTGTTCTTGAGGATCAACATGAATTCACATTAACGGGGAATTAATCTTGTTTGATTATCAGCCGAAAAGAGAATTGAACTATTAATGTTAATAAGTGAATCAATCAACGTATCAAAGTGTCTATTACAATTGGCTATGTGATTGTTGATGTTTGTGATGTTTTAAATGATTCTATATGAAATTTTCGTGCTGAATTCAAATTTGCAATCCGTTTTTTTCTTGCTAAATTTCTTTTGCGTTTTCAACTTTCAACGCAAATTTTTATCTAGATTCTGTAATCCCTCTTTCTTCCATAACTCTTGATTTTGAGTAAAAAGTTAACAGATAACTGCATATCACAAGATTAGAGTTATTTATTATTATAAAAATCACTCAGCATAAATAGAAAGTCCCCAAATGACTTCAATTAGGTATACTACCTATGTGGCAAAGATACTCTGCCTGAGCAACACTCGAACAATACTGCATTATTGTAATCACCTGGTGTCACGCGTATTTTGGCATGAATATGGTAGATCAAGATAAGGAATTTTTTGATCACATATACTGTCAAACCTGTATCGAATAGTTCAAAAGATGGAGCAAGGAAAGCCTGAACACATTACCTTTGTTATACCTATTGCTTGAAGGAAACGAGAGGACCATGTGACGGAAATCTACTTCTGCATTTCCAAGTTACAAAATAGATAATTTCGGCAAGTTTTTCAAATTTGCCAACAAAGAGATGCACAATTTGTGAGCCCCACCAACAATCTAAAATGATATTTTATTTCGCTCAAAGTATCATATATAAACATTTCTACTTAAAAGTTTAGCTAAATGTTGTTCGTTGTTTTTTATTACACCAATAATTATTAACTAAAGCATTTGTAGATATCAAAATTGCTTTTGTTACCTCAAATTCTAGAAATTTTGATTTACACAGGTAGGAGTAAAATCAATTACATTTTTATCTAAAAATTCATTAGGGGGAATTGGAAATGGTAAAGTACGATGCTTTAGTGATTTTATGAATACAACATTTTTAGTTAATGTTTCAATAATTACATAAGTATATATTACAGATGCTCTAATATTTTTAGCTGAATAAGTTATCGAGTCCCTATCTACCCTTTTATGTAGTGCAGTGGCTCTCTAATTAAATTTTCTCTGTCTTTATGATGAAAAAATGTAGTACATGAGTCACAGTTTGTTTTTTTTTATATGTAGCAAAAATTACCAGTTAAATATGCAATCACTGGTAGATGACTAATACAGTTTTTAAAATTCTTTTCTGTTATTTCTATTTCTATCTATTTCTACTATACATCACGACAAGTCCAAGATCGGCTTCATTTGCTGATAATTATCATCAACTCAAAGATTTATAATTAATTAGTGAAAAAATTGTCCTATTTTTAAATTATTATGTACTCTACCTCTTCCGCGATATTGCCAATTTTCCTGACAAAATTATATAAAACCACATACTTCAATGCAGTCGTTTGTAATCTTGAGCAGTGCTGCAGTGGTATGCATAATTGCAGTGGAAGTTTGATTACTGAGCTTTCAACTAGAATTCACTATTTCACCTAATTCACTCACCTAACTATCATATTTGGTCAAAGGAAAGCAGAGGGTGTTTCTTAATTGTTTACCTTTTTATATATAGTTAATCAGGTGTAAAATAATTATTTATGCAGCAATAGATGCACAAAAGGACAGCCAATTCTTTACTCCGAATGACACTTGTCCTTCAATTGTATAATCATTAAATCAATGTAGAACAATTTAACCCTTAAGACGAACCCAGCAAACGTATTCCCTTCTAAGGAGCCAACCTATAATATCGCAATCTAAGTAGAAGGTCCTTACCATTTTTGTCTAATTCAATTGTACCCGAGCGCAGCTCCTATACTGGCTATCTTGCGTTCAGTAGTGTGTACCTTTAGAGACTTTTTGGTCACCCGCCTTCGTCCCTCGACAAAGACTAAGTAATCTTTTCCTTCTAAAAAGATAATATTTTTTTCAGAAATCTCGTCTGTCTGTCAATTAACAATTTTATCATTAGTTGATAGTATGTAGACATTTTTTTCTTAAGGTACTTGTGTTTCTTTGTCCAAATGATGCATAAATTTTCATAATATTTTCCGCCTAATTGTTTAATGACTTGTAAGGAATAAATAACCAGAATGTCTTAGAAACCGGTAACCATAGGGAGATCAAAGGTATTTTAAACCGGAAAATATTAATAACTGCTGAGTATGCGAAACGATTCAGTGTAATTAAATGGAGTTGTTCTTTTACAAATTTAAAATTTGAATGAGAGATTCACTAAGCTCATCATTTATTGTTAAGGAGATATGAGTAATACTTACCTCTATTACTAAATTAATTGGAAATGCATTATTTTAATATTAAATTAGCAATTCTATTATATCTATACACATTAAGAATACATGAAAAACAAAGGTCCCAATTTTTTCCTTAAAAAATTTGATTGACAAACACTTTTAGATTTTGTTTGAAAATATAACTATTGTCGTTTTAATACAAAGATGAGTATATTTGCCTTTATAATACTGGAACTACTAAATAACATAATTTAACCAATGGCAAAAGCCGCAAGGGCCTATAATAGGTGATCAAGAATTTCCCTTCTTGGAAATAAAAAGTCAGGTTGATTTGAGTCAATAAACTCAATAACTAATTTTTATTCTATAGTTTCTCTAAGATCGTTAGAAAAAGCTTATAAACTTTCTCGTATTATTACAGGTCCAAACCACATTTTTAATGTTCAGTGGCTTAAGGGCTGCAATTGAAATAAAACTAAAATATACACATTAGGTTTGAAGATTCCATAATAGAGTGTTGGTTTTGTGTTTACGGTTAACGAATCATTTATATTTATTTTATTTTAAAGTACATTATTTATTGTTATTTTATTTACAACGTTTAAAATTCTATAATAGCACGGAATACCCAACTATTAATTAATAAATACATCATAAACGTTATTAACTTTTCTTACTGGTGAAAACCTCAGCGGAGAAATATAAATTGATTGACAAAATGAATGCCACAAGCCAGTTGACGTCATGTCTTGCTGAAAAGTCTCATCAAAACAATGAATATAAGAAAATATCTCTTTATATTCCGATGAAGTTTTTACATATTATTTATACAAATTAAATGCGGGTATTTTTAAAGGCCCCCAAATTAGAACCTTTATGAAGGATCCTGAGCTTGAGAAGATCATGGATGAAATAAAAAGAAAACTTGGACAAATTTTAAATTAATTATTAGTAACTTTCTCAAAAAGCAACGTTAGCCATCGTTACTAGTCTTTTGGAAAGCTTAGATAAACGAGGATTATTTCTGGAAATTTGCGGGAATTACAGTGAGGAAAAAGAGGAAATATTTTCCCTTTCTTCGGATGAAGGAGGAAAGGTATCAAGCTTACTAGGACATCAACATAATGGACAAATATTGTTAGTGTTTGAAAAGAGATTGACCCGGAACCACAGATAAGAAAAATCCCACTTAACTTGTATTTTCTTTCTAAATATTAGTCCAATGTAGTTTTTCATTTTAAAAGATTCAACTTAAAATATTTGTAATTTTACTCAATTTGGGTGTAGCTTCTGGCTTAGTTGTAGATCCTTATATCGAGCTATCAAGGCATGGTGTACGTTAAAATGGGCTATAAAGGAGGCCCTATATCTCCAATAGAAGAAAATATTGACCTGATACTTTAAAAATATTATCATTTTCATATTGAGGGAGGTCAATTGACATAGAATCAGTTGAAAACATTAGACTATTTTTTTATCAAATGCAGCCCAGGATTAAACTTTGAGGGCGTAACTTATTAAAAGATTTTGATTCACATTAGGCGACAATGAAAATTATGGCCACAATCATTATGTATCAGTTTAATTAGATCTTGATGGATAATGGAGCATTGACTAAAAAGTGGGAGGTGGAAACGAGAGCCATATCCACAATTTTAGCTCTATTTTTTTTTTACAGCGTCTTCCAAATAAATTTGCTTTATCAAACATAGGAAAGCAGACTGTGTCTATACGAAACACGAGATAAACTACCATCCTGCTTCTTTGGATTAGTGTGGAGAGAGGCCCTTATAAATGCGTAGCGATTAATAATAGAGCTAAAAAATAAAATGTTACAAACATTTTAGCGGAAAATACAAAAAAACAACAAAATAGGATATGAGTTGGGCATGTTCCCTTTTTCCCCTGGAAAAAAAGTAGAATGATATATATATATATATATATATATATATATATTGTCTATCAGAGCCCATACAATCAAATGCAACGACTCAGATATAACTATAGATAATTTTACAATAATTGATCAAGACAACAACGAGCAAAGCTTAAGAGTACTAGAATCCCCTTATATTAAATCCCGTTCCTCTAGTTTTAATTCTGACTTGTCTGCTGCTTCCCTACTTATGAAATAATTCTACTACCAATACAATCTTACCTATGTCCACTTCAACCCCCCTACTTCTCTCTGGAGTCAGACCAACATAGGGAAATGTTTTGATGGTTCTCCCTTGTATTTATCTAGGATTTTTAATATTCTAAATCATTATAAATTCTCTCGTTTTGTATATATTTGTCAACACTTTTAATATTCTAATTTCTAATATTATAATAAATTGTAAATTATGTATGTCTTTCTAATTTGATATCATAGAACCCGAAGATGAGCGGACAACTCGAAACGTTGTTTATCCCCAATAAATGAAGATGAATTTCTCTGCATTCTAGGTACTCTCATTCCTGGCTAACAGCAACCTCATCGATTATGATTATATATATATATATATATATATATATATATATATATATATATATATATATATATATTTATATATATATATATACATATATGAAAATATCATACTTACATGTTTATATTTGATAAAGCACTTTTATTGGAAAGCCATTAGTTTCTGCTTTCGCCATCCTCAGCTGTAAAATAATGAGAATTTTGCTTTGCGAACGAAGTTAACTATAAAGCCGGTGGCTAAGCATAGAGAAATGATATGGAGGAAATTTCAAAACCAAGAAAACTTTAGATTAAAATAAAGGTTAATCCCGCAGGTTTTCCGATTTTGTTTGTTTGTTGAATGAAGAGGGGAAAATATTCGTTATGTGTTTATTAAATTTATTATTTATAGATATGATATTAGAGAAAGACAATATAAATTTACAAAATAAATGTCGGTATCAGGCTGGTGAAAAGTAATTATGGTTAACATACTCATGCTGAATGATGCTTGGAGCGTTCGTGAATTAGTCCTAGGTTAGGATTCTTGCAGTCTTTTTGTCTCCTTACAAAGGATGTGAAAGTGATGTTTTTTATTTATCGACAAAAAATCCTCGGCATAATTTAATGGAAGAATAAAAACTAACCACTCAACAAAATCAATGCCAGAGAATATTAGGAATATAATATTCGACAATTTAGTCGTCTAGTAATCTGATAACGATTCATTAACAATTAATATTAATGCAGAATTAACTGAGCATCTAGCTTTGTATAATTACAATAGAAAAACGCCGCATTGGTAATGGTCATACCTTTTCGATGAAATTAGCATTAAAATAAAATTCTACGTATATATATATATATATATATATATATATATATATTAGTGTAGTTGGGTAGCAGTCTTTCTTGAATGCAAATTTTGTTGAAGACCATTGTGTATTTTGCCTTAATTAATTTTCTCTGGCAACTTTCTCTTTTTCGAACTATTTTTTTTATTCTATCTTGTAAATGGTGGATTACTTTCCAGTATTCATCTCTCTTTTAAATGAATCTGTTTGGTAAAAACCAAATTAAATTGCTGAAGCTTTTCATCTTATTCGATCTTCTTCGGAGCGTTTTGAAATGTTCTTGCCTCCTTTACCGAGGTAATGAGTGGAGTGAGGATCTGGCAGAGTGAAAGAGAACGATTTTTAAGACGTATTTATTATGCCTAGGTTGAGCGTAACGTTAAAGGAACGGGCCAGTCCGGTGAGTGGAATTTTAAAATAGTTTTAATGTGCGATTCCAGCTTGTCGCTTGACTGTTGATGGCCGCCTTATCTTCATTTATTAATATGGCTTTTAAGATGTTAAGCCTCGCTTTATTAACTATTCTCTTTTAATAATGGTGTTATCAACGAGCATATCTCTCGTTAGGTTAATATTATGTACACTCCGCTTTGTAGATGCATAGTTAACCGTCTCAAAAGTGTGGTAGTTGTCATGCCAATATATTTAGAGTAATTATAAAGCTTACAGTCTTTATTGGGGCAGATGAACTCGTAAACTATGTTAGTTGACTTGAGATTCGAGGAGTTTGGGCAGATGTTATTTTTCATCAGAAGATTGCTGGCTTTTGTTTTTCATAATAGATGATGAGTTAAATTTTATCCGTTTGATTTTTAACCTTGATGTTACGGTTAATAATGTCATATATGTTTTTTCATCTATTTTATAGGCCGTGGACATCTGGTTTTTGTAATACACTTTGATGTTGTTGACTTCTTCATGATTACTTTCAGTTTTATTTGCATGTTTGTAATGGTTATTTAAAAATGATTGGAGTTGTTTGTCAATCATGCTGTTTGGGAAACCATTATTCACGAGTATTTGCTTTACTCGTGCAATCTCTTAGGTGGAAAAATTCCCACGTAGAACGGCATTTATAAGCTCGACGTATGTATGAGCCAATTACATACATACATTACAGCCGCTGTCATGAATGGGGACAGCGAATGTCCTAAGCGCTACTAAACAAGCGTGATATCGTCATACATCAATCGTGCTTTTACCCACTGCACTACATGGAAGGACACACACAACAAACTCGAGAGAGTCACTCAGGTACTCGTAAATAACGAATTCTCCAATAAAGAACTACAAACAGCCATAATAATTAAAATGGGCAGATGGTACCTCTCAGAACCCCCAAAGAACAGGAATACGGATAATGAGGATATTATAAAACTGTTTTACAAGAATACTATGAGCACAGAACACCAAGCAGATGAAAGAGCTATCAAGGACATTATAGACCGAGGAATAAAACCCATAAATGCCGAGACAAAGATCGCACTAATCATCTACTATCAAAATAGACGTACTTCAACTCTCTCCATGAAAAATGTTTCGAAACCCCCGCTTCAACCGAAATAAAGGACACATCTGATATACGAGTACACATGTAAACTAGAGAATATGAGCTCCTACTGAAACCACTCTCTCAAGAAGAATGTCATACCATCTGAACAAGACAGCACCTAAAAAACATACACAGGAAGTACACGGAGCATGCCTCAACCGAAAAATGATAGAAGAAAACGCCAGAATTTTAGACTATGCTCCAAACAGGCGTCAACTGCTCTTCCTTGAAGCTACATATATTCAAGAGAAACAACCAAATTTAAACATACAGTCTAACTCCAATGAAGTCCTGCCCAGCGCAAGAAAAGCAAACAGAGGGACAGGTGTACTCAGAGCTGCCCCTAGCCACTAATCCTCTCTGGAAAGAAGCTTAATTCCCCCTCCCCCTCTCTGACTATCTACTTCTCCCGCCTTTTATCACCTGGATCCAACCAGCCTATACGTGTATAGCTTCGTTCGTAATTTTGTTAATACATTTTGTAACATATATAAACTGAATACTTTGTAATAATTGTCCATTGTAACTCTGAAGATGATAGTAGATGTATCGAAACGCGTTAGTTAAATTAAACAAAATGCTAAATTAAATTAATTTTATTCTAACTTTGGCAAAATGACAAGCATCAATCCCTGATGAACTTCGGTACGCTTATCCACAGGTTAAACAAGGAAGTAGAGGCGAATATATGACAAATCGAAAAGAGTGAAAAAGGAATTATTAATTCGAAACTAGCGGGCGCTTTTAATAAAACATGCTATAATGAATATATATATATATATATATATATATATATATATATATATATATATATATATATATATATATATATATATATATATATACATATATATATATATATATATATATATATATATATATATATATATATATATATATCATACTAACATGTGATAAATGTATTATTTACTATTAATTTATTTAATGTGGTGAATCAGAACAAAATCTTTCTATTTACCACAATGCTTTAAGATCTACTTTATCTTCTAGATGTGTTTATTCGGTTTCTAATACAGGATTGGTCCCAACCAACGAAACTTGGTTCTGATGCGAAACAAATATCTTCAGGCATTATGTAAATAAATGAATGATAAGATACCATTCCTACATTGCATTCATATATATATATATATTTATATATATATATATATATATATATATATATATATATATATATATATATATATATATATATATATATATATATATATATATATAAACGATGGCTGGACATATTGAAGTTTGGATACATCTTTTCCAATGAGTCATGTCGTCGCCCATTTCCTTTAATTCCTTTACGAACTTTACTCTTTGGGAATTTCAACACAAACCCTGATAATAAAGAAGGGGATCCAATATTAGATAACGAAAACTGGGAATATAAATTTACTTCTGTCACTGAGACAGTTTCAATTCCCAATATAAATTGAACATTTATTGATAACAAGAATACAATGCCTGTGCACTGTTAGCGATTTTAGTTATATCGCAACAGATTTAGGCGATAACGGGTTGTGGAAACAAGATTGCCAAGCTAATGAAGAGCGAACTAAGAGAAAAGGGAGAATATTAGGCAAGAATTAAAGAATTTCGTAGGTGGTCATATTCTTGGCGTCTCTATTTATATGGTTTGATCGCAGTCAGTTTTTATTATGCTAGGTGTTTGTTGGAGTCAAAGCGTTTATAATATTCCAAATATGGAAGACATAATTAAATTCCTCTAATTGTTTAAGGTGTAAAAACTTTTTGTTACACTTCTCTTAAAATTATGAAACTGTGACGCGATTTGCCAGTATTCATCCTAGATTGAAGATGTAGTATAATTTTTTATTCAAGATATCGTCACTCTGGGTAGAAATCAAATCGTCAGTTAGACTCATCAAGTTGAATCCGTACACAATTTGTGTAGAAAAATAGAGACTCTGGGCTTTGGGGGGAATTACGGATAGATAACAGAAAGGACGGAAATTTTATTGCTAAGCTATTTAGTTTGGCTGCCTTTTGCAAAGAGCGTCGTTTTTAACGTTTATTTATGCGTTCAACTTAGGCCTTCCAACTGGGATTTTCTTGTGTAATATATATATATATATATATATATATATATATATATATATATATATATATATATATATATATATATTATGTTGCTGTCAATTGGAATGGTTAGTTGAATAGTCTCGCTTAGGCCTTTTCCGAATTTAGCCGTTGCGCCAAATCGTGACATGAAACCATTGAAGAAGGCTTCAGTGACAGATTCTGAAATAATTTTTATAAGCTACTTAAATCTCTCATTGATCTTAAGATTTGAACAAACGAGGGTTACAGATAGACAAAGAAATGCATGAATGGACCTCAAAATTGTGTGAAAGGGGGCTTTGTGTCTCAGATTAATTTTTGTTTCTTGCTGATAGGCCAACAACATCCCACCACATATCAAACCTTTCTTCGCCTACTTTCAATTTAAAGCGGACTGAAATTGATTTTAAAGTGGATAGTTTTCCTGAATAAACCAATATGTGTGATTTTTCTAGTAAGTGATTTTTTAAAAGTGAGGTGGGGTGTAGGAGAATGCCCCTTTTTATCAGTCCACACCTGCCACCACTTTTGTCGTGGTATAGCTTGTGGAACGTTAAATACTTCTTTGATGAAGTAGGCTTTGTTCTAAGATTGCTAATTTTGTTGTTTTAAAGAAGAGTCGCTTCAAACACGTAAGGATATAGAGAAACGCCCAGTAATTTCTAAAATAAACTTATATTTTTAATTTAACAAGTTAATACACAAAACAAAACATGAACCACAGAAATACTCCGATTATTAAAATACACAATAATTACTTCAATTTACTTGACCCTCTAAAATTGGCTAAATTCGATACGCAATTCAATATACAAGATTTAGGCTAATTGACTCTACTGGAGTTTAAATACCTCAGGAATGTTATGGTCTCCAAGACGCGTGCCAACCGGCCATATGGAGGGGGTCGAGATCACGAGGTACTTTGGCGAGTCTAGCAGATGGGGGTCCACACGGTATTCAATGACGAGAACAATCACGGTTGTTTAGGCGGCACAAAGGTGGGTGGGGTCTCTCTGGCGAGAGTAAGTCGAACTTGGTTCTTAAACCAAGCTAACTTAGAGTTCGGTGTGACCACCGGGCACGAGCTCGAGGGGGAGCTTTTCTCCTTTGTTACGTAATTCCTCATGGGAGAGGATGGTACTCGGGGGGGGGGGGTCTTCTTCAAAGAAGAGGATCGATAAGGAGGGTTTCTCTGACGAGAATAAGTTGAACTTGAACAACTTACTTAAAGGCCGGTTTGGTAACCAGGAACTAGCTCGAGGATGAGCTTCTTCTTAGTTCGAATCTTCCTCAAGGGCGAGGATAATGGAGGGGGGTTTCTCTGACGATAATAAGTTGAACTTGGTTCCTCAACCAAGTTAACCTTTAAGTTTGGTGTGGCCACCGGGTAACGGGCTCGAGGGGGGGGGGACCTTTTCCCTCTTCCTTTCTTAATTCCTCAAGGACGAGGAATATCCTTGGGCTTTAGGATGTACCAGGATACAAGGAGTCTCTCTGATGAGAGTAAGTTGAACTTGACCAAGTTAACTTAACGTTCGGTCTGATAACCAGGGGCTAGCTTGAGGATGTGCTACTTCTTAGCCCCTTAGGTAGCCCCGCCTCTTTTGCAGGGGACTTCGTAGTCTGGTGACTCAAGTATCCTACCTGTCCAGTCTCGGTAGCCCGGTCTTAATCCGGAGACTTCGTAGCCTGGAGACTGATGTATTCTACCTTGATTTTCCTAAGTGTTTCTTATTTATACCTCGTCACCCCACTGGGGGAGGGGTAGGAGGGGGGGGGGAGCTTGTGGACGGGCCAAGGAGGTTTCTTATTCACCAAGTCTTACCTCGGCTCCCGTTAGCCTTCGAGCTTGAGAGAAACGCGTCTCCAATTTTTTATTTGAGGTGAAATTGAATATACTCTCGTAGGAGAGATCTTGCAGTTTACAACCTTTCGGCTTTTATACAGACGAGTGATGAATGTCTGTGGTTACGAGCCTGACCCGCGTTGCCTGGCCCAGATATCTTTGCGGTTACCATCTCGGGTCTCCACTGAGAGAGAACGCGAGGGTGACGATTCTCCTACACACCTCCCTTCGAAGAACTTAATTGGGTAGGGGAAGGACTCCCGGGAACTCAAAACAACTAACTCAACCTAGTCGAGTTCAGCAAAGTTGTATATCTTTGAGCCATCTCTTACTTTAAGTTTCTTTAAACTTGAGCGCACACGCGCGCGTACACAGGCATTGTTTCGAACTAGACCTCGCGAGCCTACTGAGGCAGGGGGGGGTTATGTTACACAGCCAACTTAACATAATTGCAATACAATTTAACCTTCAAATTAAAAACTTAATTCATCGATTACACGCAACAGAACAAAAAAACAAGCTACTTCCTTACATTTCTAAGCTTTTAAGAACTCAAATCCTACCGATAACTATTAACACGAAAAACAAATGAAAACATGGTTTCACGCTTATTAGGTACTGACAAAACCCTCAATGGTATTTCGTCTCAGCTTTTAGAGCAGCTGTACTTTATCGGCTTCTTTGATGTAGCTAATATTAAAATGGTGCTCTGTGACCCTTACCTTAACTCGCCTGAGTCCGCCGTTTGGGTTATTGAGTCTACCCAAGTATGTCACTAAATGGTAGTGGTATTTCAACCTACTTGAATTACCCTTCTTATGGTACTTGACTAACTTTAAACTGAACCTTATGGCTAGAGCGGCCTGTTGCAGCGGGGCATAATTGATGGGAGCGTGGGTCCCATAATCCTTCTTTATCAAGGTACACTGTAAGATCAAGTCTGGTTTCGATCTCCGGGGTTCGAATTTTTTTTCTTGCGGGGTCGTTAATGGGCGAGGGGCTCACTACGACTTAGAGTATTAGTGGTAACTCCGAGGAATTTCCGTTCGAAGAGGAGACTACTAGGGGTAGGGGATACTTATCCGCGTCTACCATTTGACTAGTTTTACCTGGGTGTATCGCATTAAGACTTTTTTCCGCCTTCCTTGTCAACTCCTTTGACTCAGTTCTCTTTGTAGCTAATTCCTCTGGTACACCTGCTTGTACCTCTTCCCTAGATACTACTTCGTCCATCATCACACCATTTGACTGGGTTCTCCTCAAAGGTTCTTCCTTAGGCACTCCTGCTGGTACCTCATCCCTACTTTCTACTTCTTCCATCATTACCCCATTTGACTGGGTTTCCATCGTAGGTTCTTCCTTACGCACTCCTGCTGGTACCTCATCCCTACTTTCTACTTCTTCCATCGTTACCCCATTTGGCTGGGTTTCCATCGATGGTCCTTTCTTAGGTCTAGGTCGAGCTAAAACTTCCTCAACCTCTATCTAATTGTCGATAGATGCTCTTTGGAGTGCGAGCAATCTTTCCTTTTCTTCTCTCTCTTCTCTTTCAGCTTGAGCAAGTTCTTTTTCCCTCTGTATTCTTCTTTCATCTACTTCTTTTTATCTTTATTCTCCTCTCTTTTGACTCTTTTTCCCTCTTTATTCTCCTTTCCTCGACTTCTGTTTCCGCTTTCGCTATTTCGCTTTCCCATCGAGTTCTTGTTTCTTCATCTTCCAGCTTTATCTTTGTTCTTCTTTCTTCATCTTCCCTTTCTATCCTTATTCTGAATTCTTTTGCTTCTCTTTTCAACTGTCTTATTCTTTCGTTTGTTTTACTCCCTCTCGGGAATCTTCTTTCCTCTATTTCTATTTTTTGCTGTATTCGCTTTTCTTTTCTTTTTCGGTCCATCCGTATTTTCATTGCTTCGCATTCTCCTTTCCCCTCTCTTCTTATATTTTCCATTTCTCTATCAAACTTTATTATTTCTTTTTCTTGTTCTCTATCCATAACTCTTTTTTCTTCTTCGCAATCTATTCTCAGTTCTGCCATGACATAGTCATTCATCTCTCTGCCTTCAAGTCCCAGACTTTGGGCTTGCTGATAAAATCTTTCGACCGGATCCATTTTGTGTTGGTCCGTCAATTTTTCCTAGCTGTACTCTCAGGTACTTATGCCACCACTTACCAGGTAGCGCGCAGCCTAACTTACCCTTAATCCCACTACTATGCTGATTGCAATACCACTCCGACAAAAAAATTTACCACTTGGCCTAAGAATTACCTTTAGATTGTTTCCACCCCAAACTTTAGCAATTTTCCTATCGTCAATTATTCTCTTATTCCTGGTATTCCTTTACGTGTTGGCTCTCCCTTAATTAGACGCTGCTGGGTTCTTTCTAATAAAAACCCCACACCTGACACCACGATTGAATTTAAAGTGGATAGTTTTCCTAAATAAAACAATATGTATAATTTGTCTAGTAAGTGATTTTTTAAAAGTGAGGTGGGGTATACGACCTTACTACACCAAATATAAAATTACCAAGGAAGATAAGTTAATTTCATGCAATGTGATGGAGATCGAAGTGTCTATTAGTTTAATAGTCAATTATTAGTCTGGAATTTAGAGACTAGCAAGACTAACCTAGTTCAGCGTCACGAGCATTGGATAGCTGGAGATATGAAGTAACAAATTAAGGGTTGGCATTATCTTACCCGGTATAATATGGATGTTGTTGATGAGAGGCGTATGGCTCGTCTGTATCGATCGTTTCCTCCGAAAACTCGTCCTTTTGGTTTGCGTTCCTGAGATATCTCGAATGCTGTTGTTAATTTATAAGTGAATTCAAGGCCAAGTGCCTTCCTCGGTAAATATTTCGTCGAGTGGAGGCGTAATGCACATTGAGAATAAAAAACCCGTCACCTTCTAATATATATTAAAGTGTTTTATGGTTAATAAAATAATCAATAATTCTTGATTGAATGTAGAATATTTGAATTCGGTACCCTTGCTCGCATACCTAAATTAACGTCAAACTTCTCATTTGGCATTAGAAAGTTATTCAAAATTTGTGTCTGCACTGATGGGTGATTCGTAGGCCTGAGAATAGGTGCTTTTAGGGATGCGCTACGAGAGCAGCCTCTGCCAAGTGTTCTTTAATTCGTCGGAAGGGGACTTAGGCTGATTTCTTACAAATTAATGGAAAGTTTTTCTTCTTCTATTTAACCTCTTTAACATTCTAGTTAGGAGAAAATGGTAGCTTGATCATTTTGCACAATAGGTTGTGACCGTGTAATTTAAAGAGTCGCCCAACATTATGTAATTGTTGTGGTCTCAACAGATAACCCCTCTCAAATAAAAAAATACCCAGTGAACTAACCTCATTAATGGTTCTTTAACCGGCGTGGTTACAAACAAAGTATCACAACTAAATTAAATATCATAAACACCACAAAAACTAAACTAAACAATGAATACAAATCACACATGTACAATATAAACGTCAGAACTAGAATGAACAAAGCGGTACAATAACTAAAACTGAACAACACAATACATTAATTAAACAAACAAACCGATATGATATTCGTTCGACGATCGACTCCACCTACTAATACAACCGACCACCTCTCCTCACGTCGTTCTCTCAACCACTCTACTCGCAAAAAATCTGACAGCCAACCCGTCCCAAAACAAAACATTTTCACCATGTGCACAAGACTACAATTGTTTTAGGGTCAGAAGGTGTGTGAATTCTATAATCGCGGATGTACCTTTAGAGTGGATTTTAAGATCAAGAAAGTCTGTCGAGTCAACACCGAACACACATTTCGCCGTGTTAATCTGCAACTTGTGTAATGTTTTGATATCTACATGTGAAAATGTGAAATTCACCCATCGCAAGTAATGGTTGATGAACCTTTAGAAGGAGTAAGCGTATGTGCAAAGTCTTTGAGCGATGTAAAACCACTCGTAAGCATCTTTCTGAGTTGACATTGTAGTTTTATGTATAGAACTATTTTCATAGATATTTAGAATTTTCTCAATTGATTTAGGAGAAAAGTTTTCAAACTTGCCTCATTGCCACATAATCAACCAAGAAGGGCTGTGCTTGAATTTAGAAGCCCTGTAGTATAATACTGTTACTTTTATAAGATTAGTCTGGGATTTTTTATTTAGTTACTCGTAGTGGCAAAGAATGATTTTGAAGGCCGAAATTTCCCCTAATTTAATAAGGACTAAATAATATCTTTAGTTGCCTCAAGTGATTTGGGTGACATCCGCCTGTCTTCACGCGATTAATTAAGGGTGGAGAAATTAAATGCCCTAAAGGTTTTGCGACTTTTGATGAGCATGATGACAATTGTTTATTCTCCTATATTACCCCACAATTTTGGAAATACTTCTCTGAAAGGATTTTTAAATATATTCAATGATTCACTTCCCACCACTTCAGCTGGCAATCTGACAAGTTGTTATGGAATGAGGTGGTTCTTTCCAATCCTTTTCTCGCAGTCAGAAATTATACGCTCCAAAGAATAGTCTGACAAGCGATGAGGAGAAGACAGCATCACAAAACTTTTTATAAATTTATACCCAGAATAAATAAATGAATAAATATATCATTAATGATTCACAACGTTGAATCACTCACCTGTTTTAATCCAGCCAAAATAATCCCCTTGGAGTAAATCAAAAGCCTAATGGCTATATAATTTATTAGAGCGCAAAACTCTGAAGCATGGAGGGCGCCTTGGAAAATACAGCCAGCAAGTAATGACTGGAAGAATATACGTAAGGTGGCACTAGGTAAATCTCTAGGTGTTGCTGAATAGCAATACGGCGTCGTATATCTTTCAACAAGGGTTTCCTCGAGTGGTGAGTATTTCATCAACTGATGCTTTAGATCTCTGGAGAATGAAGTTTGTCCACGGAGTCACAAAAGCGCTGAGAATAACTAAAAATGTAGTCTGCTCTCTGACTTAAATGCACGAGTGACTTAATCGGAATATAGAATAGCGTAAACAGAAATAACCAGAAAATTATATAAAAACCATAGTTAACACCTACGTAACCGAGATGTGTCAATAACGACATAGAATGACTATGGCCTCAAAGGGTATTTGCGAGCATCATTTTATAATAATGACGGTAGTAAGGGAATAGGAAGAAATTTAGGTTGTTTTAATTTTAGGTGGGGAATTGGCGCATAGCTAAAATCCCCCGAATTTGACAAGGTACAATTTTCAAGCAGATTAATTCACCAAACGGGGTATGTACTAGAAGTCACACCCGAATTTAATATTAAATGAGATCACCAATCACCGGTTTAACTTAAAATACGCGAAAACACAAAAAGAAAACCAGCCATTAGAATGGAACAACGGAAAACACATATGGGATAACGGAAAACACAAAGGGGTGCTTGTGAAAACAAAGACGTGTTCACAACCGTGCGAGAAAATCAGAAGGAGCAAAGGAATTAAAATAAGTTTTGCGCTATACACAAGTATTTATCAATATTATTTTATTTCTATCATATTCTATTTGAACCTATTTTTAAATGTCAAATTATAAAATATTTTTACAATGCATGGTATATTTAAGCAAATAAATCCTATATATCATAATTTGAAGAAGTAATTAAAGTAAATTGCAGAAAGTTAGACAAGTTTGATGTGGATTTATTCGGTAAGATTGAAATCTTATTTATAATAAAAATATATAAAATTCTAAAACTAAATTTACAAAACTTTGTAGTTTCTCCAATCGTGTGAAAACAAACTTTAATGATTCACACACATATATATATATATATATATATATATATATATATATATATATATATATATATATATATATATATATATATATATATACATATATATATATATACATATATATATATATATATATATATATATATATATATATATATATATATATATATATATATATATATATATATATATATATGTATATATATATATATATATATATATATATATATATATATATATATATATATATATATATATATATATATATATATATACATATATTTACATATACATATATATATATATATATATATATATATATATATATATATATATATATATATATATATATATATATATATATATATATAGTGTGTGTGTGTGTGTGTGGAAAGAAATGATATGCACGACTGAGGTATGAGTGTTTACTTCTGAGCTTTCAGTCCCGAACTAGGGCCCTTTTTCAGAGAAGTATTGAGCGGAGTGGAATCCAAACTAGGACTGGTTTAGGTAGGGTTAAAGTTGTAGAAGGAGAGACAGAGAAAGACTGCCAGCCCCCTTCCCTCCATACTCCGGTCATCCTGAGATGATCGGAGGGGGAGGAGAGGAACCCGGCCTCCAGGCCTCCCCTTTCCTTTCCTTATTCTTGTCAGACTAGTGGAAGGTGGAGAAAGAGACCAGGAGAAGAAGAAGTAGAGGAAGAGTAAAAGTTAGAGAGAGCAAAGTTTGAAGTATCGTAGTAGACTTGAAAGAGACCAAGTTGGTCGGTGGGCCTACAGCTTTACGTGGAATCCGAACCGCGGTGGGAATTATATCCTCAACTACTCATTTTTACTATAGTGCTCCTGTCCCACATATTCTGTGTTTAGCCCTTTAGGTGTGAAGGATAGAAGAAAAAAATGTAGAGAGAAGAATAAGGAAGTAGTAGAGTTACAATTGAATGTTAAGTTGCATGGAGGTTATGCTAATCTCTTTCCCTTTAGAATGTATGGTTCATAAATACGGTGGATTAAGTTGGTGTATACCTGAGCTTCAGGCTTATCCTTCTTTATGTTGCTCTTTTTATTGTTTTTTATTACCATTACTGATAATGTTTTATCCTTGCTATTTCTCTTGTTTTAGTTTTCCTTCTTTAGTTTTTTTTCTTTCGTTTCTTTTCTTTTTCTGACTTCTAAAGTTAGAAAATTATTGCTTACTTAGTTGTATAGGTCGGGAAGAGGCTATGTGCTCTCCCTTCTTCTCTTTGGGTGATTAAATTCTTGATATCCTCTCCTATTTCCTGTTGTGTTTTTTGAATTAGCTTTTTGCTTTTTTTTCTAGTATCTTGTTAATTGGTTTCATCGTTACTTTTCTATGTAGATCTCTTTGTCTTCTTCTGTCTCTTCTTCTCGTGTCGGTGATTAGTAATACTACCTTGTTTTGAATTCTTTGTAGTTCCATCATTCTACTCTTTGAATTGGTGTACATAGGTAGTACTGGGTATACAATTGCTGACTGGATGATCGCTTGATATATTTTCTTCTTGTTTCTACGGCTAAGGGACTTGAGTCTATTTAGTAGTCTCATTTCCCTTCTTCCTTTTTCAACTCTTTCTTTAACATGTCTGGAGTATCCTATCCTGGTGATTGTCAATCACGGGACCTTGGTTTCGCTAGCGTACTCATGTATGTCTCTGAGTCTCCTCCTATAAATGGCACTATTTTCAACTTATTTCTGTTATTTCTTATTTTCCATTTTCATTCGTACACATTAATCCTCCTTATTTCTTCTGCTGTTAAACTTTGCTGCATTTCTGGGTTCCTGTACGGGCAGACGACGATTTGTGTGACGTTATCTTCGAATTGCATGTTGAGGCATCCGTGTGCAAATGGTCGTAGAATGTCTGAGGTATACACTGAGTATAGTGATGGGCTCTGATACCCTCCCTGAGGAAAATCAGCCTCCCTCTTAAATATTTCCCCTCGGTGGTTCCCAATCTCTATGTATGCACATCTATTCGTCACGTAATTGCATATGAGTCTTTCCATTTTATCGTTCATACGTATTTGTAGTGTTTTAAATTGCATTCCTCTAATATAAACTCTGCTAAATGCTTTTGAAACGTCCCTGCCAACGATGTCAACGCTAGCATTCTCTTTTTCGCTTTGCCCATTTTGTCGCTAATGACCGTGAATGCCATTTTCGTGCTCCTCTTTTTTTCTAAATGCAAATTGAAACTTAATCAGTAATCGTTTACTTCGAGGTGCTCACTTAGTCGTTTGTTTATAATATTCTCAAACATCTTCCAGATGAAGTCGAGTAGAGAGATTGGTCTATAGCTGTCAACTCTCGCTGGTGGTTTTCATTCTTTAAAGATAAATATCATCTTGGCGACCTTTAATCTTTTCGGGAAGTAGCTGGTGTTCAGGCTGGCGTTAAAAACAAAAGTAATACCCTCTAGTATACTTTTCGGTAGTCAGTCTAGATCTTCATGGTGCCTTTCGTTTAAACTGCTAAATAGTATTCTTGACCTCTTGCAGTGTGATTTTTGCGTCGTTACCGTCGAGGGTGTCTCTCTCTACATCTATAGTTGAATGAGGGTAAATTTTCTCTGCATCTCGTTGAGCGCTGCCGTGCTGTCTTGTTCAAAGTATGTGTCGAGTTCTTCATTATCTTCTTCGATTATACTAAAACCCTCTTCCAGTGGTCCTTAAATAATACTTCTATCGTGCCCTAGTCTTCTATGTTATTTTCTTGGTTGTCTTTGATTACCAGTTTCCTTGCTCTTGCTTTGCCTTCCATCTAATTAAAAGATCCTGCAATGGGAAAAGATTACAAATACAAAAAATAAACAAAATAACAAATGGATATGGCCCGTTCACTGCGCACCCACACACATACATATCTGACTACCAATTCCTTCCTTTTCTCACTATTACCCTCTACCCTCTCTTCCAAACTCCTTCCCCTTTTATTCTATCTTTCTCTTTTAAGATTCAAGATTCAAAAACGTCGTTACAAACATAAAAACTTTTCTGTGGTAAGAGTGATTATAAGAACTATTGCACAGTTGTAGAGTTTTACTTCACGATGAGCCAGTTCTTTAAGAAACAAAGTCAAGAAGGTCAAGGCCTAGGTTACCTTGTCCTCAAAAGGAATACCTTCCTCTAGTAGCAGAGGCATTTTTTTCATCACTGTTAGCTGGTCCTGATCAAAATTACAGAGGTAAGGCTGTGAGACCTATTCTCAATGTAAGAGAAAATACCCCAGCCCTTCCCTTGTAAAACTTGTTCAATGATCAGAATCCACTAGGTCAAGAGATAAACTTGTATCAAATTGATCGGAGTTAGTCGATATCAGCAACATTCTTGATCCCGAGCCCCTTTTTTAAATTTAAGATAAAGAAGAGCTAAAGGAATTTCTAAAAAATCTGTTAAAATCACCATGTTTCATGAGCAATAGCTAAGGTGTGTAAAGAGCTGTCAAAATGACATCAGGGGCATCCATAAAAAAACCTATAAGTTGGACAAAAGACTCCTAAATTAGGTCTAAGCAAAGAATATTTATGATAGATAAAGTTTTATCGCTAAGAAGAAGCATCTGGTTTAAGTATATATGTTTCATCTTTACTTATAAACATAAATTATGTATGGGAGCTAATAAAGCTTACTTTCATCATTTCCTAGTGATATTATTATCTCAAATTGAGAAATATATGTTTAGCAAGTCAAGTAATGAGAAATTTCTATAATCTTTTTATTTTTATATAGTAATAATATGGAATCTGTTGGAGATAAAAGTATGAGTTGAGCAAATATAAAATGGAATATGTATAATACTTGAATTAAATTTACTTTAAATCTATAGTATTGCCTTTAAACGAATATAATAAACCATTAAATAAATTTCCGTTCCATTTTGTACAGTATATTATATCGTGATATACAAAGAGGATATTTTGAGGGAATATTTAGAACCAAGTCAGCTTAAATGGGTGCAATTTTAGCTAAACTATTTCATTTTTCTCTTTTCAACCAGGCCTAGAGTCGAGGCCACACACACCTCAGGGAATTATCGCGATTATGAACAAAATAAAAATATTTCCTTTAAACATCGGGTATCTTTAAAAAGAAAGAGGCCGCTTTGTGATATTTTTTGCCAGGTTTAATATCAATGGAATAAAAAAATCCTTATCAGCTTCATTGAAGAAGGAATAAAAATCAATAGAAATCTTTATTCGGAGATGTTAGAGGAGAAAGTCATTCCCTTGGTGGATGCCTCCATATAAAATGCTGAAATAATCCTTTTAACAAGATGGAGCAGCCTCGCAGTTCGCCAAATTTATACCATTGACACTGCAGTGTGGTCGATGCTTGAGCAGAAACCCTGTACTAAATTTCTTCAAAGCATCCAAGTTCTAAAGGGCAAACTGGAAAAATGCTTGAGAGGTAATATCAGCTGAAACCCTGCGCACTTTTGCGCTCAAGTAATAAGGAGACTTCGTCCTGTGATCAACTCTGAAAGAGATCACATTGAATATTAGTGATATAATATTGTAACATACAATTTTCTTACGTTTTAGACTGAGAATTATGTAATATTTCATTGTGTTCAGAAAATAATTTAATAAATTGAAGTCTACACTTAGTGTTTCCCTTCTGCTAATGGTGATGGGAGTGGTATTCGAATTTTCCATCTTTCTATCTTCACCAGGATTAATTTATTGCTTTTGTAAGTCACTATGCCGCGCTAATATTTTACTAAAAACGATTCCGTCGATATAGATAATAAAATTACTAGCGCTGGTTTGTAACGCAACTATGCACAACTTACAATTTGGATCTCCCCGTCTAATAATTGAGGACTTTTAAGATTCCGTAATAAATTTTAATGTGAAAGAAAATCGGCTCCTTTTCTATCAGTTATTACACTGCACAATAGAAAATTGCAGGTAAAATTTCTCCGAGAGACACGGCCATTGTTTGCTCTTCCTTTGTTTGGATAAGATCGCCGTTGGTTGTTTGAAGAGAGACAGACGATTCTTCGAATATCTCTTCTTCAGATGTGGCGCGCAAAATAAAAATACCAAGCCCATTATTTACTCTTCTTGCACTGGGCAGGAATTCATTGAGTTAGATTGTATATTTATACTTGGTTCGTTTTCTTGGATATATATTGCTTAAAGGAGGATTAATTGGCGTCTGATGGGAGCATAGTATATTTAAGACAGCTACCTCTACCCGCTAATCAGCTCTGACAAGCAGCTTTAACCACCTGCCCCCTCTTCAGCCACCTACACGTCTCTACATTCCGCTTCTCAGTTTGTTAACACATTTTTTTGTAATATATAAACTCGAATACTTGTATCAATTTCCCATTCTAACTCTGAAGATGCTACTTGTTTTATCTAAACGCGTCAGTAAAATTAAAGGAAGTGCTAAGGTGTATTAATGAATCCATTAAACCACATTGAAAGAGAAAACGGAATAATTTTTTTTTTTTACTGCAAGGAAAAAAAATTATGCCATTTTTTCTTTCAATGTGGTTTAATGGCTTCATATATATATATATATATATTTATATATATATATATATATATATATATATATATGTATATATATATATATATATAAATATGTCTGTGTGTATAGATAAAGGGAGAGAAGAATGAAGCTGAGATAAAGAAAGAAATTGTGATAAAACTTATAAAAGCTAAACATAGAAGATGGAGAGAACAATTGAGCTTATGATGAATTCAGTTATGGCAACCATTTCATTGTGATCACCATACACAGACACAAAATACAATTGATAAATTCATGCGCAGAAAGTATATTAGCTAAACTTATATATTAAAACAAATAAACTTAAAATGCCAAAAATCACTTGTCACCGTTCAAGCCACTTAACAAGATAAAACAAAATTCGTTCACTAAGCACTCAACACACCAATTCACTGCTACAAATTGCCTAATAAACAAGGCAATATGAATAAACAAAATATGTTGGTGAAAAAAACTCTTAATTTGTCCACTAAATACACAAAACGAAGTAAAGTTTCAAGATTTTAAACACACGAAGCAAATCAAGTTTTTAAAAAGTGAACTTAAACGGCTTCCTTGAAATACAACCTTTCTTTAACCCTTTAGGGCAGGAAAGTATATTTATGAAAATGTGTATAAGGAACTCTTTATTACATATTATTCTAAGTACTATATGTAATCACTTGAATAGAAAATTTCTAGGACAAATATGGCAAGCCAAAAACGTTTTTTTTTTCTACTAACTTCACTTGAATCCTACTTAAGCACTTATTTAAAACTAAGATTTTCTTGAAGTTATATTTACAATTTTGGCAATGAAATTTATGTTTACACGGAATGAACGGACAGGTAAGATCACTCAGCTCAATCCTTGACCAGGCAGATTATACTTCTCAGCTATAAAAACCACATGATATATTCAATTCGAAATAAAGAGGTATTTACCATGAAAGAAACAAATATCTGCAAATATACGAAACAAAAATAATGCAAATATATTGATATTTAGTATTTATATTTATATTTGTTTTTGTTTATTTCGGAAGAAAATATGAAATATTTTCGATTTTAGCTCTTTTATTTTCCTGCTAAAATTGAATGTACTCATAAATCGGTGAAAAGAAGAAAAAGGATAAAAGCTAAAGTAATATTTAAGGCTGAGTGAGTTATCTCCTAATATTCGCTGATAAACCCCTTTCCAACACCTCAATTCTCAAATTCCTATTACTTTATCAATGATGGTATTACAGAGCCAAGGCTCATCATACTTCCTTCCCTCCGCCCTTGTATTAGGAAACCCCTCACTCCGCCTCCCTCAACGCCGGAGCGTTTCTTTCTTCTACTTACCTTTGTTCTCGTTATTATTTTGTGCGTTTTTTGTTTATGGTTTGAATTTTGATTTCGTTTCTGTTTGTCTTTGGTAAGTTTGTTTTTTGTAAATTTTAAAGTAGCCTCGTACTAGGCAGAAATTTTAATTATGGTGACCTATGTCCTTGGTAGATATTGCATGATGGGAGCTATTAAAATAAAACTCTCTTTCACACACACACACACTCGTCCTCTTTCATTAATGTGCAGCCTTCACCTCCATTTATTTACATCCATACACTCAGTGTCTACAAAATAAAGGCTTATGTTCGCATTAATGCACCGCTTCTTTTAAACTTGAGTTGAAAGGATGCAAGTGAGTTCGGATCACGCAGACCAAAGTGAAGGTTATTGGTCTATGTATAGTTGTACTTGAGGTAAGCTGAGCGTATTTTGCTATTATGGTTGTTTGTGTGTATACCTATGATGTATTGGCCTTCAGTTTGACTAATTCAGCCATCATTTGGGTGCATACAAAATATTTGCTACATATCAACGTAAAATATTTATAAAAATTGATTCAGATTTGATGATTAGTCATAATTCTTTAACTTCTGGGAAACCATACAAAAAGGAACCATGTACTCTTATTTTAGGACAAAATACAAGTATTAAAAAACATCGTGTCATCTATATGTAGCTCTGTTAGGCATAAAAGAAAACACTCTAAAACATTCTGAATTCATAATATATATATATATATATATATATATATATATATATATATATATATATATATATATATATATATATATATATATGTGTGTGTGTGTGTGTGTGTGTAAGCCAATGAGCCAGGTTAAATATTTGAAAAAGTGTCTTCCACGTGATTTAAATGAAATGGCGACCTCTGAGTCCTTATGTCGCATAAGTTAAGATTTAATAGGGATAGATTTTTAAATAAAATTGTGTCATGTCGTGGAAAATTGCTTTTATAAAATAACGGATGTATTTAATGGCTAGACAAGAATAAATATGAAAGTCATGGAGTATTCATGAAAGGTTACATTTTGTTCAATAATTAAAAAGCGATCCATTTTTCATTTCTTGAACCTGAGTAAACAATATTAGCCAAATTGTCTTTTCTACAGAACATTAAAATCCACTAATGTCTGGTCATCAAACAGGCTCTATTTGTTAAAAGAGAGAGACCAATAAATAACTCATCATGACAATACCAGGTCTCACACCACACAGCTGCTTGTGTCTAAACAGAGAATTTTGATGTGAACTATTGTGGGTTCATTCCTACTCGAGCGATATTTCCCCTCCTGATCATTATCTTTTCATATATTTCGATCACTTTATTCGCGATAAAATTTTTAATAATTCTAAAGACATAATTATTGTTTTAGTGAGTTTGTTACCAATAAAATTAAGGAATGTTATAGAAATAGGATATTACCATTAGAGGATCGTTGGCAAAAGGTTATTGATCCAAACGAATTATAGTTATTTTGATTAAATATTCACTATTCTTTTACTCTATTTTCAACTTAATTTTCATTAAAAGACCTTATATATATATATATATATATATATATATATATATATATATATGGAATAAATGTGTATAATCATATTTTTTCCTAAGTATTTATTCCAACTATCTGCATCTGTATTCTTTCATATACTTAGAAAATAAATATCTTCCAGATTTTCAACTGTAATTTAAACATAATTAAATTTACTTTCGCACATTAATTATCTCAGAGATCTCGTAAATAATTAATTGAACATGTATTTAGCTACCAAAACGCTAATACAGTTATATTATATACATTACAACTAGCTTTCTCACGAAAATTCCCAACCATACACAATAGAAATGGGACGGAGTGTTTATCAATAATTCATTTGACCAAAAGATCAACATCAAAATATGTACTACAATGCAGCTATTGTTTCTCTGTCCTTGAATACGCGTAGCGTGCGGGAATTACTGCTTCCCCTCACTTCCGAAATAAACTGTGCAGCTTTCTATTTGAGAAGGTTCGTAGAATCGTTTCCCTTAAAATAAAGTGCCAATGATGAATCACCTCAATGGAAATAAACCAAAACCAACAACAAAAACTTTGCCTTCAAAGAAATCACTCTTTCGAACAAAGCCACGAAAAAATTCTTTGAAGTATTCGTGGTTTCAGATAGTAGAGTCACTTCCATGGATCGTACACATAAGTACTCGTAATTATATTTAATGAAATACGTTCATGATCGTTTGGTGCACCGCCTTCATGTCTACGTAGATCTAGCGTGTTTTCAGATCCCTTTACAACTAAAGCTGCTTAAGGAGAGTACAGGATTAATGTCAACAGGTTAGGCATATTTATAATATTTGAACCCATACGAAATGAAGATTTGTTCCTTGATGCTTCCTAAGCATTATCTCAGCTCTAATAACTATGGTCGATCACATTTAAAGTAGTATATGTGCTCTGTCTCAACCTTGTTCATTCTTCTTTTACAATTAATTTCTACATCTCTCTTCCTCTCTTATTGTTTCTGATGATGCGAAAGCCAAACAATCGTTGAGAGAGTCAAGTGACCAACCTCAACAAAACAAAGCGAAACAATCACACCAAATTTTTATTTGCTGAATTTGAATCGAAATCTTAAGACCCAAAGGATGCCGTTATCAGAAAAACGTTTGTGGGAGAAATCTGTGAAGAAAGTGGTTAAGCGAGAAGAAGTGAAAATCAATATTAGATACATAGATTCAGGACAATCATCTAGGGCAGAGTTTTTCAACCTTTTTTATTTCACGGCACATCGAGCCAGGGAAAAATATGGTCAAGGCACACCATCAATAATTAAGAATATATTTAATCCTATTATAATAATAAATGTTCACAAGTTAGGCATGCTAATCATTTATTAATTTAGTGTCCAAATGTATTAGTAAGAGCATGAATAAAAATTAAAAGCCTTATTATACATACCTAAAAAAAAATCAATGAGAAATTTGTCTTTGGTTTCTTCATAATTTCCTTTATCAATGCCCGGATAGTGGATAGGCGTACCCGTAAGTCCTCCTCCAGTGTTTGAAGCCGCAACCTGTTCTTATTTTTTACTGTATTCATTATTGCAGAGAATCCAGCCTCGCAAAAATATAGGTTGAGAAAGGGAGAAAAGATTTAATTGCTTTCTTTTTAATTGCTTGGTATTCGTCTTGAATGAACAACCAAAAATCAGTCATATATGTGGATTCGTGCTTCATTTTTAGTCATCTGTCTTTCCGGATTTCCGTCAGCTCATTCTATTCGGTAACAGTTAACTCTAATAACTCGCAAGCACTTACCACAAACGGATTTCTCTGCCAGTCCAAGGACGATGTTTCAAATCATGGAAAATACTTTGCAATGTTCTTACTCATTAGCGACAAGCTTTGTAGAATTAAAATAAGGAAATTATGTCCAATCTGCAATTTTTTGTTAACTCAAACATTTCAACTTTGTTTTCTTTTTTATTATAGATGCCCACAAGTTTAGTTTTTCCTTAACTGAGCTAATTTTGTCTGTACAAGTAAGAATGTTTTGCTTCTTTCCTTACATACTCTTATTAAGAATGTTAAAGGCTTGAAAAATATCAGTCAGGAATATCACTTTATTGCCCCAGAATTAGTCTCTAAGTAGGCCATCCAGGTTGGACGCTTCTGATATTACGAATATAAAAATCTCCTCCCTTAGTTCATAAAATCTTGAAAGAGCTCGCCCTCGAGATAGACACCTCAATTCTCTATGAAGTTGAGGTTGTACGTGAGCAGATTCCATAATATAATGAACTATTTTGATTGCCTCATCTATTAGTTGCAAGAAACAATGTGTAAAAACAATGCTAGTTTTTTTCTGTTTTGCCAGTGCGATGAATATTTTTATGCTTCCTGACATAGAGGAGGCACCATCCGTGCAGATACTAATACACGCTTTACATGATAAATCGTTAAGGCTGAAATAATTGTCGACAACATCAAAAATGTCTTTACCTCTTGTTGTTTCTGGAAATTGTTTTCAATATAGAAATTGTTCAATTATGTCTTCATTACAAACAAACCTGATGAATGGTAAGAGTTGAGCTTTTCCAGTGATGTCAGTTGATTCATCCAACTGGATTGCAAAATTCTTGACTTCTTTTATTTCAGCTATTATTTGTGAATCAACGTCTTGAGACATCAGAAATACCACGACTAATGGTTTAATTGGACATGGGGATTTTTAAAATCTCTTTATCATATTTTTTGCCTAACATAATGTTCACAATTTTACTACATGCTGGTAATATTACTGCCTCTTCAATTGTATGTGATTTGATATTTTTGGCAACGATTTGTGCAACAGCCTAACTTGCTTTTTGAGCTTTTTCAGATATAATGGTCATTTGGTTCAGTTTTTGAAACTGGAGTGTTTGGTCAGTGATAAGCCTGTTAAAATATTCAGTTGTGTCTCACATAAATGAGAGTGTGTTGCTTGAAAGACTTATTTATACTGGCACACTATTGATTTGGCAGTAACACTGCAGGCTCTGAGGGGTGTTTTAATTCAAGAACGAGCTCCACCACTTTGCTGTCATCATTTTCGAAGTTGTGTTTCTTTGTAAGAAATCTATACATACTTCATAAGAACTGGAAACAGGAAAATATGATTGAATATTTATTTTTCAAAAATCCAACTAAAACAATGTAAACATAAGAATAAAAGGTATTTTAAAGAAATTAAAAATAAGCAGCCACTACACTAAAAGAATAAAAAAATAATAGTGCAAATTACCTAGCAGGTGATCAAATACACTAAATTTTTAAAAAAAATATAAGTGAATGTAAAATGCAGTAAAGAAAATATTTATACTGCATTCCCCCCGAAATACAGTAAAGATTTTAAGACATTAACAGCAAAAAATTACGAAAAGAAAAATACTCAGTGTACAAGAAAAAATAAATCCAAATACCATTACATTAAACAAACTTATCAACTTATTTAATTTACAAGGAATAAACTCAACAATAAAAAACAGAAATAGTATTTGGCAAACACAAAAATTCAAGGATTAAACTTTTAAAATTTCTCAGTTATTTAGCAATTATATATCAATTATAAAGATCAGACTTAATAACATACTTTCCTAAATCTCCTGTCGCACACTTGCAGTCGCTTTACGAATATATCTTCTTAAATTTCTCATACTTAATAAGAAATTATATATCAAATCAAATACCAAACTTATAAATCTTAATATGCCTAAAGGCAAAAGAAAATATTGGATTGACATATTTAAAGAAAGACAACGAATTCATTGATATAAGTAAAAATCTGGCAACTATAGCTGTGTTAGGACACTCTGTTACGGCATGACACTTTATTGTGTCACAAGTATGAAAATTCTATCATACATTCGTACAGTACCAAAATTTGTTCATTGCTCTTTCTTGTTTGAGGGAGAATCAACTTCCCTCAAATTTTCCGCGGCACACTGGTTGGGAATCGCTGCTATAAGGATTGGGCTCAGGTAGCAAACTGACTGTGTTGTGTCCGAGAGGGCTCACACTTCTCCGGCGTAATACTTATCCGGCATTACACTCCCTTTCAAATCAAGCTACATCTCGTAACATGTAAGAAATCGCTTGAACAAACCAGACTTGGCAATATAATATTCAGCTTTTAATGAGAGAGTTAACGTTGAATCTTTAGCTGTACACAACAGGAAGTAAATTTTTTCAGAAAGTTTTAGGAGAAAACAACAGAAAAAAATGTTGTTTACATTCAAATTAATTTTTATTAAATGAATAAATGTATTTTAGTGCTAAGCAAAACAGTGAAAACTTTCAACCTCAATTATACACGAAAAAAACCTTCGATTCCGAAAATCGCCTTCAAGTTTCGTTTAAAAAAGGGCTGAAAGAGTTGACATCTCTCCTAATAACGAATAAACCATTTTTTGGAATGAATTATGAGTTGACTACTGTTATGCTAGATTTGTCTCTCAGGAACTACAACATAAATATTAGGCAGAAATAATGTTTTCGGCTGATGCAAATAAAGAAGACTTTATGTAGAAAAACTTCAAACAAAACGTACATATATCCAATTAATCGTCTGAAAAAATTGCAATGAAAGTAATAGAATTATAATGAAACAAGCCGGCTATACTTCGTAGTCTTTCTTACAGAACGAACTTGGTTCCACAGGCACTCCTTTGGCGTGTGGCCTACGGCCTATTTGCTATTCTAAACCGCTTCTTTTAATCTCCTTTATAGACTCTTTATTTTAACACCCTGAACACCCTTTTCAACATAGATACACTAAAATATTTCTGCCGTGCAGAGAAAGAGCACCGAATATACAAAATAATAACTTTACAGGAGAAGCGTTCAAAGTTTTCCTTTATTGCAATGCCAAAAAAATTAGTCTATTTTCAAGATTTTGTTAAACGTTTAATGTATTTAGTCTATTATGGGCATCATCTTTCATATTTGTACTTTCTTTTGTGCATTAATTTTATATTTTTGGCTCAGTTGCACAAAAACTGATTTTCCTTTGGTTTGTGGATTGCTATTCACCACAAATGCAGAGGAAAGAAACCGAATATATGTCTACTCGGTGTTTTTCTTCTTGAATGACCATTAATATTAAACAATGAGACACCGATTATACATATATTCGGTGTTTTCACTTTGTATTATTGACAACATTAAGCGATCAGACTTCAAAATAATTATAGCAATCACATTACATTATACATTCATCATTGTTTTTATTTATTATTAGAATTTTTAAAAGTCATTGGGAAGGTATAAACAATCCTATAAATCTATGTAACTTTTAGTAATATTTTGACCATAAAAATACAAACCAAACAGAATCTTTAAGAAATGCAATGAATTTATCTTTCTATTTGCTTGTTAAGATTATTTTAAAATATCTTTAATTAAATAAATAAAATAGTGAACATAAAGTCATATTTAAAACTGAGTAAAAGTATAAAACTTCACAAAAACTGTAGTTATATCCCTTTTTAAGGAAAAATGACTAAATACACAAAAAGTAAATCCATTTTAAACTTAACTGGAATATTCATAAGACCTTGATGTTTAATCTACTCTAGAATTTAAGAGATCCGAGATATTATCACTAGTAGGGAGGTTATTCCAAAATGCTCGACGGGAAATAGGCATTCTCATAACAAGACCTGAGTGAATTTTATCCAATTTTGCTTTTTGAATTCCTCGGGGCTCTGATGAATATTTCGCCGAATAACTGCGTGAAATAATTTCTTTTATAAATTTAACTTTAGTTCCAGAGTCCTGAAATGTTTTTTTTATAGATCAGTCCGTGCAGACCTTTCTCAGATCGGATTTCACATAAATCTTGTAAAAGAGGAATATTATTCTCAGAAGACGCTCTTCGGGTTGTTCTTAACCTTGGCAAGTTTTTGTAGGCCTTAAAATCATAAAGTTGCATTTCTAAGACCGTTGTTCTCTTCTTTGAAAGTTCAAGTGATTCGCAGAGGTCTTTCATATCATACAGATTCTTCTTTTTCAGGATTACTTGTTCAATTTTTTCATATACGCCATCTTCAGCAAAGAATGTGTGACCGGTGACAAGATATTTCAACGTGATTTCCGAGTGTCCAAGATATTCATTGAGAAGTAAAGCGAATGCTGAATATAATGTCCAGTTTTTATTCTGAGCAACGCAATTATCTGTCCAAAATATAAACTTCTTTGTATCTCTATTTTCCTTAATTACTTTGATATAGGAGGATGCAACATCAGGAGCAATCCTACCTCGAAGACTTTCATTCCAAACTACACAATAGTGATGTTGATTTTTCTTTAAAGAAGCGAATGTTTCATTAAACACAACCATTCTCGAGCATAAAAAACTTTCTTTAACATCAAGCATCCTTGGCAGAAGCAAAACATTTTTGCATATCGACGGCAAATATTAGGTGTACATCCATTTGTTCGTATATCTCACCATCTTCATTGTATTCTTTTCTTGTTTCCTTTTCCATTACATTGTGCAATTGAGCCTTTTCAGCATTTTCTTCATTCATATTCAATTCATAAAATAAGCATGTTGAACATTTGTCAACACAAGGTTCAGAAAAACTTTAGTTCATTTTCTTTAGTATACTCCGATAGGATTCATAGGAACAACGGACTGATGCGTGTTTTTCTTGAAATAGTTTGTACATTAAAGCAACGGAGAGATAACTGGATTAGAAGATTCGATGTGATTCATTATTACTTCTCTATTAACTCGATTGGTAGGTTCACGTTTTCCTCTGTTCTTTGGCACTGCAATATTTTCTGACAAATTAGTTATGCATGAAGAAGCTGCATCAATGGAATGAAATAATGATTTTATAACCTGATCTTGACTGTACCTCAAAGTGCTGTGAAAAGATTTCTGTCAGACTTTGAATGCTTGTTCTTGAGCATCGCTCAGTGTATACAAATACGATGACTTCTTCCTTGATAAATCTACCTGAATATACCTTCTTTCTACTTTTTCCTAGTTACTTTTTTCCAAATTCTGAGTGAATGTGGTTTCGCATTTTATCCGAAAACTTGGCATGGCATTTGTAAGGGCATTTATCTATATCACATCCATTGAATATTGGGTGTTTTTCTTTATCTTGAATGATCTTTTCTTGTTGTCTCATTGATTTCCTCCTTTTTATTAACCTCAAAAGCAACAGAGGTGTGATGGGAAGCCATTTTATTGTCATACACTGCTTCATGAGCATCGGAAACTCCACGAGATTGAACTTCGATAGCAGCTGCTATATTCTTCTCTTGAATGCATGAAATGTCTTGCTCTTTTGTCCTCAAAACACCTCAGAAAGGAGAAAATAAAGAAATATTTGTGCATTGCATTTAAGTAGCACATGAAATAATTCCGTGAATTACTGCATTATCATAATTATCATCATTACCATCATCATCTTCCCTTAACTCCCTCACCACTACTTTAATTTATGCTTGTTACCTTGTATACACAGCATAACGGTGCAAGTATTTTTGTGTTAACAAATGGACACAAATATAACTTACAAGCATACAAATATTTATGGCTTGCTCCTGTATATAAATATATATATATATATATATATATATATATATATATATATATATATATATATATATATATATATATATATATATATATATATATATATATATATATATGTCATGGTAGGACATTATATTATATCAATACCATATTATATCTATGGGGGGAGGGACCGATAACTTCAAGGCGAACCGACAAAAGGGACGGAACGCCACGAGTTTCGACGGGCGAAACAACTAGATAAGAGTACAACGAGGTCAGCTCAAGGTTATTTAATATAATTTTATTTACATAAAAATAATAAGAGAAATGATATGCAAAAATTACATCAGATGAGCGAAAGGGAGGGGGGGTATTGTAGTTATGAATCAGACTATAAAGTTAAATTATAAGGTGTTACGGGAGGAGACTATTCAAATGGGGGGAATTAACGCAAATGGGTTACTGGAGGGGGAGAGGGATTGGCTTACAGAAGATTCCGGGTGAGACGTCAGGGTAAGGCTTCACGGATGTCTTCTACACGTGAGACGAGGCCGCTCGAAGCTTCTGAGCGGGATGTTAAGGTGATGACGGTTCCCTTCAAAAAGGAGGGGGGGCGGTAACGTCTGGTTCAGGGAAGAGAATTTCGGCCACCCGAAAACGAGGGGCGAACGAAGAGGGCTTCGACACGAGTTGACGAGAGAAATCGGAAAAATCACTCGGTAGCGATCGTTAAATGGAATTACCTCACTGGCTGGGGCTAATTCCAATACACAAAAATAGTTCAGCTGTCACTTTGCTTTGTTGTTAGCACCTGACTTGGAACTAGGGCAATTTCTTTGGGGTCCGGGCGAGACTTCTCAACTCTGTGTTGGTTCATGGGAAACGAGCAATATATATGTCTGAGGCTCTCCCCGCGGGGGGGTTTAGTGGAAAATAGCTCTACTCTCGAATGGCCTCGAATCTTCTTGCCGAGTTTATTCTAGCCCGTGTAAAGGTGAATCGTGGTGGACGCGGTTCAAGGCTACCGCTTGTGGAAGGGGGGGGGGGGGGGGGGGGGTAGGCATACCAGTTTAAGCCTAACAGAATCTTCTACAGCACATGGAACTTCCGGGCTGGAAAAGAAATTCCACGTGGAATTCCCTCACAATATAAACAACGATATATTAAAGATAAATGATATTGAAAGCTAAATGTCGGTGACTCAGAAAGAGATGCAGGCAGCCGCGCAGTGCTGTGAACATGGTAAACACACAGAATGCACAAAAGAGAACATAATCTGGATCCGAATAAAACAAAAATCCTAAATTACCGGTTTATAGACCAAGAATTCACTTACTGTTCTTTTAAAAATTGGAAGACGTTTGATGATGTATTGTAATTGCAAGCCATGGCTACCAGCCCTTCTGCTTTAACGACGAGATTATCTCCGACTGAATTAAAAAGATAAAACTTGACATAGGCAGAAAATCTCTCTTGTACATTTCCGTACAGATGCGTAGCTCAGAATTTGTTCAGGATAAAACAGGTTGCTGCATAAGAGGAGCGGCAATAAATTGATAGGAGGCTTGCATATTCGGTGTTTTACATCTGGATATCGTGCTACATATAAATGAAACATACCGAATATTCCGTATAATCGGTGTTTAACCTCTGCATTTTGCATATTCGGTGTTTCTTCTATGTTAACCATGGTAGTATCGCGTATATTCGGTGTGTGGCCAATTTCTAACTCAAAACGAGTGAAACAAATGCCAGAAATGGAATCTACGGGTCGAACTACATAAGAGTCGATATATAAATCAAATTTGGAAAATTTATATATTCGGTGTTTTTCCTTTGCAAGGTAGATTTTTAAAAAGTTATTTCACCTTTTATTATATTGTCTTTATCCCTTGAAGATTTATATATAGTTGAGAATTTTCCAAACACTTTTTTCAACATAGACACCCTGAAACCTTTTTTTTAAGTTATTTCACCCGGTTTGATATATAGAAAAACCTTCGTCAGATCTCTTTTTTCATCTAAATTTGTTTTATATACGAAATGATAGTAGAAAAGTGCCAAAGCCCTAATTTTAATACATATTTTGAACTTAACGATTTGTATGTTTTTTTATTGCAATTCATTCAATAATTATATTTATTTTTTCTGAACTCTTAGAAAGAACTTTGATAAAAGTTTGAAACATACAAAAAACAGCTCTGCGAATAAAAGTTTCAAATAAACCTAAACTCAAAAACATGAAAGGTTACTTGTCCACTAAGCAAAAAAAACATTTTCCAAAATTTCAAAAATTCACCAAGTTAAATTATTGAGTTAAGGAGGAAATACTTCAACAGATCGAAGTTCAACTTTCTAATCGAATCCAGAGACGCACCAATGGCTTACATCAAGAGGCTTAATAATAAAAATTTGTTGCAACGTTTTAAACCATTTAAAAAAGTATATATGACTAACGACATTTGAAAAATCTTCTTCGTCGTCGATATAGAATTGATTTTGAGTATTTAGTTCCTCAGTTCCTTTGCTCCTCCAAGTTAACTATGGGGTGGTCATGGTGATGGTGAGGAGGATAGGCTTTTTGATGGCTAATAAGTCTAATTCTTGCACTAAAAGGCCTATTGCGTCGCAGATGATTGTAGGTGCTGGTTGGGGCCCGGTTGTTCTATCTATCCATCGCTCTCTTGCTTGATTTTATTAACCGGCCGCCAACGTTCAAAGGTCCAATTCTTGAGAGCAAAACTTGAACAATTTAATATATTATGATTTAATAAGAGATTAAGTGTTTGGAGCATATTTAGTTTTAAATAAGCTTGATAACACGTTTTAATCAATTAAATGAATGTTACGTTATTGCAGTTTTCACTCAGTAGTGTACAAAAGTTTCGAAAGGTTTTCTTTTAGAAAGTGGTTTCAAAACTTATCCCAGTTTTTGTCTTCGCAGCTTAATTAACTTTATATATTATTTTAGTTTTTAAGATCGACATCTCAAAAATATTCACATTAACATTTTTAATTCGCAACACATCACGGAGAAGGTAAGTGGTAGTCGTGAAGGATTATTAGAGGATTTATAAAACATATAAATAATAATATATTTAAAGTTCATTTATGTGAAACTTTATGAAAAATTCGACTCGACCAATATTGACCACAGTACAATTATATTAGGCTAAATGAATATAGGTTTCTTTTACGTTTGATGAAAATGTTCTTATAAAATATTACTGGATGATATCATAAATGATCGGGATAATTTCTAACAATTCTCTACGTTGAGCAAAGTTAATCCTAATTAAGAGTGGCAAATTAGGTTACTAGATGATATCACCGGGATAATTTCTAACAATTCTCTACGTTGAGCAAAGTTAATCCTAATTAGGAATGGGTAATTAGCGAGGTTGGAACAATTGATTTGAAAGTAACATTGCAGGTTGTTCGGAGTTCGCCTTAATCTGGTGATTCAACGTGAAATAAGCGAAGATTTCATGATTATTATATTTGATCATAAGATATAAATTTAGAATTATTTTCAATTTGAAAGGAAGAAAATATGCGCCTCTATCTATCTTAATTATTCACAATAATGAGGTGTAATCTCCCCCAAACTGCATAAGGTATGAAACCTTTTGCGCTCTCAAATTAATGGATCGTTGCTTAAGTCACTAAATGCATTAAGCGAAGACCGCCGTGGGTGGGAAAGGGGGTAAAGTTATCACGATATTTCTCCTCATTCCTTCCTTACCCATAAAATTAAGATCTTTATAATGAAAGGATCAGGGCATCTCTTATTTCAAGATGGGTACAAGTAGGCTGTTGAAGAACTGACGAAAAAATCCAAATATTAATAAATGCCAATCTCTCTTAAAAGATTTGATAGATTTACAGAATTGTCAGAAAGAGAGAGTAAAACCGTCACTTGGCACGAGAAGCCCACGATGTTGAGGAACGCCGAGTCAGACCGTGACAGAATCGAGCTACTTCCACTGATGAAAACAGAAGCATAGACGATCGAGAGCGCGGAGAAGATGCCACCACCCCACCGCGTGGTATCAAAAACCTCGTGAGGATTTACCCTGCCCCAGCGTTGTTTCTGATTAGGAAGAAGCCTTTCCGGGGCTTAAGGCAAATCAATTTGCTGGGTAATATTTAACCGCAGTCACAGGTCGTACAAATTCAGTATAGGCCCCTCTTTTAGAACGAGACACGACTATTTCTCGATTCTGCTTCCTTCCTCTCCTCTCTCAAGCGCGAAAGCAGGAATTCACTCCGACGGAAGATAGCCCCAGGCCATTGAATATTCCTAGAATTGGCTCCATTCTCGTCTGGCGCGAATACTCCCTTGAATCTCAAATCTCGAGGTTAAAAGCATCGATTGCTACCAACCCACCCAATCCCCACCCCACCCCACCCCCCGTCGTCTTCCATAGGCCTCAAACAAACCCTAAACCTAAGCTCATGACGACTTAAAATCGTGGATCTGTATCCACTCATCACGTGAATTGATTGTTCGTACATTGGCTCATCCGTAGCCGTCGCTGGCTCACAACTGAGTCTATTCACGCCCCCGAAACCCTAGGTAAATAAATGTGTATCCAATCACATTTTATTTATATATTGTGTTTTGTAATTAGTAATTTTTATTTTTGTACTGAAACTTTCTCTATCCAGAACCACTAAGCATTCATCATTATCTTGACGGCCAACCGAACGCGCTTAATTAGTTTTTCAATTCCCCCCACGCGTTCGGAATCTCCATTTCCCCTCCCCCCTACTTAACCTCCCCCTCGTCTGGCTCGAACAGAGACGAGCGAAGGTCACGCCTATGACTATGACCTTCCACCCCGGGATAGATAATTTTTCTTCAATTTAATTCGGTTTAATTGACCTCAGTTTCCACGGTTCGAATCCCACGGCACTGTATGGAATTTTTGCGAATAAGGAAATAACATTTGCGAAAAAAGTATCCTGTTTTTCTGTTTCTTGGGGTTTGCTTCCCTCACAAGGAAGCCACTGATCGTTAACCACAATGTCCTGGGAGTATAGACCCCGAAGCCCGACCACTTAACCTCATCCCTTCTCGTCCCTCGTCTCGATGAGAAGCTGAACGGCCGGCCCAGACCACATAATGCGCTAATCGTCTCAAGTCGGACCGAGACCCCAACATGGGTCAAAACAACAAGATTTCCCCCAAGAGTTGATATTCAATTTCACCGCATATGCGAAATTAGAGTAGCGTCGCCCTAAAACCAGAAGGTCCCTTACGGCCATCTGAATGACCCTCTGAGAAAAACCGTTGGAGGAGGAGACTTCATGCGGCCTGTCCACGCATCTCCCCCTCCTGCCCTTACCCCAGTGGGGTGGCGACGTATAAAAGCAAAAATCTTTGGAAAAACGAGGTAGATTACGTTAGTCATCAAGGTGACGAAGACCTCGGCAAGAGGCCCGGCTACCAAGAAAAGGAACTTAGAAGAAGCTCATCCTCGAGCCAGTTCCTGGTGGTCACACCGAACTTTAAGTTATCTTAGGTTAAGATTCAAGTTTAACCAACTCTCTTCAGAGAAACCCTCTATCTTGGTGTATCCCAAAGCCCAAGATAGTAGATAGTCCTCGCCCTTGAGAAATACCGCAACTAAGAAGAAGCTTATCCTCGAGCCAGTTCCTGGTGGTCACACCGAACTTTAAGTTAACTTTATTTAACAAGCAAGTTCAACTTACTCTCTTCAGAGAAACCCCCCTATCCTGGTGTATCCCAATGAAGAGAGATATTCCTCGTTCTTGAGGAATACCCGAAGTGAACTCCGTCCAACACTCCCCTGAGTCAAAGGATTCAAGCATTGACTCATCGCTCACCAGTGCGAATTATTCCCCCGAAAGAAAAAAAAAATTGTTTCCCTGTCCCGTGGCGAGATCATTTCCTCCAGAAGTCGTGAGTCTCTGCATCTGCCACACGCTTTAAAGAATTTCCACCTTTAGAACACAGCTGTTACCGCCGATCCACGCGTCATCCTCGGAAACAGCATTCTTGAGGTGACGTAACAATTGAGTTCAAGGTCAGACTCAAATCTGATTCTCGAGGAATCGAGCAATTAAACCCTGGTATATGTTTAGTTGAGGTCAGTTGCATTTAAGATTAAACGAAGCTGTGGGTCAACCATAACTATATATTCAAGTATGTCCTTTAGAACGCCTCACTTTAATTTGTTAAATTCATTTCTGTTTATATAATGTGTTAAATTTCGTTGGTTCATGTTTTTTTAATTAAAGTTTTAGTCTTTTTCTAAACAAATTTTTATTCAATCCTCGAACGGCTAAGCAAGGCGCTAGGAACCCTCAAAGATTAAAGAAGTAATAATCAGATAATAATAATAATCATAATTGAAAATAATAGCACTCTTAGAGATAAAACGTAATCACGGAGTTTGAAGTACGTAAGCAACCCATACGTACGAACTCCAGCCATCACTCGGTCCTTCCTATATGTATATATATATATATATATATATATATATATATATATATATATATATATATATATATATATATATATATATATATATATATATATATACACACACACATTTATACAAATTTCGTTGAAGACCCTGGTATATTTCGGCTTAATCAATTTCCTTTGGAAACTTTCTATTCTTCTAACTGTCTTTTTTATTCCATCTACAAGATGGAAATTAATTAAGACGAAATATACCAGGGTCTTCAACAAAACTTTCATAAATGGTGGATCACTTGTCCTGTATTCATCTCTCTTTTAAATGAATGGGTTTGGTAAAACCTAAACTAAATTGCTGAGCTGTCGATCTTATGTTGCTCCGAACATGATCTAATAAGATGGAAAGCTCAGCAATTTAGTTTGTTTTTTACGAAACCCATTTATTTAAAAGAGAGATGAATAGAGGACAAGTGATCTACCATCTACAAGATGGAATAAAAAAAACAGTTAGAAGAATAGAAAGTTGCCAAAGGAAATTGATTAAGCCGAAATATACCAGGGTCTTCAACAAAATTTGCATTCAAGAAAGACTGCTATCCATCTAAACTAATATATATATATATATATATATATATATATATATATATATATATATATATATATATCACCGGTCAATCTACGACAAGCATTATAAGCATTTTATTATTATAAAGCGAAAGCCAACGAAGGCATGTCCGCAGAAAGTTTGTTAGGAGAGATCTGGGTTAATTTGAGGATTCTGCCCACCTTCGAAATTTGTGGTTGCTTTGTTAAAGTATCTCTATTTTTAAAAATAACGCAAATGCTCTATGGCACTATCACTACATAATGTGGGCAAATTTCTAATTATGATGTTATGGTGAAAAATAGATTGCCGCCATCCTGGGAGACACTTTGTGAGTTGGAATCATATTATATATCATTTTGGAGTGATTTTCTTCTGAATGAAAATGTAATAGGGATATTTCATATTAATCAATTTAAAAATTAAATGATTGATTTAAATAGCATTCGGGGTTGAGGCTTATATGGGTGAAGTCACGGAACGCGGTAGAAAAACTAGAGGCCTAACGACAGTTAGCAATCGCCTTTCAAATTCTAGTCTAATGTTAGGCTTTCGAATTTGGAATACTACGAGTCTATTTAAAAATAGGGGTGGGCGTGGGAGTATAGGGCTCGAAGCCCACCATTTCAAAATTACCTTAAAAATTATATATAATACAATATGATGCGATTGCAATAGCCTAACACCCCCTCCCCCCACAAAAGCACTCTTTTGGAATTTGCCCCCGCAAAATCATTGTCTAAATTAAATATATATATATTATATATATATATATATATATATATATATATATATATATATATATATATATATATATATATATATATATATATATATATATATGAAATGAAAAACTGAGGGTGGCAAATGAATGCAATATCCCGCAGGAAAAAATGAAAAAGTGTTTCCAAGTACATTCGAACTTTATTAAGTTCCTTATCAAGGATAACTACAAGAAATAGTATTACATTAGAGGTATATATACGAAAGAGAAATATGAAAGACCGCCTTTAAAACAAGAAATCACCTTCCCTCTGCTTCATTGGTGATTTCTTGTTTTTGAGGCATTCTTTCATATTTTTCTTTCGTATATATACCTCTAATATAATACTATTTCTTGTAGTTATCCTTGATAAGGAACTTAATAAAGTTCGAAAGTACTTGGAAACACCTTTTCATTTTTTCCTGCGGGATATTGCATTCTTATATATATATATATATATATATATATATATATATATATATATATATATTGTGAGGGAAACTACTGGAGCTTATTCATAAACAAAGTCGCTAATTTTAATTTATTCGAAGGGCAATATAAATTTAACAAATATATGTCAAATTATGTTGCTAAACTTATTTATAAACCACTCGAGCCATCTTAGCATTTTTGTCCTAGTTTCACCTAAATAATTATTTTTCCAGTTTGTTTCCTTTGATTTCATTATGTTCAATCAGCTCTCTCCTAAGACCTTTTGACGGTGGTTTCCACAGTTTCAAAAGAGTGGGTGTCTGTGTAAAGTAAAAGGTCCAGGACGATCACGATTTTCGGCGGAACAAGTGGCGAGAATCCGTGTTGCGTTTGAGGGGAGCCCACGTAATTCCACAAATTGAGCTAGCCTTGGACTTGCTATCCCTCAATCCACTATCTGGCGTGTGCTAAGAAGACGTCTACATTTGAAACCAGACAGACTCCGTCTCGTTTAGCACTTACGAAAGACGACAAGAGGAAGCGGATGGAATTTTGCGGTTTGATGCTGGAGATGATGGAAGACAAAACCTTCACTTCACGTTTAATTTTTAGGGCTGAAGCTACTTTTCACTTGCGCGGCGCAATCAATCGTTACAATGTGCGTATTTGCGGAACAGAGCACCCACATGAAACAATTGAGCATGAAAGAAATTCCCTTAAGGTGAACGTCTTCTGTGCTGTGTCTAGGGAGCAGGTTTATGGACCCTCTTTCTTTGAAAGAAACACCGTTACAGGACAAACCTATCACGATATGCTCCAAAACTGTCTATTCACTTTACTGCAAGCAGATTCGCATGACTTCATTTTTCAACAAGGTCGAGCACCAACCCATCAGCACCGAATGGTTCGAGCTTTTTTAAATGAAAAAGTGTCGCAGGGATGGATGCTCTTTGTGCTTGGCCTGCGAGATCCCCAGACCTCACTGTTTGTGATTTTGTTGTTGGGGGATATGTAAAAGATTGCGTTTATGTGCCACCACTACCCACTAACCTCGATGACCTTAAACAACGAATAACAACAGCGAGAAACTCAGTGGATCGTGATATGTTGATAGGCATCTGGGCAAAATTCTCTTATCGCATTAATGTTGCCCGTGCTGAAGGTGGTGGCCACATTGAGCACTTATAAGACAGGAAATAAAAGTTGATTTTGAGTAGAACAATTAAGAGCTTGATGGAGTTTTCTATTGCTTTTCATTAATAAAATATTGCGTAATGAAATCGGTTCATTATGTTTGAATAACACACTCTCTCTCTCTCTCTCTCTCTCTCTCTCTCTCTCTATATATATATATATATATATATATATATATATATATATATATATATATATATATATATATATATATATATATATATATATATATATATATATATATATAACGGCAGAACGTCCTGCGGCTGTTTCATTATTCCCTGAGGGTACTCTACGCAATCTTACAGATGTCAGCTGCAGCTTGGTAGACGTTGTTACACCTGTCTTGAGCTAAATATTAATTTTAAGTTGTAGTCTGCTCCTCCATCCATCTATCCATGGACCCGTGGGCGAAATCCCCTACCGGATAATAAAATCCATATAACGATCAGTACGACAATTGCTCGCAAATTCGTGAGTACCCGAGACCATCCACCCTTAGTGAAGGGGTGGTGTATTTGAGGGCAATCGGCGTTGGTAAAGCCTTGAGATAGCCTGAGGATAGGGAGGGGGACACCACTCACACTCCAGGGGTATGAGCGCCCAACAGCTGTCATTAGCTTTCCATTGTTAAGCCTCGGGAACAGAGGAGAGAGTGTTGATTCGTGTTGTGACTGCGAGAAGGGAATGATAGCGGGGTTGTTATTAGTTCTATGCGTAATTGAAGATATTTAGCTCGGAGGGGGTGGTGGGAATTCAGCGTATCTGCCAATGAGCCACCAGCCAGATAAAGGTCTCTAAGGTGCTCCCAATATTCGATCAAATATTTCTTGTTTAATAAATTAGGATGAGATTGGCCTCATTGGAACTCATCCCATTTTTTCCTCATGAGTCCAATGCCATTGAAATTAAATTACCCATCCCTTGAATGAGATTGAACTTAAATTACCCATGACTTGAATGTCATCTAAATTAATGTCGCCATCACTTGAATGCCATGGAAATTAAATTAACCATAAATTGAATGTCATTGAAGTTAGGTTCTCCGTGACTTGCTGCCATTAAAATTAAATTACTAATGCTTTGAATTCTAGTAATATTAAATTACCCATCACTTAAATTAAATTCCAATGAGTGAATACTATTGAAATTAAATTATCCAAGCTTAATGCCATGGAGTTTAAATTCCTCATTACTTGAATGACACTGAAATTATATTACTACTTGAATAAAGAAACGATAGGAAATATATATATATATATATATATATATATATATATATATATATATACAGTCTTGTGAAATGCAACAACTTCCATTTTTGTAAAAAATTCCATCAAACCATCTTTTTATTTATTATGGGGTATTTTTTTTAAATGTGGAGCTTCACAATAGTAAACACTGTTGGCAACTGAAAGTTTAGATATTTAGTATTTGGCGTATTTCTAATTGACAGCGTAAAACTCTTTTCGGATAGTTGTCTTGCAATTTCGCATGCTATTTTCTTACACAAATTCACTGGATATCAATGGGTTTTCTTAGACAACCTCAATGGATATCACACCAAAAAACGTTCTATGATTGTAAGTTTATCAGAATGAAGTTGATTGAGTGATAGAAAAATTGCAAAACAATGTGAGGTTTACTATTCAAGTGTCAGTCGGATCGTGAAAGCGTACCAAGAAACGAGGACATTTTTCCCCAAACGGAAAGGCAAATTTTGCCGAAAGCGGAAAACAACTGTGTAAAAGAACAACCTCTGACCCCCTACTGTTATTTGGAGACCACGTACGATTGTAGACCGCCATGGAGAACGTCAGTTCGTGTTCGGAAACATTCTGAAATTATCGACTCCTGAGCGCATTGGCGAAATATTCCCCAATCCTACGAACTCGTCCCAGAGCTCCTGCCTTCCCCTCCCCCCGCCCAGTCATGAGGCGAGAAAGAGCCACTGTTTCTCGCACCTTGCTGTTAAATGATGAATCGACTTCGCCTCCGGATTAAGATGTCTGGAGCTTGTGACTTCCGTTTGGGGGAAAATGTGATATGAGCCTAAATCATTTTACTTCCCCTTTTGATTTTCCCGGCTTTATGTGAAAAATCATACGTGCCCTCTTTAGTTGGTCGGAAAAACAACCAACGTTAAGGCAGGCATTAAACAGGTTTAAAATCACCGTGTTGATATTCGCAGGAGCATTTTTTCAAATGTGCCTTAGTAATGCCTGAGATAACTGGGGCTTTTTGTTTGAAGCTTATGAGGGATGCCTCAAACTAGTCGTGAGTGAATGATCTACCCTTATCCTGTGTCTGTCTAGTAGCATCTACGAAATCGAAGGGAGTTAAGACCGGCCCTCGTCCCTCCAGGTCCGTGAAAATCTCTTCCTCATACTCCATATCGAAGTCCTTGTACTCCTCATCTGTGATGGTAAACTTTCTTCTCCAATGTTCTCTGAATTGGGGCTCTATTTCCTGGTCTTCTGAGATTTTTCGCCCGTCCACTCTGATGTTAATGTTGGTTTTGGCGGAGAATGTGCCACTTACTCTCTTAATTTGTCTATCCCATCTAAGATTCCATTCCAGATCATTCTTGAATTTAATCCTATCAAGAATTTCAGCTCCAAAAAGAGGTTCTGGAGCTCCCGTTATCGGTCTGCTATATTTCCATGTCGACCTATCCCCAAGACCAGTTCGTCTAGCCAGTTCTTCTTTTAAATGATAGTCTCGTCCCATGGAGGTGCTGGGAGAGTCTTGTAACCGACCCTAGTGATGGCTACCCTCTCCGCATCCTTTAGTCTCGCCTTAATGTCCTCCAGGTAACTGTTGAGTTCTTCTAATATCGACCCGTCCAGTTGGTTCAGATGGTAATCCTGTAGCAATCTTCTGTACTTTTCCCAGTTCGCTTTTGGAAAACACCTTCTGGATGTTATCTTCACTTACATAGGGGACGTTGACACGGTAGTAACCACACTTACATGTACTGATAGGTTGTATGGGCCAGGGGCTGTCGCTTGATTCAGGGCAAAGTTGAAGTTGACGAGGATTATGTCAGGGGTCGTTGAGGATCTTCTTGTCAGGTATGTGAGGAATTCTGAGCCGACTTTTCGCGCCATATCACGATCAATAAGTAGGTTCAGAGAGGTTTGCGATCCGTTGAACCCTGTTGTGTAACCTGCTTCTCTGCGGCGGACATTGAGGTCTCCGATCAGGATGGTAGGTGTTCCTCTTGAACCGTCGGATGAAGTTTGGGATGAGGAGATATGATAGTCTTAGGGGTTGTTAACCCATATCTATGGCAAGGTCATCAATAGTTGTGCTGATTTTAATGGCAAGATACGAATCTTCCGGGTCAGTTATTTCCTTATACTTGATACCCTTCCGTACAGCTATTGCAACGACATTTTATCTCTCATTTATACGGTTAACCGAAATAACATTGTAATTGTATATTTTCAAGGGGTTCACTCTCATCTCTGTTAAGCCCATGTTTCGAGATTAGGACTATGTCCGGGTCTACATCCGCGATGATGTTATATGCGAATATTATGCTTTCCAATCATTGACCTTTAGCGAAAAGATCTTAATTTTGCTAATAAATATTGTATTACAAGCAATGTTATTCGTCTTGAATGTTCTGAACCTTTGTTGGCTCTTCACTTGCTGGTGATCTTACTCTCCCTGACCTTTTCTAAATTGTTCATTTAAAATATTAAAGCATGACTCGGGGCAAATTTTGCTGCTTTCTCCTTTGAGTGTTGAAAGCATTTCCTCCTCGGTGGCATTAGAGTCAAAATCCCACTTGAACTTTCCTTTGATTACTCCCTCGATTATGTCTTTCATTTTTGCCAATCTCGGGAGTGGAGCCGATGACGAGGCATCTATTCTCATGTTTATTGGTCTTATACCTGGGTGCCGTCTGCCTGTCCTCTTCAGTGGGTTTGCTTTGTTGGCTCTCTCCTTACGAAGTGCTCTCCCTTTGGGCCGGCAGATCGGTTTCCATTGTCTCGGGTGTTGTGGGCTCATCTCGCTTGTTCAGTCATGGGTCCCTAGATTTTGATGGGTTCCTTAAAGTAGGTTTGGGTTTCCTTCCAGTCTGGGTTTGGTAGAGTTCACTCGAGGGAGGGTTGTCGGGAAACCACATTTGTTTCATTTCGTTTTGGGTGAGCATCCTATTTAATTCGGTAGCGTAGCTTCCCCGTTTGGCTATATTCAGGAAATGGGCGTGAATTACGCAATAACCAGGTCCAAGTTCATTGTTGGGTGTAGTTGTAGTATTGTTTTGCCTTTTTCTTGGTTTTGTCTCGCTTGGACGGTGTGCGGTGAGGGACTTCACAGTTTAGGCACTTTTTGTGCCCCCATTGGTACACTCTTTTAGGGTGTGCCCGATTCCGACGCTTTCTCTACATACTTTGCCCTTAAATGTACATTATTTCGTTGTGTGCTGCTCCATGGCGTAGCATGAGAAGCAGACCTGCACTGATACAAAAGTCTCTCTCTCAATGCACGAGGCTGAAATCTAGGTGCAGAACATATTAAGCGTGCCTTTGGCGCATTGGTGGCCATCTCAGTTGTCTGGAAGGTTGCTTTGAAGAGGTGGGTGTATTCCCCTCCATCACGATTTTTGAACTTGTAAATCTCAGTTTTGCCGAAGTTTGTTTGTCCTCAATTTCGGCCTTTATTTCTTCTGCACTGTGTGAACCAACCCAAGAGTCAAGGCGACGGCAGATAATTGACCTTTGGGCAGACATATGTGGCGAAACCTTAGGTGATGAGCCGATTTCTTCAAGTTTAGAGCGGGAGCTTACATTTAGGAGTTTGTCGACATCTAGGTTGCTATCGCATATAGCCAGATAGCCATAGGATTGGTCCACCAGACGTCATACTGCAACCTCAATGGTGACAAAAATGGTCTCGAAGACTTTCTTCCTCCACGGCTCGGGGTGGCGCTCTATGACCCAGAGCAGGGTCCTTTTATCACCCCTGGGGTCGTCCATGACTGCCCACTGGGGGAGCTTCTTTTCCACGGAGCCTATCAAGCTCCTATTCAAATAGTGTTCCTATTAATATCAGCTCGTTCCACCTTGCTCTGCTCTATCTAAATAAAAAAGGCTAAACAGGGGCCACCTGCCGGTCCTGTCCACTCCGCCCCCTACTGGGGTCCCCTTCTTCTCTCTCCCTGTAGAGTTTCTTTCCGGGGTTTGGACACAACAGAAACCAGTGGTCTCTACAGGCCTTGAAGAGCAGAGGAGTTATGAGGAACGAGGTGTGCTGCTGTCGTATTGATAAAGGGAAAATCTTAAGGTCAAAATAGTCGCCCTCCGACGAGTACTCCACGCATGCGCAAGGGAGTATACTCCCACGACACTGCAAGTGGGTAGCATACGGTCAGCGGTCTTGACGTGAAGAGGGTTTCTTCGCTTACGTAAAAATCTCAAAGTTGAAGCGTTGTGAAGTAGGACTTAGGAAGATTTATCGGTGAGTCTGGAGTATCTCCATTCAGAGTGAAACGCAGTCATGGAATTACGCACAAATTGGTACATTATATATGGTCTTTCTACGTGAACATAAGTATTACAAAAACTGGCCAATCATGACGCGGGAAATTTTTAAGGGCAAACTAAGTACAAGGAACATATAAAATCGGAAGGCTCAGATTGTCTGAAAAATTCTGAGGAGTAAAACGAAGACTATGACCTAGAGTTTGAAAGCAACATAACAGATGAGCTTAACGAACAAATACACAAAACATACCCTCACCACTTGGTGGATAGACAGCGCGACGGAGAAGCCGTGATTACCGAAAAAAAACTTCTCGGCGCGCTCTGCTCATTTCAACCAAAAGCTCCAAGACAATCGGGGCTTACAAAGTTAAATTTTGAAAAGGCACCAACCAATGTCATCGAAGGGATGAGAAGAATATATAACGCCTGTTTAAAACAGGATACTTTTAAGATGCTTAGATAACGGCTAAGATTACTTTCTTGCCTAAGGACGGAAAAGATCCAACGTTGTACGAGAGCTACCGGCCAATTTCACTTCTAGAATTTTTCAGGAAGCTCTTCGGGAAGATTCTCAACAGAAAACTGGTGTTTCACCTGGAGCGAAACTCTCGCTTCAACCCACATCAATTCGGGTTTAGGTGGAAGCAAAGTACGGAGATGGTGATTAATTTCATTACGGAAAAGCTAGCCTAAGCAAAATGGGAAAGAAGTTACATCAAAGTTGTTTATCGGGATGAATCAAAAGCGTTTGATAAGGTATGGCAACGGGGAATGCAGACAAGATATTACGAATGGACCTAAGTGAAAACTTAGAAAGAACTCTCTGTGAATATGTTATGGAGAGAGCAGCGTACATCAGTTTAGGGTGCACGGAGGGACTAAAGTTTCCGCTCACTGCGGGCCGCAGGGAAGGTGCCTGTTCCCCACTCTCTACTTGATTTGCACCGCTGATGTCCCAGTCTATGTAAGCCCCACTTGCCTCAACATTCAATTCGCTGATGATTTCACCCAGAAAATCACTTGTCCATGGAGGAATCGCCTTGGCCAGCTCGTATAACAGCAGCATAAATTGAAAATCTTAACACCTACAAGGCCCGGTAGAAGATCTGCAAGAACCAGCAAAAGTTTAAAGTAGTCCCCATTGGCCGGAGACTACTTTACAATGTCAGGGGGGGCGATAGACGTTATCCCTACACCACGGAGTGCAATGTAATCGGAATGAAGATTACTTCAACCGGGTACACTAAGCACGTCCAAGAAAGAATCACTAAGGCCACTGCTGCAGTCAAAACTCGATACATGTTAAGAAATCTTCGTGATGCAATATAAAACAGATCAAAAGGCACTTGTAAGATCGACGCTGCTATACCCCGCTTCGGCCCTCTCCTGTGTCTCGAAAACACCAAAGAGGAAACTACAAGTGGTGCATAATAAATATAAGTACCTAATTACAGGTACATACAGGAGAGAAAGAAGACACCAATAAGAACTGCACTCGCTTCGTGGTTAAGTCCCATTAATTTTGTCATAGAAGAACGGACGAGGAATATGCAGGAAATGGTTAATCGAGAATTGGATGATGATATCGTCTAAATGATTAACCAGAACAAAAGAGGCATAAGTCGCGCTAAATTTCCGAGCTACGCTAGGCTTTTAGCTGTCGGAGCAGAAGTGCCGTTCTACCCATGAAAATAAGAATGTTTTTTACCAAAACAAAAAAAAGGCCAAGAAACAGAATATCTAATTATGAAACCTCGTCGTTTTTTATAAGAATTCACCGATGAAGTCCCAACTATACCGAGAAAGACATCCAAGAAAAAAAAGAAGACATGATTTACATTCACTACAAGATATACAAAAAAACAAAGACAATATGCATAACACTAAAGGGATAAAAGTAATTCATTACTACAGCATCAAATGGGCATACCATATCAAAGAACATTAATTTTTGAAGACAAATGGCTTGAACGCCATAATAATATAAGCTATTCTAAAGATAACAAAGGAACAACAAAACAAGAAAATATTTGAAAACGATAGGCCTGATCACTAGGTCTATACCACACTTCTTTCTCCTTTCACCACTTGTCTATTTTCAGCTATCTGTCCCCACGCCCTTTTATATCCCCTATCCACGCATACTACTTACTCACCTCGTTCATAATCTTACTATTTGTGGCTTCTATCTAGTTCTCTAGCAAAGGTAGCAAAGGAAAATGTGAATTTAAAAACGTTCCTCTTTTAATGGCGGTCAACTCGGAGACGCCGAGATGATGTGAGTATGGTTAAAAGACTCAGGTTTTCACCTTACATTTTCCTTTGCCTCCTTTGCAAGAGAACTAGATCGGAGCCACAAATATTCAGATTCACGGTTCACGGTTTATTAAGAATGAATTACAAAGAGAGATTACCTAAATGTAAATATATAGCGGACAGTGTGGAAAATCAAATTTAGCAGAGAAAAGATAGTTATGAGTATAAGTAGGAAGATAAAGGTTCCTGGGACGTGGAAATCAAATTTTTTAGCTCTATACAATACTAAATTCACATTTACTCTTAAGAGTTAATAGTTCTCAAAAATTTAAAATTTACATAAAGGGTCTTTCAATAAGGTTCCTCGATTTTTAAATGTAAATAAAACAAGTTGTGTGTGATATATGCACTCAATTTATTTTAAATTTTAAAGTACATTTTATGGTATTAAGTGAGGAATATAACGTCGTTCAAATGTCCGCCTCGGCTTCGCTTGGTGGAACCTATTCGGGAGGCCCAATTTTCGATGACTTTGTCACATTAATATAGCTGAATTTGCTGTATGGTGTTCGTTTTGTTGACTTTGAGGACATTAACTGTTTGCGGATTATTCGCATAGGCCTGCGATTTAAGGTAGCCCCAAAGAAAATAGTCTTATGGAGTTAAATCGCATGATCCCGGTGGCCAGTTGACGTCGCCGCCACGCGACATGACCCTGCCCTGAAATCGCTGGTGCAGAATATCTATCGTCGTGTGCGCAGTGTGGCACGTAGCGCCGTCCTGTTGGAACCACATGTCGTCAGTATCCATATAATCCAGTTGAGGCCACAAGAAGTTGCTTATCATCGATCTGTAGGTCTCGCCGTTGACGTTTATGGCAATCCTATCTTCGTTCTTAAAAAAATACGGACCGATGACTCCGTTATACAAAAATCCGCACCAAACAGTGACTTTGTTGGGATGCAATTGGTGCTGGTGTATCTCACGTGGATTGTTTTCGTCCCAAATCCATTCATCCAAAAATGGGCCTCGTCGCTGAAGATGATTTTTTGGGGGAAATTTGGGGCAACTTCCAACTGCTCTAGAGCCCAATCAGCGAACACACGGCGTTGTCTATTGTCGTTTACCTTAAGTTCCTAGGTAAGTTGGATTCTGTACGGGTGCAGATCCAAGACCCTACGCATAATTTGCCAAACTAAAATCACAGAAAGGCAAAGTTTTTGTGAACGACGAGAAATTGACTGCCTCGGATTTTACCGTACACTCTCATTTACTGCAGCAATGTTTTCAGCAGACCTTGCTTTTCGGCGATGTACGGGTGTTGGCTGATTGTTGATTGACCCTTTTGCCTTGAAATTGGCCACCAAGCGTTGAACAGGGGACTCGGCAGGACGATTGTGGCGAGAATAGAAATCACGTAATGGGCAGAACGTTTGTTAAACGGAGCACTGATTTTGATAATAACATTTGATGACTTGCATAAGCTGTTCAACGCTATAACCTTCCATCGTGACTTACCAAGTACTCCTAAACAGTTCACAGTGAGGTTGCTAGATGTCGCTTTAACAACATGGCTACTATTGCCTGACAAAGCTTGAGCATCCTTGTTGAAAGACCCTTTATATATTTACACATTATTATATATTCCTAACGTTATTTTAATTATTTTACATTATTTCTACGTGTTTGTGGTAAAAACCTTTTAGATTTCTTTTTTAGTCCAGCTGATGACTTTAATCTAATTTTATGTCACTTATTTGATTAATTCACAATAGATAATTTGATACTAGATATATTTCTTAAATTAATTTTAACACACTTTCTTTGTAAACATTTCCAAATCACTGATATTATCAATTATTTTATCGTTATTTATTTAATTCACTTTTTGGCTTATCATTATATTTTATACACTTGTATTTTGCACTTTCCCTTTATTTTGGACGTTTTTTGTCCACTTTTATAGCTTTGAATGTTGACATGTTCACGGCGTGCACGTCCGATGGTGGGATTAACACTGTGCCCTTCAACATCAATGCTGTAATTTCGTCATGTGAAAAAGGTCCCTCGAAGGCCACTTGAAATCTCCCTTGGCAATGCTAAGTAGAAGAAATTCTGAGTTGTCTCTTGTGGGCGGGCACAGGGGAGAGCCAAATACCTTGAGGCCCACCTCCTTGCCGTCGAAGAAGTAACCGTTCTCGAGGACCTCCTTCTTGTCGGGGAGGAGGGGACGACCTCCGTGTATTCCTCTTCTTGCGCTTCTTCTTTGTTCGACAAATTTTGTTCGTTTGTCTTTTCATGTTTTTTTTCTTCTTTTTTATAGTTTTTCCACCTTTCTTCGTTTATCCCTCTCCTTCCGAAGTTTCTTCAGTTATTTTTCGTTCTTCGGTAGGGGACTGTGTCGGCTCCTCATTTGGTTGATGTTCCCGTTGGGATTCGTCGGTAAACTGGATTTAAGTATTCCTGCCAAATCTGGAATTTCGAGAACCAGTCTTTTGGTAACTCCGTTCTCCTAAGTTCTTCGGAAAAGGAGCCGGAGTTAGCCAGGTTAGCCATGGGAGCAAAGATGATCATTGTCATGTTATCTTAACTAGCTTAGGGGCACTTGTTGTGACGAAGTTCTTCGGGGCCACCGCTTGAGAGTGGTTCATCTTGGTTCTTGCCTCTTTTTCTTTTTTATATTCTCCCGTTTTGTACGAATGGATTTTTTGCGGATGTGGCACCTCATGGCCAAGGCCCTATGGTCCCCTTCACAGTTGACGCACGTTTGCATCCCTTCCGTGCAATCTTTCCAACCGCGCCTGGATTTGGCGCAGTTGGAGCATGCAACTACCGTCGCCGTGCAGTCCTTTGTTAAATGCTTTTCGACTGCATAGCATTTCTAGCAGCAGTCAATCGGTATGTAGTCTTCTGTTTCGATTTTCTCAGGTGATGCCCTTAGGTAAAACCCAAGCAGCCCATCTTTCTTGTCTCTTCTCGCCATCCCGATGCTTGAGAAGATAATCTTCACTATACTGTTTCCTCTGTCGTATATTCCACCTTTAGAACGTTGGTCCATGTCTGCTTCGCTTACAGCTCTGCCTTAATTTCTTCACTGGTTTTGCCACTGAAAAGTGGGTCCAGCTGCGGAAGAATAACAGTACGTTGCACTAATATTTCTTGTGGGATGTTTGCCTCTAGTCCGATTTTTTGGAGGTGGACCTTGGCCTCGTTCGACACCAGCCGTTCCACATCCTCCATGGTGTGGCAGATTTACGCGTAGCTAGTCGGGGTGTCAATTAGCCTGATGAGGACTACATTAATATGTTTGTAGATAGCCTCAATCACAGCTCTTCTTGACGGCTTAGCTCCCCCAAATATAGTGCGGAGGCGAACTGTCTTATAGTCCTGGGTGGCCAACCCCATGGGACCACTCCTTCTACTCGCGAATAGAGAGATTTCCATCCCATGAGCGAAGAAAAAAATTCTCTTGTTAAAATGTATTCCTAAAGTAAACCACCTATACCACGACGAGACATAATGAAAACTTCAGTTGAACTCCACTGAAATGGCTGTAAGTTAATGATAAATAGTCAGACAATCTGAGCCTTCTAATTTTATGTTTCTTGTAGCGCTTAGTTTTCCCTTAAAAATTACCCGCGCCATGATTGGCCAATTTTTGTAATACTTATATTCACGTAGAAAGACTATATGTAATATAGCAATTTGTAAATAATTCCAAACTGCGCTTGTCGCTTGGATTGCTCTCTTACATACTCGTTGTACGGCAAAGTCAAATATTTGAAATTTTGACTGGACTTCATTCGAATGAGGTTGATTAAATACCGTTTTGTTGTGCGTCACCGGATATTCGAACAGCAGCGATATGTTCGGAAGTGTTTTTTTTCTCCTTGACTTGCCTTGATGGCGGCTAGTTGAGGGAAAGGAAGAAGAACTCCTCTGCGCTGCCTGTAGGTAAAGTTTCCCTTTGTTCATTGGACATTTTTCTTCCAACTTCTTCATACCATTCTTCCTTATTTGCATAACGGATTCCTAAAACTACATACACACCCAGTTACACACAACTACAGACTCGGGTCCCCCCAGATTCCCTCCCAAATTACGCACTTGGATGAACTGGCGGAGAGAAAAGGGAGACACAACGTATTGCCCTGAGGACCTTTGCTAGGCCAGCAAAAACCGGACAGGAGCAAGGCCTTCGAGAGACTTTACGGCGATCTCAATATTGCCCTCGTACGGCTAATTGATTTACAAAATGGCGACACGGCTATCTGTGCGAGGGAGGCGGACATCAAAGCCCTCTCCTCCCCGCCTGCCTCAGACAACCTCGGAAAATTCATCTAAGAACCTCAGACACCGGCACAAATAAGCACACAGAGAAGTGTGATCTGCCGAGGCCTTGACCTCTGGGTTAGAGGCCACTTGATTGACCAAATCACGGACGAAATTCTCCGGCCATGAGTAATGCCCTTTCACGAGATCCTCGAGGTCAAGCTATGGCTACCCGGCAGAAGGCCCAAACGAACTCACACACACCCAACTACCCCAACAAATGCACAAATCGAGCGGAAGGAAGCTGCTGCTGGGAGGCCTAGGAAGGTGGAGCATTCGCTCCGCCCCCAAAAGGCCTCGCAGTCACGTCGATTGAGTAGGTCCTCGTCTTCAAAGAATTGGGCTGCCAGGTACATGTACTACTCGAAAGTCCGAAAGTACTTGGAAACACCTTTTTATTTTTTCCTGCGGGACATTGCATTCATTTGCTACCCTCACGTGATACTTTGTGAGTTTTTCATATATATATATATATATATATATATATATATATATATATATATATATATATATGATTCCAGCTTACCGCAAGAAAGAGAAAAACAGGATAATTTTTCTCCGGAAATGTTATTTCCTAATTCGCCAAAATTCCGTATAGGGGTGGGATTCGAACCAAGCACACTGAGCCAGCGAGCAACCGCTTTGATCTCAATTAAACCGCCACTTAGACCACCCAGCTACGTGGAAGACAAAAGAATCTTGTGAATAAACAAACTTTTATGGTACGCCCAGCAAAGGTCGATCGGGACTATGAAAGAGAGGGAAATTATTAGGGAATTCAAAGGATGAAGGAGAGTTGAGGTAAACACGCGGCGAATATACAATGTATAAATCTTTGATGAACGCGAAAGAATGATGAAATGAATCCTGCAAACCGCATGAAACAGATTAATTTCATCATTCTTTCGCGTTCCTGAAAGATTTATATATATATATATATATATATATATATATATATATATATATATATATATATATATATATATATATATATATGTATATATATATATATATATATATATATATATATATATATATATATATATATATATATATATATATATATATATATATATATATATATACATATATATATACATATATATACATATATATATATATATATATATATATATATATATATATATATATATATATATATATATATATATATATATATATATATATATATATATATATATATATATATATATATATATATATATATATGGGCATCCAAGAGTTGAATATGTTTATCTTTTGTATCTGTAATTAACTGAAAAGTGAGAAAAAGGTCGACCTACATTCAAAACGTATCTGATCCTTATATCAACAACAACACGAGGAAACGAATTCCAAAGCTTTGGTGTGGTAGGGAAAACACCCAAAACATTAATTATTGTTATATTCGGACGCTTTGCGGGAGAAAGTAACACTAGGTTGCAGAAGGCAAAATATGCAAGACACAATAATATTGTAAATTGGTATTGCATCATATCGTATTATATATAATTTTAGAAGGATATTTTCGTAAGTAAATACGATAGGGACATTTTAGATAATTCAATATTAAAGAAAATATGAGTGATTTAATTCGAATTCAGGCGAGTGGTTTTTATGTTAGAAGGTAACAAGCACATATTTGAATTCGAACATAATCTATGCTTTCGACTTGTGTATAATACTATTTGATTACAAATAATGCGCTGTATGTGTGTGAAATTCCCCCATCATTAAAGGGAGATATTGAGGCGAAGCCCCTCCTTTCGAAATAATCACCTTAGGGCTCAAATTCACATGAGGTTGACATATTTTGTTAGGCGCGTTAATGTCTATTGATTTATGCCGTGCTTCGCCGCTTCAGGGTCGAGAACGCAATTTATGATCAAGGAAAGTATAATATATGAGGTAGGAACGAAATTGTTCACCCATTTTGAAGAATAAATTCTTAGGCTCGTATTTATTAAAGTAGTGCCTCTTTTTATGGTTTAGGAATGCTACAATGAGTAATTTATACCTTTTTCTTTCAGAGTATAAAGCGATTGTTCAGAATCTTCTTAAGGATTGTGGGGGAATCGTCACTCCCCCCCCCCACCCCCGTTCACTCGCGGGGCAGTCTCAAGGCGGTTACCGCAAAGACATCCGCCCCAGGCATCGGCGAGTCAAAAGCGTAACCGCAGCGTGGCACAACTCGGTGCCATGAAAGACCCTAAAGGTCAAAATGTAAGATCTCCCCCAGGAGAGTGAGATCCAGTTTCACGTCAAATAAGAAATTGGAGACGTGTTTCTCCCAATCTCGAAGGCTAACGAGGAGCCTATGTTTGACTTCTTGGGAAAAACCGTTGGCCAAAAGAACTCTCCTGGGGCCGTCTTCAAGCCCCTTCCTCCCCTTACCACTCCCCCATTGGGGTGACGAGGTATAAATGAGGAACTTTGAGGAAAATCGAGGTAGTATACGTCAGTCTCTAGGTGACGAAGTCTTCGGATCAAGCCGAACTACTGAGACTGGGGAGGTAGTGTACTTGGCTCGCCAGACCAAGAAGTACCCTGCAAGAGAGGCAGGGCTACCTACCTTAAGGGGCTAAGAAGAAGCTCATCCTCAGGCTAAGTCCCGGGTTTTTAAAGCAAACGATAAGTTAACTTTGTTAAGTTCAACTTACTCTCGCCAGAGAGACTCCTCATATCCTGGTGCACCTTAAACACTAGGGGTATTCCTCGTCCTTGAGGAATTAAGAGAAGAAGAAGGAAAAGGCTTCCCCCTCGATCCCGTTACTCGGTGGCCACACCGAACTCCTAAGTTAACTTGGTAAGGAACCAAGCTCAAATTATTCTCGCCAGAGAAATCCCTCTCCGAAAATACTCGTCCTTGAAGAAGACTGGAACTAAGAAGAAGCTCATCCTCGAGTTAGTTCCGGGTTACCAAACCGAACGTTAAGTAATTTATTCTCGCCAGAGAAATCCCCCTTCGTTATCCTCGCCCGTGAAGAAGACCCTCCCCGAGTTTAGTCCTCGTCCATAAGGAATTAAGTAACGAATGAGAAAAGCTCACCCTCGAGCTCGTTACTCGGTGGTCACACCGCACTCCAAGTTGACTTGATTTAAGAACCAAGTTCGACTCCTTCTCGCCAGAGAGACCACGACTGCCTAGGTGTTGCATAAAGCAACAAAATTGTTCCCGTCCTGAATACTCCCCCCCCCTCCCGGAAGAACGTGTGGACCCCCTAGCTGCTACCCTCGCCAAAATGACCGTGTAATTTCACCCATCTACATCTGGACAGACAACACGCGTCGTGAGTCAATAACATTTCTGAGGCCCTTTAAACTCCAGATGAGTCCGTAAGACTAATTCTTATATTATTGTTGTGTGTAGAGAAATTAACCAATTTTTGTCGGTAAACTAATTTAAATAATTTTGTTTATGATAATATTCAGAGTATTGCTGTAATTAATGTTTAGATGCTGTGTATTCAATGGTTAAAGTTAAAATATAAGTTTATTTTTGGCTTATTTTGCGTTTCTCTAGATATCCTTACGTGTTTCGGAACGGCTCTGTTCGTTAAGATATTCAGACATCAATATATATTAGACACACTTAGCACTCTTAGAATAGAACAAAAAGGGGGAGCATTCTACGACACACTATTATAAAAGTGGTGTCAAGTTAGTAGGGTTTTTATTAGAAAGAATTCTACGACAAGGATAATCATCCTTATGTTTATCTCATCTAAATATCACATGAGATATGTTTTACTCTATTAGTTTCATAAAGTTATCAATGCAGTTACATCGGCAAAATCGATCTAGAGCACTTATGGTGATAATGCGATAAATGAAAGTAGTTTAAGGAGGTGGTTTTCCCGGTTCCAAGTAGGGATTTCAGTCTAAAAGAAGGACCAAAGAAGGTGATCAAAAAGAACTTGATTCTGAATAGTGGGAAGCTATTGGCATAGCACATCCTGCTGAAATTATAGGGGAATTCACTAAATAATTTAACGTGAACAATCCTTTTCTACTACGCTAATTGAAAAGGATTGGAAAATGAGTTCTTGCTGAACTTTCTATGGCGAATCCGCAACAACGTATTATTTGCTGTCAATCATATCAAGAGTTATGAAATAACGAAGTACAATCACTTAAGTAATATACTAAAGTAACTTTGTTATACTTTTTACTCCCTTAAAAATACCAAACAAGTTGAAGACTTTTATTTCTAATTGCTTATTTTTCATTACATTTCAAAACATATAAGTATTCGTTACTTCTTAGTTAATTTTGCCCAATCACAGATATAGAAGCAAATGTCCGACGATGCCCATTCACAAGTTTATGCTCTGGTTTGAACCAATAATTAGCGCGTGTTTATGATTGAACCAATTACATGCATCCTTTCATACCAGTTAGACAATTCGTTTGTCTCTCCCGCTTTACGGCCTGAGAGAGGGCGTCAGTTTATTAAATTATTCCTCATTGTCCTAAATTCCTAGCGTCCGGCCGTGCCATTACTGGACCCTCATAAGTTTTACTCCTACCATTTAAAATAAAAATAGTGACGATTCCCTACAAAGGCCATACTTGGAATAATTTTCAAAGACAAGAAGAATGTGGGAAACTCGGTGAAGCTGCAATGTTTATTGTGTTTGCCAAAAATTCCAAGGTGACCGCATACATCAATTCGCCTTCAAATTTAAAAAATCACTTCGAAGTGAGTATTCATGCTTTTAACTATATAGTGTATAGGCTATTTGGTAAAAATGCCCATATGCTGGATAGGAAAACGTATTGGTCAGAAACCCTATACACTGTAATCTCTACGTTAGCTTGCTTAATCATCCTCTGCTAGTACCGGTAAATATTTGAATAGGTATATATTATTGTGTAGTAAAACTTTAATATATTCCATAATACGTTCCCATTATTTGTCACTAGGGTATTAATTTTGGTTGTAAATTTTTGGTTATGCCCAGTCGTTTCAATTAAGGGTTAGCTTAGATCAATTTTAACATTCAAAGGCTTATGTCAGGTAGACCATAATATTTAAAATATTTAAAATTTGTGTTAAGACACTTTAACCCAGTCAGTCAAAACAAATGCACGAGGCCTGACCTTTATGGGAGAAATCTCGTATAATATAAATGATTTTATGATTTTAACCATAAATCTAGGAAGTATAATAATTATGTTTCTTCAGCGTGATCACTTTAGCAAATACTCCAGTACTCCTTTTTGACGTCCAAAGCTCGGAAGAGGAGAGTAATAAAAATTGAAAGTGAGACCACCATTCCAAAAAAGCAACCTAAGTTATACTCTACATTGCACTTAAGTGTGCCAAAATCAAAAGTGGATTAACTGGTCATAAATTTCATAACTTCCGGTCTTCGTCCCTTTAATATTGTGGAAACGGAGGGATTCTCCAGCCTTGTTAAGGGCATACAGCGAAGATATTCTGTGATTTTAAGGCAAACTGTCTCCAAAATATCCATGATGCTGCTTAAGATGTGAAAAGCAAACTTATTGCTGCAATGTGCAATGTTGAATAAGTTGCAACAAAAAGAGACTGTTGTGCATGTAGATGACGTGGCTATATTGGTGTAACAGCACATTGGATAAATTTCAGCACATATGAGCGACATTCAGCAGTTTTAGCTTGCAGGCAGGGGAAAGGGAAACACTGCTACAATATTTTAGCTAGTACCCTGTATGAAGTCCATTTGGAGTAGAAGATTCGGAATAAAGTAAAAAAACAAAAACAGATAACGGATGAAATTTCTTTAAAACATTTAGAGTATATCGGAGTGACAACATTCAGGCAGAAGAGGATATACATGAACAATCTGAAGATGATGGAAGTGATGAGCCTAAAATCATCATCCAAGACACGACAAACATTTTGTCTTCTAATGAAGATGAAAGTTACGAGTACAGTTACCGAAACATCAACGCTGTGCCTGCCATCTCATTAAGCTTGTGGCCACTGTAGATGTTGGTGTATGAATAATCAAATCTGGTAAGCTCTACAAGAGGATGTTTCACTAAACATTTGGAAAATGCCATGCTCTTTGGAACAGAGTTGGACGTTCATCGGTTGCTGCGGAGACTGTGGAGGAACAATACAAGATACGGCTTATTTGTCCAAATGGAGGCAAGTGAAACTCTACATTCTTGGCGTAAGAAAGAATATTGATGATTGTCCAAGAAGAAGGTGAAATGCCATAAAGAATGTGTGTGCTTCATTCATGGTCTAAATGTAAATATAAACAAACCTATAAACGAAAGAGAAAGCTATATACATATTAAATCATTGTACTATATGTTAATCAGTACATTATGTGCTATACTTAGTAGAGGTATGTTCTTTACTCATCACTTAGAGATTTTAGCCTCAAACTACCTTGACGGCTGTGATATGTTTGATTTAGTGGATTATCTGTAAAGCTTCAAGAACCTTAATATTGTATAATTATAAGTATATGGTTTTACTGATATGGCCATTTTCTTCTAAGCTAAACCCCGTAGAACTGGATTTTCTAAAGGAGTACTATACTGCATTCAAGCCAGTAGCCATATCATTGAACACCCTTCAGTCCGAGAAGAGTACACATATTGGAATGCTTTTTCCAGCTCTGTACCGCTTGTTGGCTGAGCTGGAGAAGATCAAGACTTCTGTTGACCAGAGCCTTCCTCTCATCACCGGCCTTCTTTCAGCAATAAGACATTGGTTTGCTGAGATGCTGTAGGATCCTGAACTTATTGCTGCTGCTATTTTATTGCTAAATTGAAAGACATTTGGACAGGCGATGGCAATATGATCAGCAAAGGTATCATTTTAGGTTAAATTAAGCTTTTAAGAAAAATGATTGAAGAATATAAGACATTAAACCACAAAGAATTATTCTGCAAACAAATTACAGTTTGTTTCAGGTTTCTTTCATAATGAAACGAGTTTTGTTAGATTGAAACCTTTCTATATGTAAACCTATTATTATTCACAATGTTGTTTGGGTTCTTAATCTATTGTCTACCATTTCAAGTTTGGGATCCATCAACCTGTGTCTGGAGAAGAAATGTAGTGTCACTGAAGAAGTGTTTGGTGCCGGTAATAGTAGCTCAGATGATGAAGACTTCTTTTCTTCAATGCAAACAAAATCACAGTCAGGAGTTACACAAGAAATTGACAGGTACATATCATGCCCAGAGAATTATATAGAAATCCTGAGGTTCTTTCCTGCACTGTGGGATATTTCACTTAACTTAATACCACACTACCTGCATCTGCTGCTTGTGAGCACCTCTTTAGCTCTGCGGGACTATTTTCCCCACAAAACGTTCGTCAGTTGCCTGTGAAGCTGAATAAAAAATATGTCAGTAATTAATTCCTTTTTATATCTTTTTACCTAATAATTATTTTATTTAACCAGAATCTTTTATCCTGTCATTTTGTTAAACTGGATAATTTTTAGAATTAATTTTACTATTTATATAACCTAGAATTTCTAATCAATACAGAGGTATTTACAGCTTTATTGTTAAGTCCAGTTTACCTGAATTACAATTAATAAGTGTAGGTACAGCGGGTATAAAAGGGTTTACTGTACAGTATAATTAATAGTCTCTGAGATGATGGGTACTGTAATATTTGCCGCTACTTTTTTCGTTCACTAATTGAATACTTCATGCATAAGATACTTAATTATTTTTACTTAATTACATTTAAGTTAGGTTTTTTACTTGTACTTCGAGTAAAATTTTGTTAGGGTAACAATACTTTTACTTGAGTAACAAAGCAGGGTATTTTTTACAACACTGGACTCATATCTTACAAGTCACCTTCAGGCAACATTTTTGAGCAGGATTGTTATTGGTGATAAGAAGTGGATCCTTTTTTATAACGTTAAAAGCTAAAGTTCGGGATCCTTCGAGTAAGCAGAATTTCTTAACAAATGAAAGGTGGACTTCGTGCGCAAAAATCATGTTGAATGTATGGTAGGATTATCAAGGAATTTTGATCTAAGAACTATTAGACAACAATCCAGTATTAATAAAAGTCGCTTCTTCAATCAACTTTGTTGTTTTAAAGCAGATATGGTCTAAAAATAACCCTCTTTATTCAACAGAATTAGTTGTCATCATGGATCACAATATTAACCATACTCACATAGCTCAAATCACCCAAGCTTTCTTAGCGGAGCTAAGATCTTGCTCTTTCTAATTATCCCTTGTTTAGAGGAACAAATAATATTTTAGATGGTCTAAGTTTGACATCAATAGAAAATTGAAAACGAGTTGGATTCAAATTTTGCATCATTTATAAGACTTTGACAGATGGAATGAGGTTCTATTTACCAATTCAGTTTATTTTTATGATTAAATATTTCCATAGCTGACCGACCATCATTAGTCATTGAAGAGCTGTTCATCCTCAATCACAACATTTCCTGTGCTCACAGAGCTCGAATGAACAAAGATTTCTTGAAGGAGCTCGATTAGTAAAATTGCTTCATTTTCCAAATTCTCCTGACATCGCTTTATCACATTATAATTTCTTTAGGGGATTACAGTAGCATTTAGTATGTCTTAGGTTAAGTCTTTGGCTCTCTTATTCGCGAGCAGAAGATAATCTAATCATCAAACTGAATCAAAGTAACCAATGAATCTAGAACATTAGGAACAAGAGAGTGCGGGTGTGGAGAGTCCAAGTGCCTGAGAGCATTAATGTCGCTTTGTAAGTCGCTTAAGATCACAATCCTGTCTCCTAACTTGGTACGACATGTTACATCCCATACCGAGCGGTATATTACAACCTGCTCACCTGTAAAGATAGATGCAGCCCTTGGCAGCAGAGCTCCGTGGACCTCAAACAGGGGGGGATGTGGCGTATCAGGAGACCAACTCTTGTAACGTGGTCTCATCATTGTAAACTGGAAAGGATCCAGGATGACAAGGAATGAGCACTAAACAGGCCGAACACAACATTCCAAGGACTGTGGAAGCTTTACGATCAAATAAGACCGTGGTGGCATCATGACAGTAACAGTGGTGCCACCGGCCCAAAAGACTACATTGAAATCTCTGAGGAATTTTCTATAACCAAATGCAAAGATCATAGGGTTTGACTGATGTCTCTTGACGGCATAAGAAGCGTCCAGATAGGCCGAGGATACAGTGGGAGCATAACGCACTTTGTACGCTGCTGAGTGAGAGGCTTCTCACTGGCATCTACCGGTAGGCTCTCAATCAGGGACCTGCGGAAGGCACCGCTCGACAGAAGGAGACAGAAATTGAGTATCAAATTCACCTTCCATAATAGGGGCTCGGCGGTGGATGCGTAAACCTCGCAAACCTACTGAAACTTTGAAAGAAGGGGTGCAATAGACTGCCAATATAAGGCCCCAAAATGATGGGTTGGTCGAAGACAAGACTAAAGAAACGGTGCGAATCACCACTTCTCCGTGAAAACTGTTTAAGAACAAGTCCGGGTCGGAGTGGAGCCGTAGATAGATAGCGACAGAAGTCCTTCGTCTTAATCATTGGCAAAGAAAAGTGAAAGCTGTGCGCTTTGGGATACCCAGAGACGTTGTTCCATACCTGTTGGAAAAGACGATCCTGAGTGTTAATCTAAGCTACACCAAAAGAGATAAATAAATCGCCCACGTAGAGCGTAGCGAGGACACCTTTGGGCAGTACCTAGGGGATACAGTTGAGGCTGAGAGCAGAGAGTATGACACTGATTAGACTTTCCTGCCACACCTTTATCCTCTTCTATTTGTGCAGAAAGCTCTTACTCCTCAACCCGAATGATTTCGCAGAAATTCAGAAAAAAATTAGAATGGGGCCCCTTGCCCCAATTGTGTGGAAAGTATCCAAGCTATCGTATCGAATTGCGGTATTATAGGCCTTCTCAAAATAGAAAAAAACCCTAGCGTAATGCTGTTTGGGAAGTAAAGTCTCTCAGATAGCATTTTTCAGTTGTATTAAAGCATCCACATGGATTTGAACATGAAGAAAAATGAAAATTTAACTCTTAAATTTTTTTCCATCAACATACACCGACAGTAAGTTAGAGAAATTCGGCGTAAACTGTCAACAGTAAAGTGATCTGTACCTGCTTTGCAAAAAGCCCGCCTAGTAGGCATTCCCCAGGAGTGTGGGAGGGTACCTGCTGTCAACACCCTGCGGCACAAATCCAGAATAAATGCCATGCCTTGCTTACTTAGGTGTCGCAAGATATTGCAACTTGCATTGAAAGCTGGCGGAGCAGTATCTAAGCTTGAGAATATAGAGAAGAATCTAGCCCTGACGTGGGGTCACAGAGTGTGGTATCGCTCTTCAGAACAACGGCAGGGACTTCCTGCTAGAACTTTCCCAGAATCTTTTAAAATCTTTTTCTTGGCTATGCAATGAAGACACGTACGCCCGCCAAGAATAGCGGTGGGCTTGCTTCGAAACATACTGGTACCTATCCCTAGGTTGACAAAATTTACCGACGAAAAATCCTTCCGGCTGGGCTTATAGCGCATGTATACATATCGCCTTTGTGTGAGGGATGTCTCACAACCTGCCGCCAAACAAGGAAGCTTACAGCGTGCAAAACGACCAAAGGTTCTATTAATATTAGTTAGGCCCACGAAGATAAGGTTGCCAGCGAAAAACTCGACGGCCTCATCTACCAAAATAAACCTCTCGAATGGGATAGAGAAATTAGCAATGTCCTGTAATGCAAAACACCGCGTCGCTCCAAGTACACCTCAAGTGGTTTTTTAGACGGCAGCAAAACAGAAAATGATCGAATGGAAAACTGGTGACTATCCTGAAGATCATTGGCCAATGTATACCCAAAATACAGTATGTGCGACTAGGAGTACAGGGACAGATAGTGGTAGGAATAGGAAGAGTTCCTTGGGTCTGAGGCTTAAACTCATCCGCAGTTAGTACACCTATCTCTAGATAGTCGATCAGGTCGGCAAGAGACTGAAGCCTAAGATTGAGCGTGTAGTGCTTCCAGAGGTGGTATATACCGTTCAGTTCTCTAAGTAGAAGAAAGAGCCTTGCAACCGACCACGATTCGGAAGAAGGTCCCCGTGTCGATGCCGTCTGATGATGGAATTCACGCAAAAATAATAGTATACCTCCTATACAGCTGCACTGCCACTGGATTAAAGGAGTCATTTATAGCAAATAGAAGAACAGATATATGATGTCCGAGTTTTGGCTCATGTGTGTCTAATGACTATGTGGAGGAGCGCGACTGTTTTGTCTAACGGGAAAGTGTGACGCGGTGATTGATGCTCCCTAGTTTTTTCCAATGTGGGTTGTCAACCTTTGTTCAGTCAGCTCTACAAGAGGAAATCCAAGGGGTGCGTAACGACTGCAGAAAGGTTACAAATGGGCGCAAAAGCAACCATGCTCGCATGCGTGAAGGGACAAGGAGCATAAGCATGCCAAGACATAGTTTTTGGTCTCACGAAAAGAGAGAGGATCTTCAACCTGAACGGCCAGGATTTCCTTTCACTCTGCTTCTAGCAAGATATACAGGATAAAGACTTTTGGTATAAGGACTTGTATCAACCTACACAGTCTTCGGGTAAACACAAATTTGTACGTCTGCAAGATCGATTCATATAGCAAAAACGGTGAAAGTACCAACACATCGAGCATTTCACGATCGGACAGAAGAAGCGCCCCATCCGCGAAGTGAATCTTCGGCGATTCCCTGAGTAAGTATATTTTTTCCCACTACAAGAATTGAGACACTTTAAAGGAAATCTGTACTATGGGGTATATGATAACCCTAAACCCGTATCTAATGGAGAAGGGGCAACAATCTCTCTACTAGGAGAGCCTTGGTAACCCCTCAGACAGCACTAGAGGCACCTCGTTAGAAGAGGCCAAATTTTACACATAGAGTGATGCTTAAGTCGGATCGCCGTATCCGGCTTAGGGTCAGGCCTTAGAGATATCATTGTCACTGAGCCCATCATACAATGGAAAAGGAGCCAAAGCCGTAGTCAGACGGACATTATAAGAATGGGTAAGTGAAAGGGGAGTAAGATGTAGTAGTGGAAAAGATGCATAATAAGATCAGAAACAAGCATCGGTTCTGCTTAGACCTTGACTCTGAGTGGAGGCTTCCTATACGTTGGGTCTATTCTTGTACGTACTGAAGGCGAGAGGATGAGCTGCTCCTCCAGGTACAAATTAGGGTACCTCCCTGCAGCTTACTAGGCAAGCGAGGGAGTGTTTTTACACTAGATTTAAGCTGTAGCAGGATTTTCGCCAAGAGATATGGTATCGCCCTTTATGCGGGAAGACAAAATGCTGAGGGGATCGTTATAGAAAAAAAGGATGAGTGAGATAGAGCGTGGAGAAAGAACACCAACAACTTCCTCACGTCTAATGAGACAGTTCAATTAAACCCAGTGAAAGAGTGTCTCTAATTGGCCGGTTATGAATATCAAATTAATTCCTTTTATTTTGCCAGGTGTGCTGATACTAATAACAATTAAACTTAATAAAATAATTGATTTAGGTAATAGTTATGCTTAAGCTATTACGTGAAAAACAAAAATCAGTTGTAAGATTTATTGCCCCATTCCTTATCACCCCCTACCAAGATATAACGCTATTTCCTCCTCCCCCTCATGAGAGCCGTGCGAATTCAGTTGTCTTGTAACGGAATGGAAGCATCATTTTCCATTCGAGGAAAGTTGAGGAACATTTAATAAGATCAGTATCTGGATGGTAACGAGTCTAATTCAGTTTACATCCACCGTATAAACTCGATTTTTCATTAACATAACATTCATTATAGTATTTTACCGCTGTTTGTGTCATTTCCTCAATTTAATATCGTTACAATATTGAACTTTTGCCTTAGTATAGATTTTAATTTTAGATTATGATTTCAAATTTGTTTACAGCTACTAAAGATGGGTTTTTGGAGTGACTCTAGGCAAATAAAGTCATGCCGCTTCCTACTATTTTTCTTCGCCTAAATATATAAAAAAGCTGCTAAAAATAGCACCCCTGTCTACTTTAATGAATCATATATATATATATACATATATATATATATATATATATATATATGACTTATTCGATATACTTAATAAATGATTGGATAATTCTCGAGATTATTGACCATGTTAAAGTTATAAAGTTTGAAGAAAATTGTTAGACTACAGCAAAATCATTCATTTGATTATTCTTTACAATATTCTTTGTATTATTTACCGTTGCATGTAATCTTTTGATCATTATCTACTGATTAATCAATAAAATCATTGATTCATTTGAAATGTTTACTCCTTATTAAATTAAGAAAATGATAAATATTTTCAAATGACGACACTCAATTATATAAGCTTCAGGTTTTTAAAATATATTTGAATAAGAGTTTACATCCTCAAATTGATAGAAAATTTCATGAAATATTGATAACTTTGGACTAGGTAATAAATATTTACATCAGATTTTACTGAGATATTACTCATTACGGAATGGTACGTGGCTTTACACTTAGAGAACTGTGCATCTAATAGAAGATTGAGTAATAATTGAACGAATGTTAATAAACTCAGGAATAAATAGCCCTTTTCATTAGTTTGCTTCATGTTTTGAATAATAAAACTTTAGTGAAACGAAATTAAGTGAAATTTGATTATTTTTTATAATTTGTTCAGAGTACAACGTCATTTTTAACATGATGGAGAGGAGATTCAAGTGCAGATTATTTTCAAAAATGACATCCTCCAATATCTGAGATTGACTTATTCTAAAATATATGTAAGTATGATGTGTTTAGAATAATGCTCATCAATATCTCCTCAAAATGTTTTTAATAACTATGGCCACAAACTCAAATTTGCGATGCCTCAACCGTCATTAATTGAATATTATCTATCAGACACAAATGGGTCTTATCCTCGATTTCATTATATATAAAATTCAATTTAGGATTACTTCGTTCTGCCAATTTTCATTCTTCTTTGCTTTCTCTTTAAAATATTATGTGTTATTTTACCCCTTGACCACTCACTAAAAGCCCTTACCTGCATTACAAATACCTTCTTCAATGTAGTTCTATTATAAAAACAATACCAGATATTATTACAATTTTGATCCACGATATTACTTCCATCATCCCAAAGATGTTCGTATAAACGGGTATTAAACATGTTTCAACCGTGTTTTACATTAGCTGTCTATGAGTCTCACAGTGTGATAGATAAACCGCTTCGTATCAAAAGCATTACGCTAAGGCCTCTTTCATTCGTTTGCAAGTTTCTATAGATCTCGATCCCTAAAAGGAAAGCGAAAAGGAACCGCTACATCAACTGCTGCACGACCATCTGCCGTCAATCGCACTCAGGAGAATCATTCATAATGGACTGGAATCGAGTAATGTCCTACGAGAGTCTACACCTGGTTCTCTTTCATAGCCATCCTTTATTGAACAGTATAATATCCACAGGTGTATTTTTGAAAAATAAGATTCTTCAATATCTCCCCCCATTGCAATGATTTGTCATTCAATCAAACGTAGATACGTACATACTCACACATAACGAGTTTTCCAAAGCACAGTGTAAGTGAGCTATTTTTTTTACCCCGCATAAGATTAAAATAATGTAAAAAACGTGCTCGAAGAAGGTCCAACTGTGGCAGGTGCCAAGCTTAATGTGTCTCATATTTCTCTGTTTATGATAGGGACAAAAACGATGCCTGCGATTGGTTTTGTATGCTCACTACTCCTTAGACATCTTAACTTAAATATATATGTATTCTTATTTAATTTCGCAATTCCTTTCACTACATTTCTTATTCGTCCCTCCTAGTGAAGTCTTTTCTATATTTTATTGCGCATGTTTTGGTAACATATCGATGATATGAATAAATATGATTACTTTTTCAAAATAATTTGAATGTATTGGGATGACTATGTCCAGAATCATTTAGAACAATTTCAGCTAGGAATGCACTTATAAATTATCAAGCCCATATTATAAGGGATTTTATTCCTTATAATCTTTACCTCATCTAAATTTTGACATCAATCTAACACTAAGCGACAATTTGACGATCGCAGGAATGAAAAAAATAGCTTCCCCGATTTATCTCAAAAGGCAAAACTTGTCAGACGCAAACTTCTTAACTGCATTATTGTTATTGTCATCGAATTCGCTAGTTTCATGTATGGTTCTGCTAGAGGTTTTAATTTTATAGTTTATCTGCCTATAATTTTATAAATTGAGATGAGGATCAGTTATATACCATAACCCTAAGAATATAATTGTCATTGTTCTCTGTAACCACCTTCCTATCATCATATTATTCAAAATTACCATTTCTAACATACAAGCTACAAAATGGAGAATTGCACAAATTACACTAATTACATAGAGTAAATTGCTAAATTGTACCAACAACAACTGCCCATCCTTTCACAAAGCACTAACTCATATAAATATACCAATCAACGAAGGCAACAAAAAATAGATCCCTCACAGCTGGAGTAAAATTTACTACCCGAACTTCACACAACAAATCTTAGCCTACATTAAAAAAAAGAAGCAACGTAACAAACAAAAACAGAGCCCAACAAATGAAGAATTTCAACCAATCAAATAACTTAATAAAAAAACATCACTAATCTATTCCTTAAACAAAAAAGGTCAAACAAAAATCAATGCAAAAGCACAATAAATCATAAAGCAAACTATAAAAAATAAATCACCCTCAACAATGGCTCCCACACACGAATCCCTGATTATTAAAAACAATAAATTAACTTCACTTAAATAAGACGGGAACCAAACATACAACATTACTCACACATCTGAATATGTTCAAACACCACAGTTGTTGTTTCTTATTAATTTTTGTTCTTTTTTCTTGTTTTTTTAATTGAAAAGCACAATAATTTAGAATTTGCTTGGGGTAATCGCAAATTTGTTTCTGTTTTATCTTTTTCTCCGTGATTAAGGATTATTCGTTTGTTTTCTTTTAAACCTTTTATTATCAGGTTATTATAAAAAATGTTTTTTAGAAACAAATTAATATAATATTTTATATTATCAAGAAATACTTTCTTACGACAGGAAAACTATTCTATTTTTCAGGTGTAAGGTAATCCACACCCACATTCTCATCCAACAGATGCTAGCAGAGGCATTGTATTCAGGAGAGTACATACAAAAGATAAAGGCAAAAGTCTCTGATACAAAAGAATTTAAGTTTACTTTAATTCACAACTACACATCTGATTTCCCCTTACAAGCAACCTGTTCTCTTCTAAAAACGAAACTTAAGAAATAAAGGAAACTATTTGATAGAAAAGAAGTTACAGACCAACTCAAAGTTTCTTAAAAGAGAGACAAATTTTTCCTTTTCGAAGAGGAGACCCTCATTATTATGGTAACTGACGCTCTTATTATTTTACTGGCAAAGAAAATACATTGCTTCTGTGACGGTACCTTGCCAGTACTCCTGCCGTCCCTCAACTAAATTGCGTACTTTCCCTTCTTGGAGAAACCATTATGTTCTACTTATATATTGCATCGTGGAAGTCAAAAATCAAGAAACCATCTTTTCTAAACTTAAAGAAACGCTTCGTTTGAAAACTATTTCGGTAACTGATGATTTCGAAAAGCTGCAATCAGGAACAGGTCAAAGCATTTTTATGATTCGCAATTTCATGATCTAAGGAGAAAAATCCAGTTCTGCGGCATGAAAAATTGGTATTTCCTCCCAACCATAACTGTGCAAGCAATGACATTCGTTTCAAAGGTTGACGACATTGACATCTTTAATTAAATGATGGCTTCTTTAGACGAGGAAACTGATCATGTCTTAAATGACTTTCCCGTATACTTTAGGTGTACCTATGCGCTGTAAAAGAAGGCGAGGAATAAGATGACGCAATTTGATATATCTATGAGGAAAGAGATTAGCTGGAATCCCTCGCGAAAATAATTCTGATGAATGTTGGCCCCTCGCCTAGCAAAAAAATATTGTCTATATTTTTAAGGTTATATGGGCACAATTTTAATTTTTCTTTACTTCGGAACAAGTAATAATCTTTAAAATAAATGATTTTGAATTTTTTAATCAAATCTTGGATAAAATGTATTTTATTGCAAAATAAATTCCATCCAAGAAAATAAAACCTTCGGTGACGAGATGTCCAGTCACGAAATGCTCGTAAGACGAAACAACCGATGACACAAGAATGGCGATGAAATATCTAGCGACGAAAGATCTGGTGAGCACCATCTTCAGGAACTAGTGACATATCATCTAGCGATGTAATGAGTGGAGTGAGGATCAGGCAGATTTTTAAGGTGTATTAATTTCCACTTAGTTGAACATAACGTTAGAGGAAATGGGTCACTCCTGTGAGTGGAATTCTAAAATAATTTTAATGTGCGATTCCAACTTGTCGCTTGACTGTTGATGGCCAGCTTATCTTCATTTATTAATATGGCTTCTAAGATCTTAACCCCCGTTTTATTAACTTCTTTTCTTTTAATAATGGTGTTATCAACGAGCATATCTCTCGTTAGGTTAATATTATAGACACTCTCTATATGATTCTTCGGCCCTCCACTTTGTAGATGCATAGTTAAACGTCTCGAAAGTGTAGTGGTAGTCATGCCAATATATTTTGAGTTTTTATAAAGCTTACAGTCTTTATTGGGACAGATAAACTCGTTAACTATGTTGGTTGACTTGAAGTTCGAGGAGTTTAGGCAGATGTTATTTTTCATCAGAAGATTGCTGTCTTTTGTTGTTTTATAATAGATGATGAGTTGGATTTTATCCGTTTGATTTCTAACCTTGATGTTACGTTTAATAATGTCATAGATGTGTTTCATCTATTTTATAGGCCGTGGACATCTGGTTTATGTAATACAATTTGTTGTTGTTGACTTCTCCATGATTACTTTCAGTTTTATTCGCATGTTTTAATGGTAATTTAAAAAAAGATTGGATTTGTTTGAAAATCATGTTGTTTGAGAAACTATTATTCACGAGTAGTTGTTTTACTCGTGCAATCTTTTGGTGGAAAAGTTCCCACGTAGAGCTGCTTTTATAAGCTCGGCGGAGGTATGAGCCGATTACGCTTATTTTATACATTTCAAGGCATTCACCCTCCGCATTGAGGCATCTTTCCATGTCCGTACTTTTTTTATCTACTTTAGTGATGTAGCTGCAACGACATCATTCATCAATTTCTCCCGTCATATGCTCTCCACTAGTGAAATAGAAATCGTTAACCTCGGTTTGAACTGCCACCTACAAACCAAGTTCGATCCAATTTAAAAAAGGCCGAACTAAAATCCCTGTTCCAATCTATGTTGAAGCTACAAGATCAAGCCATCATTGAAATTAACTCCAACTTAAAAAAACAACTACACGCAGAAGCTACCAAACGGCGATGCTTTACTGGCAGCAAACCTATGACACCAGAAATACGTAAGGCAGTCAGCTCTCTAAAAAACAACAAAGAAATAGTCATAAGAAAAGCTGACTAATCCAACATATACGTCATTCTAAACAAAGAAGAATATAACAACAAATTTAATACCATCTTAAGTGACACCACTAAATTTAAATGGTTGAAAAAAGATCCAACAGAAGACTTAATAAAGAAAATAAATAGACAAATAACTAAAGCCAATGCACTCATCGGGGGACTTCCCTTCCAAAAGATCATCGGTGATTACACACCAGGATATCTGTATGGCAATGTAAAAATTCATAAGCCGCACAACTCATTGAGGCTCATCATCTCTCAAGTCACGACTCCTACATACTGTTTAGTTAAAACCCTAAATGCATTAATAAAACCATACATCCCTTCAAAATATAGCATAAAATCCAGGGAAGAATTCATCGACATACTTCACGCTACAAGACCGTCAGGACTAATAGCATCCCTTGACGTAGAAAGCCTGTTCACGAATGTGCCTATCGCTCAGACCATCATCATCATTATAAAAAAACGTGTATCACCATCCTACAATGTCTGATCCAAATCTTGACCAAAACATCTTAAGGAACATGTTACGTTCATGCACATCAGAGGCGCCGTTCAGGACACCAGACGGTAATCTATACATGCAAGTGGATGGAGTGGCTATGGAGTCACTTGAGGAAATATTATTGGACACCATGGAAAATAAGCAACACACATATTGCTGATTCGTAGATGACATCTACATCAATGTCCAAAACGATGAACATCTGGTTAACATCAAACAGCATTTTGAGAACTCCTGTGTTAAAATTTACTGATGAATTGAGCACGGGCAATAAACTCCCTTTATTGGACGTTGAGGTTTAAAATATCAATGGAAGGTACATAAATAAAGTACATAGGAAAAGTACGACATAGAAAGATGCCTCAATGCGGAGGGTGAATGAGTTGAAAGGTATAAAATAAGCATAATCGGCTCATACCTCCGCCGAGCTTATAAATGCACCTCTATGTGGGAACTTTTCCACCAAAAGATTGCACGAGTAAAACAACTACTCGTGAATAATGGTTTCTCAAACAGCATGATTGACAAATAACTGCAAAAATTTTTAAATAACCATTACAAACATGCGAAAAAAACTGAAAGTAATCATGGAGAAGTCAATAACATGAAGTGTATTACAAAAATCAACACGGCCTATAAAATAGATGAAAAAGACATCAAGAAGATTATTAACCGTAACATTAAACTTAAAATTAAACGGAAAAAATCCAACTCATCATCTATTATAAAACAACAAAAGACAGCAATCTTCTGATGAAAAATAACATCTGCCTAAACTCCTCGAACCTCAAGTCAACCAACATAGTTTACGAGTTTATCTATCCCAATAAAGACTGTAAGCTTCATAAAAACTCAAAATATATTGACATGTCTGCCACTACACTTTCGAAACGTTTAACTATGCATCTACAAAGTGGAGGGCCAAGGAATCATATAGAGAGTGTCCATAATATTAACCTAACGAGAGATATGCTCGTTGATAACACCATTATTAAAACAAATGCAGTTAATAAAAAGAGGGTTAAGATCTTAGAAGCCATATTAATAAATGAAGATAAGCTGGCCATCAACAGTCAAGCGACAAGTTGGAATCGCACATTAGAACTATTTCAAAATTTCACTCACAGGGGTGGCCCATTTCCTCTAACGTTATGTTCAACTAAGGTGGAATTAATACCCCTTAAAAATCGTTTTCTTTCACTCTGCCTGATCCTCACTCCACTCATTACATCAGTAAAGGAGGCAAGAACATTTCAAAACGCTCCGAAGATGATCGAATAAGATCAAAAGCTTAGCAATTTAGTTTGGTTTTTACAAAAAATATTCATTTAAAAAAGAGATGAATACTGGACAAGTAATCCACCATCTACAAGATGGAATAGAAAAGATAGTTAGAAGAAGAAAAGGTTGCCAAAGGAAATGAATTAAGGTAAAATAAACAATGGTCTTTAACAAAATTTAAATATATATATATATATATATATATATATATATATATATATATATATATATAAATATATATCTGAGAGCATGAAAATCAATACGCCGTTATCACAGAATTTCCCTGGTCGAGAAGGACTAGCGCAGCTGTTTAATTTGTGGTGGTTTATCACCGTCTTCCCCCCCAGTTTGATTACACTCTCTCGCTCCCAGATGGCAGCCGTGTCCATCTTCCCCCTCTTCGGGGTAGAAGGGAATCGTTCTCATTTCCCTTTCGCCTCGTCGATGGCAAAAATTATCAAGGTTCAAGTTTGCTTAAGCCCCGTCTGATATCCCTTGGGAATCTCGCTTAATTCCCTTTTGCCTCGTCGATTCCTGAATTATCAAGATAAATGTTTGCTTAAGCCACGTCTGATATTTCCTTAGAACGCCCTCACTCCACGCAGCCTTCTATCGACTATGGCTGTGGCTCCTATTTAAGCTGATGTCTGCAAATCATCAGCAGATAGAGAGAACCCGAGCTTCTTGCCGTACAGATCCTAGTATCTCTCTCCCATGAAGTGGTCCCCTCCCCCATTTGATCTCGTCAGCAGATTCTCTTCGCGTAATCCGATCTGATCAAAGGAAGATTACGGAAACCCGTTTATGCCCCAAAAGATTGTCCTTGGTTTCTCTTGTATCACTACATTGGTTAAGACTTCCTGCGGCGCTCAGAGAAATCTCGATATCGTGATTACTTCTCCCTGGATCAGAAGTAATCTCAACCCCCTCCGGAGCGTCTCTGGACGCCTTCGCATCGAAATCCCATCGACGAAGACCTGGCCATTGGTCTTCCACATCCCCAGTTCATCCTCCAGAAGTAATCACGAGTCCTTTCCTCGTAAGTCCCACCTCTCCGTTCCCAGTCTTGAGAAGAATTCCTCATTTGGTGTAACGCCAATAGACTTGCTAAATATTTTATTCAATCCAACTTATTGGATCACTTATATATTTTCCCGGACCTTTTTTCTTTAATTTTTTCCGGTCATAATATTATTTTGTCGGACTGATTATTATTTATATTTCCATATTTATCTGTACCCTTCTTCTTATAATTTGTATTAAAGTTTATTTTTGTAGAGATCTTTATCTTTCGAATAACCCATGAGAGGAACCCGGCTAACGTAATCCTTTTAAAGAGCCAATTTAATAATATCGCACTCTAAGTAGAAGGAAGGTCCCTACCTTTTCCCCAACTCACTTTTACACGAGCGCAGCACCGATAGTGGCTGCCTGGGGTACAGTAGTGTGTACCTTTAGAGACCTTTTGGTCACATGCTTTCATCCATCGACAATATATATATATATATACAAACCATCACTTGAAACTCCCCTCCCATGAGCCTTTGGGCAGTTGGTGGCCTCCGGACTCTTTATGGGAAAAAACAAAAGATTTTTATTTTTTTACTTCATATTATATATATATTTACATATACAATATATATATATATGTATCTAATATATATATATATATATATATATATATATATATATATATATATATATATATCCCGTTCTAAAAATAGAGAGTTTGGGATATACATACATATATATTCATTAACCCATAGGAAATAAGGAAGGATGACTCAAAAGCGACTTCGTCAATTAAAAGATCAATCAATGATCATCCATAGATGAATAAAGAAGAAAGAGAGAAATAGCAAACATAATAAAAAAAATCATCAGTAAATAAAAGTGTCATTAAGAGTCGCCATTCAAACCTATGACTATAAACGGTCTTTGATTTTCCGGCCACTAAAATAACCAGTCTGACACCACCCACCATCTGCGTGGTTACCGTGGTTGCCAGAAAATCAAAGAGTACTCATTAGCTTAGGCTCAGACCCCAACTATGAATTTACATTCTTTAACGGATTAATTATTTTATTCCGTTTGCTATCTCTCCCTTTCTTCTTTCTTGCTCTATACATATATGTGCCTTGCTCTGTCTTTTAAACAACGAAGTCCCTTCCGTAACATGTCTTCTTTTTTTCTATGGGTTAATGACCATCTATGTTATTTGCTTTTCATATATATATATATATATATATATATATATATATATATATATATATATATATATATATATATATAATATATATATATATATATATATATATATATATATATATATATATATATATATGTTTATATATATATATATATATATATATATATATATATATATATATATAATTTTAATAAAAACAATAAAAAATAACACTTGTTAACCATATAAGAAAAACACTTCCCATTTTTTTTAATTCATATAATTATATTAGATAACTGTCTAATTTTTTTTTAGGTATAATTAGAATCATGTACAAATAATAACATATAAGTTAAATTAAGTTGACCATGTCGATATGCTCAAAAATATTATAATGTTTTTGTAACTTTCTTGGAAAAAACATTGTCACAGAGAGAAGAAGCCTACCTCCTCCCCTTAGAACCAAACGTCTACCCGTGGCGCCTGAGAAAAATACACCTGCACGGCCAGACAGCCCCAAAGGAGCAGTGAGAATTTCCCGTGAATGCGTGATCCGTTTCGGATATCTTTCTTCCCTGTCACATCGCTGATCGGCGCCAGACCTACGGCGTCGAGGACTTTCGCGCGAGGCTGTGACGCATGCCGAGAATATCCTCCACTAATTGGCGCACCAAGCCTAATGAGATCCCCGTCCTAATTTTAGGGCCTCTGCCAACCCGCTTCCGCTGAGGCAGTATAAATACTTCGGGAATAGCTTTGAGAAATTACAACCTTACTGGTTAGCAGCTATGTACAGTCTCGTACGCAATGCCCGGTCTCCCAACGGCTTCCAGCTATGAACACGACGCGTCCTTGTTCTACACGGCCTCGCTCGTACCTAAGACCAGAGTTTCCGCCCAACAGACGATAGACACGGACAGGCATATATCACTCGGGTATCGACTTCGTTCTCGTCTGGAGTACTCCCTCGTTAATTTCTCAGCAAGGTTAAAGAAGAAGAAATGTTGCAAGTAGAACCTTGCAGCACCCCGCTTCCTCGGTGTCTCCAAAGCCTCCAGTTAGTTAGGCTTTACGTGACTCTCCTCGTTAATTGCACTCTCATTTTCCCTACAAGCAATCATCGTACATCCTCTCTCGCACTTTTGTCCCCGCCGAGTCATTTCCCCCCCCCCCTTCTGTTTAATACACCAAGTCTCATCTCATTTATTGTCATTTATTTACTTTTGCTAATAATAATGTTGTATCTAGTAAAGTTATTTTTCTACAATCAGTTTCTCTAAACTCAGAACCTCTAGTACTCGATTATTTAGGCCAACTGCACTCGATTTTGTTTATTTAACCCTCGACTGTGATCTGTCTGTCAATTTTTGGCTTGCTAACTTTGCACGTCAACGCAGGTCAATCCTCGGCTAGCATCTACGTTCGACTCTACGACAATCATTTATTATTCTTTATTATTATTATTATTATATTTAGTGGTAAAAATTTTAACGAGGTTTGCATTCAAGCTTTCTGATAGGTAGTGTTAAATAGCTCAAACAAATTTTCATACTCGAATTCATTTTCAGGGGTATTAAGAAATTTTCATTACATATATGGATAGAACGACACTTGCTAAATAATAAAAGATTTTCTGCATTAGCCAAATCAATATTTTCAATTCATTCGAACCAGAAAAGACAATAATTCTCATTTGTTTTTAAGGATGAGGGTTTTTCCTCATCTTTAAGTAATGTGATTTTAAATCACTGTCGTAGGGGGATCTCACTTCTAACACCAGTTTAATATAATATAGATGTTGTAGGGTCACGTTAGAACCCACCCTTTCCCAAATTCCTCAGACCGAAGGAGAGAGGCCTATGAACGGATTAGTTCGTTTTTAAGTTTTTGAGTGCAATTCTAGCTTGGTTAATGCTTAGCTTATCTTGGAAAGGTTCTGGGTTAATAGAAACGGTGTGCAAAAATATATTTTACTACTATGGAGAAAATATATTTACAAAATTAAAAGGGCTTTAATTAAGGTTAGATCCGGGCCTTTTAATGCAACTCCTATCAAGGTAGCAAAGTACTTATTCATTTAAAATAACAGGGGCGCATTCTATTAAAATATCTAAAAGTAAGAAAATCAAAATCGATTTATAGGATATAGAGGGTTTAATTACTAAATAGGATGAAACAAATTATCTATAGTATTGTATCAGGGACGCCATTAATCTATCTCGGGGGTTTAAAATGATTGGTAATACGTTACTCACATTAAGGAGAGATATTGATTACTTTTGAGTGATAGATTCAATTTCTAAGTTGTAAAAAAGAATTTTAGAATCTTCAGAAAGTCTTTGATGCCAATAATTTTACATGTTAAACCAGAATTTGATGGCTAATTCCAAAGGAATTTATGCAATGGTTAGTTTTATTGAGTAGCTGAACCATATAGTGACAGAAAAGAGCACAGCTCCCTTTTCAGTACGCTCAAAAAGAAATGTTATTTTTAATGGTCGCAAATCATGCGAATCTAAACATTAAGTTTAAGAATCAAATGTTTATTTTTTTCAGAATCTTTGAGTAAGAATCTTCTTGGAAAATAGGCAAAGAATTCGTGCAGAGGGAGTTATTGATTTCTCTCCAGTTCGAGTTATGAATAGAGAAAACCGAAGCGGGATCTCTTTGCTGGTCCACATAGATCGTGTAGTAAAAGGGGAAAATATTCGTTCATTAATACATAAAGAGCACGATTCTTTGGCTCTTTATTCCTTTTCTTATAATATTGATAAAATATAATCTATTTGTAAATTTCGCTCTAGGAGTGGTTCAATTTCTTCTCTTTACATCTCTCTCTCACCGATTTCTAAATGTAAATTATCTCGTCCATTTTATTTTCATTATTAGATGAGCCTTTCAAAATTCTGTGTTTCCTTATCAAAGTTTCTTTGACTTTAACTGAATAAATAGACATGAAATTAAACCTTTTTACGATGAGTTGATCGTTTTGTGATATTTATAGCTATGGTGATTAACCTCTTAGCTCCCTTCCTCCTAAATTAGTATAATTTGAAGTTGTATTCCGTTTGGATCTTCATCTCCTTACCTATTTTCCTTATGCGATTGGGACGCACGTGTAGATTCTTCAAGACTAACATGTTATTTTGCTCGCTGCCTCTGCCTGGTGCGAACCTACTTCTCTCATATTCCTCACACCTGTAAGTGCAAATAACAACCATTAAATTATGATTTGTTTTAAAGGTTTCAATCGTCTATGTTTGTTTTCTTTTTCTTGTTTTATTTTAGTATTCACAGCTTTTATTATATTTCTAGCTATAATTTTTATTATTCATCGTTTATCTAAACCTTTAAAGGGAATTATTTTTTTACGAGGCAGGTTTGGGAGAGTTGGGCACTTTCCAACGCCCTCTATTAACATGTTGTCCCCTACTTACTCGATCGATGTACCAGTCCCGCATTTTTAAGCCCCATAATTACACCATGTTAAAATCTGAGATAAACCTTCCAATCTGATACAGCGACGTTGGTTTCCATACATTTGTTGATGTAATTTTACCAATGAAATTATTATGTTTTATAATAATTGGAGAGTAATATAATGAAATATATTTCTAACATGTAATTATTCACTGAATTCGGGTATTATTTACTCTGCCGTAATCAGCTCTATATTATATTATATTATTTTTTTCTTTTCTGCCGTCTTAAGGCAAAAAGCATTAACTACAAAAATGCGATTTTTGAGATTTTGGTACCGTTGGATTAGTCTCGACGAGACGCATCTAACTAGAAGGTTGCCAGTTATGCTATTTAATTCATTAAAATTTTAAGAGAGCTCAAAAAGCATTATCTCCACCTAAAATAAAAGGAATTTTCAGGCAGAAAGCATTAATCCTTTCTTTTCAGGCAGAAAGCATTAAGTACAAAATCCTCTTATTACAAGTTATTTATGATGTTTGTTAAGGTAGATTACCTAAAGTAGACATAAAGACATTGATTCTGATTTAGGGAAATTAGATTAGAAATAGGAACTTAATAAATAGGGAGGAATATAAATTTAATTTTGATGGTATTAATTTTTTCGGGAGAAAACCGACCGAGGGAAGGAAAATGGGCAAATATTTGGATCAAATGAAGGTTGGATTTGTTTTAGGAATAAATGAAGGAAATAAGGGTAGAGATAAATGGGTGACGTTAGGCAACGAAGAGAATAGCTGGATAGCGTCGGCATCACCTCAGTTATTGCAAAAATATGATGAAGCCATAAAGGGGAATATTTTTTTATAAATATATATATATTGTTACAAGAGATTAAACAATATAAAATAATGAGAGGGAAAAGCAAAGAAGCGAATAACGGGAAAGGAAGGGGAGGAGCAGTAGAAAATTTATTCTTGTGCTAGTAATCACCCGCCAAAGGGTGAAGAGAGCAAAGTTTAGAGACACCCGTCCTCCAAGCCCCTCTCAGAAAAAAAGGAGGGAGGAGGAATCTCACGACCAGAAGTCAATTTAAATTAAGAAATAAAGTTATAAATTCATTTGCCTTCTGTATTGCTCGACTCTTCCTAACCGAGACTGAGCCACTAGCCGGTGTAGCTAAAAAAATGACCTTTCATAACCTAACTCTAATGATTGCTAATTTCACTCTTTAATTGATTCCAATAAATAATATAATGGATAAAGTTACCTAGGCACGAAACAACAACAAAAACTAATAAATTAATAGCTTGCTCACTAAATAATAAACAATAATGATTAATATAACAATATATAAAAGAGACAATGAAATGATATAATGCCAGCGATTCAGTCCGATGTGGCCAAAATTTGTTTAAGTCTAACTCAAACATGCGGTAAGGTCGCCAATTGGTGGTGAAGAGTTGGGTGGTCGAATAAAAGGACGAGGATGGAGAGAGCGATAATCTGTTTATCTTTTTCCATCTGCCACTACACCACCTTGCCTAATCATGAACATCTTTCATAGTTTGGGGCCTCCATCCGCTCGTAAGACAAAAAGCGAGTTTGAAGGAGACCTCTTCATCGCAAAGATCACGTACTCTCATATCCTTTCCCTTGCATTTTCTTTGGCTTCGTGACGTAAGTGTGGGTCCATGTCTTCAAATAAACCAAAGTATTCTTCCAAAAGTCTAAAAAACAAGAGACTTTGGAGTCAACCGCTTGCGTAAAACTCGAAGCCTTGGCCCGGTTTCTCCCAGGCATTCTGTCACATCAAATATTCTGAAATATATTATCATATTTAAATTATATTTTTCTAAACCGGTCTCCTTAAAGAGAATATTTCTCAGGGCGATGAATTTTCTTTATATCTTGCAAGGGTAATCATATAACTACACTATAGAGGGAACCTGAATTTAAATAACGCCAAGTACCAAAGGGATGATCAATAGGGAAAATGGACATTAACACCATTAGGAAACCCAATTATATCAACAGCCTTAAGGTTATTTATTGTAAAAAACATAAACGCATATATTCTATACCTTCAAATCTGTCACAGAAGTGTTCTTGCTGTTTCGAATCAGCTATCGTCTTCTACTTACCGCGACCATCTGTCTGTAAGGATGAAAGTCACCTCTCCAAACATTCGACCAAAGAAACGGTAGTATCCGGAAGATGAGTCGAAATAAATGAGCCTTAAAGAGTAACGGAAGAAAACACCTGTGGCATTGTACACACGCTTTATTAACGTTATAAATATATTAAGATGCACGGTTGGTCTCTTAAATCTACCGTATGTTGCAAAGGTATTGTTATTCCATGAAGAAAATCTGTAATATTGTAATAATTTATATAATTCTTCTATAATAAAGATCTTCTCAAATCATTTTTTGTATAGTTCGAAATGGCAATAAATATTCACTCATTTAACTAGCATTCATTAGAATACATTGCATCAGTCTAAGTTGTACTTCTACCTTGAAATTCTCGAATCTCTACTTGTGCTTTCTGATCTAAGTATCAATTCACCTCCTGAAACTTAATTTGAACAAATATAATTACGAGGGGGCGGTAAATAAGTTTTGCAATTGGGATATAAGGAAACAAGATATGAGGAAAAGTGTTTTATTATTTTTCAATATAACTACTCTCGACTTCAATGCACTTGCGCCACTTGTCCCTGAGGCTTCGAATTCCCGACAACCAGAAATCTCCTGACTGCTGTTCAATCCACTCCTGGACGGCGAGCTGGACATCTTGATCGTCCCCAAGCCGGCGTCCACACAGTGCAACCTTAAGCTGGCGGAATAAAAAGTAGTCGCTAGGGGCCAGATCTGGACTGTAGGGGGGGATAATTGAGCTCTTCGAATCCGCACTCGTGCAGGGCAGCTTGTGCAACTCTGGCCTTGTGGACTTTGATGACGTTGAAGTCGATCATGGGGCGTGAGTTTTCTATGGATCCAACGGGCAGAGACCTTGTTCATGGCCAAATTGTCGTAGATGATGTTGATAACACTCCCATGTGATATTTAAAGTTCTCGCTCGAGTTCTTCGACATTTACTCGTCGATTTTCGAGGATCATCCTTTCCACACGGACAACATTGTCCTCGTTGGTCACGTCTGACGGGCGTCCTAGACGGGGGTCATCTTCAAGGGACTCACGGCCAGGGCAGAACTCCCTATTCCAGCGAGCAATGGTTGCATAGGAAGTGGCTGTGTCGGTGTACATTGCAACCATGCGTTCATGGATCTCTTTTGCATTCTTGCCTTCCTTAGTCAAAAATTTGATCACTGCGCGGTGCTCAACCTTCTCCATTGTTGGAAAATTTGTGACTGACGATCTGCGATCAGCTACTGCTTCTTAAATAGACAAGGCAGGAACGTGCGGCTGTAGGTCTGACTTGTAATAACTTGTACTAATAGCCCCACAAACAGCCCTCTCCCTTCCTCTCTTTTGCCCTACAGATTCGCAAAACTTATTGACTGCCATTCGTATTCAATTTTAAAGACTTCCTTCTTCATTACCATATTATTCCTTTCCCTTACTATTTTCTTAATCCGCATTTATAGTAACCTCAAATTTAATGTCTTTGCAAAACTATTTATACAATTTTACTATGATTGATATACCTAGGAGAATCAAACCCTGTGTGCATCTTTCCTCTTTTGTTACCGATTCCCGACCACATACTAGGATTTATCTCGATTGCGCTTTATACCAATGAAGAGCCCCATGTATCGAAGAATCAACTTGGGCTCAATGTAAGTACTTTGTACTACCACCACCTACTAATCCTCTTTTTAAGGACATTACTTAGGATTCCTTTCCCTCTAGATTTTTAACAAAATTCCGGGGACATAAGTTCCAGGGAAATCGCTTCATGCCGCTTTGTTGGAATGAATTGCCTTACGGATATTCTTATATTATAGGGACTATTCTTTGTCTAATCGTGCATGACGTGTTTGTAGACTTTTTTCCCTATTTATTACATTCCATCAACCACACTCGCATTTAACATCCTAAGTTTACTCCGAGTCATTCGCTCAATTTCACCCACACTTTGGGGGCGATCCGACGTCATATGTCTGCCTCATACAATTTTTAACTAAATCATGAGTCAAAATATTATCCAACCTTCCCAGACCGGATGCAAAACCCTCTCCTTTATTGCTTTCACTATTCTTGGTCCATCTGTATCATTAAAAAGTACTCATTTTGCCCAACCGAACGAGGTATAGTAATTTAGAGTCTTAATAATGCTTAGAAATCCTGAAGTGGTTAGTTAACGCTATGTTAAATATTAGCTTACAAATTTCTAGTTGTTTGTTCCTCATTAAATTTTCAGACTTTTAAGAGCTTAGTAAATATTTTGAAAAGTATTAGAGAAAAACGCAAATAACAAACTTTACTATTTTCGAAAAATGTATTATGAATTTTAAATAATTTATTTAAATTGTTTTTTTATCCTAAATAAAAAACAAATTTTATGACTTAAAATTAAATAAAACACAAAATTATTACGCGAATAATTGGCTCGGAATATTTCTAGGAAACTTTCATTGAAGTTTGTCTTATTTGATTACATCGATAACTAAAATATTACATTTTTTACGAAATTTATTTTAACGTTCCAATTTTGGGGGCATAGGTAATATACACTTATAAGTATTTATTTTCCGAAATTTTAAAGTAACCTTACATCCCTTAGGGTGTATCACCAAAATCATTTAAATTTCGATACCATTCATTGTGTTCTTATTTATTCTTCTTTCTTCATTATGTCCCTTTCTTCAGTCCTTTATCATATGACAACTTTGATCATTTTTAGAAGATATCCACATACATAAATTCAAGGATCAAACTAGGAGGATTAAGGAAAGTTTGAACGATACCAGGATTCATTAAATTTCAATTTAAGGAAATTATATTTTAATCACATTGAATAAATCACTCAAGTATGAAATACAATCGAGGCGAGATGACATATTTTTTAAAGGGGTGTAATCCTGCCACATTTCATTTGAGTTACCATCGTAAGGTTGTGCAACGGTTTTAATATTTAATCAATTCATGGTCAGTTCTAATCGCTATTTTCGATTCCTTTCAAATCTCCCGAACTGATATTATATTAGTGCAAATTTTGTTACCAAGGCAGATAAAACTTTTATTTAATTTATTACATCCCTTATACCATTTTAGCGAATTGAGAACTTATAAATACAGTTTTCCGTAAAAAGCTTACAAAATCCAGATGAGAATAAAGATAGAGATTTAAGAAGGGAAAAACTGCAATTCTAGGCGATTTATTTTATATAAACTTATTCACAGATTCGTAAAATGAATACGATGAATGAGTACCCTATTTAGTGTAATGTATTCACATGATTGATGAAGAATATAAGCATAAAAACCACTTAAATCATGTCTAACAATTGATAGGTAGGGTATGTATAGGCGAGCAGGAAGAAGCCTGTAATAAGGATTTAGCACACATATAAAGTAAAAAAAAGAGCTAGCAATTTTAAGCTGCTCAAGAGCTTTTTCCACGAGACCGCTTAAGAGGAAGGGTAATGTGTTTTTCTGTTCACCCTTTGATGGGACTCAGCGACGAGGCCAGCCACAGCAGAGCATCTCCCTTTTGCGTAACATTTACTTTTTTTAGGATGTTACCTGTGTACCTGGCTACATTTGGTAGCTAGAAAAACCCATGTGTCTCGGCGTGAGTGAAAATTAAGGAACCCCCGTTATTGGGTTGAATTGGACTCTTAGAAGTGGAAGTGGAATGTTGTTGCTCTTCAATTCGTTCCCTCTCAGCAATTTTTTTCTATGACAACGCCTCAAGTTTTCTATAGTCCTAAGGCAAAACGAGCTAACTCATGCCGTGTAATAAGAGAAGATTTAGAACTTCTATAATCAACGCCAGCAGGTCGTAAGATACCAGGACTTGTGGGTTCGAGGTTAGTTTGCGGCAGTTAATTGGAATAAAGGTTTTGTCCCACTAACACCTTCCATGCCTGTATTGGGTGGACTACCTCCCTGCGTCAGTTGTCTATGCAAAGGCTGCACTGCTTATGGTGGGCAGCCTTAACCGCCTTCTTGGTTTCCAAACAAAATAAAATTCTCATGTCTCGTCTTTTGGTCTGGCACAACAGATCTTCAGATTTAGGCCGTTCTATCGAGCGATTATTATGACTTAATAAGAAGCTCCGCCCTCTCCTCTTGCCTCTGGATGCTCAGTTCAGAGTTGCATCCTTTCGGGGGAAGTCAATCTACTGTGGAACTTCTGGTCGGTGTGAATCTCTTAACAGGGGCAAAAACCAAGCATTAACAAACTCAGTGTGGACCACTGAAAAAAAAACGAGATGAGAGGGGCGAAAGAGAGTGGCCTCGTGATATTTCACTGTTATGTATACTAATAGTTAAAAGGATTCATTACGTAAATTCATGTAATTGTAATGTATATATTTATGTAATTGTGTATATATTTGTAATGTTTAATATATTTATTTGTAATGTATATGTAATATCGATACAACAATCTCCAACTCCTCCCATACAACCAACTAACCTGCTCCCACACAACCAACTAACTTGCTACCAATACATATTTAAGTTTAAAGTTCCCCAATTTTAGGCAGTTCACCTCCAACCACTTAACGCGCTCCTACTGGAATTGATTTGTTCTAGATTTTGTGTAACTATTCAATTAATGTGCTCTATTGTTTTGTGTGATTGTTCAGTGCACTACTACTGCAACGTAAGTCTCTTATAGTTGTCAAGTTTGGTGCCTATGTACGATATTCTTGTTTCTCCAAACCTCATATGTTCATTCATAACCTTAATATATTAATTTTCTATATTTTTTGTTTAGCCTTACCAATACTAGGCTATGCTATATATAATTTGAACTCTGATTTAAGCTATTAATGTAACTTATCATTGTTACTTAACTGTCTGTACACATTTGGGCTTTCTTAAGACTGGCATAGAGTCCAGCTTAGCCTATAATTGGCGTTCTAGAAACTCGTGTTCATAACGAGGTTCTTATTATTTTCCTTAGTGTTGTGGGACTTAACTCTGCCCGCAACACACATTAGTACACCTTTTTTTTCATTTCACTAGACACAAGTTTGGGAAATTTTGTATGTTGGCAAATTTTTAATAAAATTTCAATTATGTACGAAATAGCAACACTTCGCTCTTTGGTGTTTGGGTTGGCTCGATAAACAACGACAACACCATTCTGACTGATGCAGTGTGTCGAATAAAGAGATATCGAGAAAGTTTTGTTTAAAGGAGTCGTATGAAACGAGTTATCGGGAAGAGCAATGCCCTACGCCCCTAGGCAAACTTCCGGGGAGATTAGCCAAGAATTTCTTCGGTTCAGTTGGACCATCAAGACTAGCCGCCGAGCTATAAACGTGGTGAGGCAGGCCTCAATTGCTTTTGTGGAAGTATTCAGGCAGAATCTGCCCAAGGAAGAGTCTCGGAGACGTACCCCCACCCCCCACCCAAGGAGAAGATCCCAGGACGTAGTGGTGAGCTGTCTCTAAGTGGCTCTCAATTAAGACAATACAGAAGGTATTCGGCGGCCTCTTTTAAGACGTCTGTGGAATCATCCACTGACGGCGCATATCCTCGAGCGATAGAACACGGTGTCATACCGGCCCATAGCTAGGATCTTATTTGGAACGACGGCGTCAGGATCGAAGGACCCGTCCAGAAAAACTGCACAGTGTCAGAGCCCCAGGAGTTTTACCCTTCGAGCGTCTACTTGGAGAATCTTCCCAGAGCGTCTACTTGTGGTACCCCTATCCCCCAAAGTAAGATATTCACACCTTTCCTTTTCTCGTCTAGTCGGTGCGACGCCCTCCGACTAGGACTCGTCAAGTGGTCTCCCCCCGAGTCATCTCGGATAACTAAAGTGAATTATTTTGCCCCTAAGGCTAAGATTCAATTCGTAGTTTGTTCCGTAATCCTATCAGGTTAGTACTCGGAGAATTGAGCCCTTGCGTCATGAATAATTATTCGTAATTATTGATAAATTTCCTATTGATTAATTAATTAATAACTAGAGTGTAATTATTTGTATTATATGTTTTGTTGTGTAATTAAATATTATTTTTGCAATTCTTGTTTAAGTTCTTCAACCTACAAAGCCTAATTAAATAAGAACAATCCCGGCCAACCATATTTAAAGTATTTGAATAACAAAAAACCCGCGCATTCAACGAAATTAAATTCCAATTATTATTTTGGGCTGTCGTAGTCCTTCCCCGAACAAATGAAGGAATCAAGAAATAAGCTCAACTGCCTAATTCTACGATATATATATATATATATATATATATATATATTATATTATATTAAACTGGTGTCAGGTATTTAAGGGTCGTAATTGAGGATTAAACAAAGACTCTTAAAGTGGTGGTTTGACGATTTTGAGAGACAAAAATCTTCTTAATTAATTATTTTCGGCGGTAGGTAAACGTCCGGGAAAATTTAAATAGGATGCAGAGTATTTTAATTGGTTTTCATAACGATCGACGTTAGGATAGGCCCCGTTTGGAGCAAGTTCCCTTCTCACGTGTACATTTGCTTTCGGTGTGCGTATTTTGGGTTCTTCAAAACTCGTCTGCGCGACTGAGCCCCCCACAAGTGTTTACTCGAACGTAAAATTTTGGTAAAAAAAAACAATTTATATTCTCTCGAGTACGTGCATTTTTTTTTTAGCAAGTCAGAATGGCGTCATTTGACATAGTTAAAACACAAGGCAAATCTTTAGAATTAAATGAGAGAGAATTGATGTCATACATTCAGATAAAAGAAACGACTTCGAGAGAAGAAAAAAGAGAAAGAGAAAAAGAAAGAGTAGAAAAAGTGAAGAGAAAGAGACAGATTAAAGGGTCAGAATTCGGGCACATGAAATTGAAATTAAGAAAATAAGGAATGAGGCTTTATCAATCACCTCGGGACCATCGACTCATCAACAGGCGTCCGTTAAATTACCCGCATTAAAGATGGGAAAGACCTCGCCTTCGACTTAACTAATTTTGAAAAGATCTTTGAAGTCAACAACTGGGATACTGAGTCGGACAGTGTAGCGAGGTTGTTGCTACTCTTATACAACTCTATGAGGGATATCTTTATCTCTCTCCCCTCGAAGGCAACTATCGGTTACTCCACGTTAAGAACAAAATTGCTCTCTACCTGTAACATGACTCCTGACTTCTATTGAGTTAAGTTCAATCAGAGTCGTATTCAACCCAAACAGACTTTTAAACAATTTAGGTTTATTCTTCAAAGACTCATAAATGTTTGGCTAGACGTTTTGAAAGTACCTCAAGATTACAACTTTCTCATTGATTTCCTCCTGCAGGACCATTTTTTAATATCGCTTCCTTCAGAAATACGATCCTACATCAATGACAAAAGAGGTAACAACTTTAAGGAATGTGTAGAAGAAGGTGACATATATGCCGCCAGCCATAATTGTTATTCCAAGGAAGCAAATAAAATGTAGCCCATGTCCCCTAAGTCGCAGTTTCAGAAGCACCCCTTCTTCCCTAAAAATAAAGGAAAATCCCTCCAGATAATCGGCCCGGTTAAGTCGAAACTGAAGCAATTTCCCATAAAACAGGAAAATCGGCCGTTCTCTTCCATTCCCTCTCCGTCAGCACTTCCCAGAAGAAACGTCGTGTGTTTTTCGTATGGATATGATGGACACGATGGACACGTTAGATACAATTGACCTCAGAACACCCAGCTAAGAAACAACTTAACCTCCAGAATTCTACACCTTATCAAGTGAACCCGGTCCAGCTGGTCACCAGGTAAACTCTTTATTCTGGTTTGAATCACGTGCTTTAAATGGATGCCGTATCTCCACCATCGTCAGAGAAAGAGGGTGCACGTGTATCGTGGTTTCGGATAAGTTACTTCCTCCAGTAGCACGATCGGTTAAGAATCTTCCATGAATATCTGAGACGTGCTAACAGGTTCCCCATAGTAAAGTGCTACATCGATTGCGCCACTTCATCGGCTCGGAGAACTAGTGACGGCCCCCATAAAGTTCTCTGCTGTTCTCATTAGGTAGAATCCCAACGTCTCATCGACCCCGGTGGCTCAACCAGTGACCACCCGCTCTGAGGTTAAAAGAGATTCCGAAGCGCCCGTCCCCTTGGAAGCTCCCGGAACAGCAGAACCGGATTGTAGAAACTTAGTCAATGAGGACTTTTCCAAGAAGCAAAAGAAATGTAATTCCCTTGAACTCCGTTGAGCAAAAGCCCGCGAAGGGACACAGGAAGCGGTAAGAGTTGGCAAATTGGTCACTTTTCGGGTTAATAATAACCTTTTCTATCGCATTTTCTCCCATGGAGACTCGCCTAAGTCCCAGGCAGTGTGCGTTCCAAGCTCATATGTGCGTCTCATACTTCAAACCGCAAATGACAGCCTTTTGGCTGGTCAATGTGGCCACACGAAGAACACTAAGCGCATCTTTAAATATTTTTATTGGCCTGAGGCGGCCAAAGAAAGTTTTCAATACTGTCGATGGTGCGAGGTATGTCAAAAGCCAGCAGTTAAAGGGCGAGTTAAGCCGGCCCCATTGCCAAAGGGCCCCATTATTTTTGAACATTTCCCATCTGTAGCTATCGAGCTAGTAGGTTGGATTCACCCGCCATTTGGTGAGGGGCATAGTTACATCCTCACCCTAGTTGGTTTCGTTACCTGGTTCCGTGAGGCCGTCCCACTAAAAAGGATTGATAGCCTCTCATACGCCAAGAGGCTTATTTCAATTTTTGCCCGCGTTGGATTACCTAAGGAAATTCTGTCATATCACGGCAGTCAATTTATTTCACATTTAATGGAGCAAGTAGGGAAACTTATGATAAACCTTAATTTACCACTGCTTTTCACCCAGCTGGGAATGCAATATGTGAGAAGTTAAACGGAAATCTCAAACCGATTCTAATAAAGTTGTGCTTATAGCAACCAAGCGAATAGCATCGTTTTCTGCCAGTGGCTCTTTGGGCTTATAGGGAGATACTCCATAGTACTTTGGAATGTCCGTGGACCCCTGAGTGTCCTTAAGGAGCTCTTTAAAAATGTTAGTTTAAACCAGAAAATACAGTCCTCGTATTTCTATTTGATCGAGCTCTATAAGAAATTGGAAAAATTCGTCAAGTTGGCCTACCAAAACGCATAAATGAACCTGGCTAAAAATAATGCATAATTCGATGGAAAACTCAAGATCGGAGGTTTAATCCCAGTGAGGAAGTTTTGCTATTACTTTCGACTGACACTAACAAACTTTTGATCCGATGGAAAGGTCCCTTTCGGATAGTTAAGAAGCGTGGGGCCGTAGACTAACTTATTGAAACTCCAAACAGAAATACGCTTTTTCATAACAATCTCTTCAAGATGTATCACCGGCATGCAGGAATTAATCACATTGTAACAATTAATGAAGAATCGGCCCTCGAAGTTAATTTTCCCCTAGGGGTTGTCCAAAATTCTTATGTCGAGCAAGACGACGATTATCTTTTTCCCGTGCCCGAGATTACGGAGACCCCTTCAAAGAAGCTCAAAATCAGCGAACAATTAACGACTCAACAGAAAGCTCAGCTCCTACCCACCCCCTAGCGGTTCCGCGACGTCATCTAGGACGTACCTAGATGTGCCTCCAAAATCAAGCACGATATTCAGTTGATGAGCCAAGAAGGAGTTAGGTCTAAACCCTTGCCTGTCCACCTGAGGGAAGAATTTAATAGATAAGGGGTAAATTTATTAAAGCTGCAAATCATTGAGCCTTCCAAATAGGACTATTATTCCCCCGCCGTGATAGTAAGAAAAGCGGATGGGTCATACAGCATGTGTATTGACTTTAGGAAATTGAACGAGGTCACCATGTTTGATGTGGAGCCTATTCCACTAATTAACCAAAATCTGCACTTGTTTGAACGGGCAAAATATATTTCGGAACTAGATTTATGGAAAGCGTACTATCATATTCCTTTAAAGGACAATGTAAACAGATTTACTGTTTTTCTTATCGAAAAGAGGTTAATGCAGTTTAGAAGGCTTCTTTTTAGCCTCGTCACCGATTGTAGAAACTACAACCGGATGATGAGACAAATTTTAGACGGATTGCCTAATGTTTCCTTCTATTTTGATAAAATATATGTTGCCACGAACGGTTATGAAACCAACCTGCTGTCATTCATTATCTATTACAAAGGTTGAGAAGCCACAATCTTACTATCGGGCCAAACGAGTGTCATTTTGCATTTGACACAATCAACTACTTGGGATTCCGCATAGGAAACCAACGATTAGTTCGCAGGAAGCAAAAAGTAAAGCAATCGCGAAAGTGCCGCTACCCGTTAACAAACTGCAATTAAGGTCATTTATTGGCTCTACGTCCTTCTACGGGAGATTTATTCGGAACTTTGCTTCGCTTTCTTTGCCCTTATGCGATCTCCTAAAGAAGAGAAACCCAGATCTACTCGCCTAGACCCCGTCTTCAGTTGCCATCTTTATCAAACTCAAAGGTAAACTCACGTCTGCTCTAGCTGAGCCTTTTGGCATCAGGACAACGGCTAGCAACGACGGGATAGGTTGCGTGTTAGTCCAATACGGACCTAATAAGTGTTTCCAATTGCATACGCTAGCCGAAAGCTGTTACCTTATGAAAAGAATTATGCTATAATCGAAGCCTCTTTCATCTTATCTCTTTCTTTGGAGTTGTCCTCACACGACTCAGCTTCTAGACCAGCATGGGCCACTTTTCCCTTTTAAAGGGGACAGCAAAGCAAATAGCATAAAATCAAACGACGCAGGACGAGGCGACTAGATAGAAAACCCTTAAAGGTGCAAAGTTATCTCCAGACTGTTTTGACCTTGCTGGAGGCCGGCGTTCCTGTCCCCCTTCTCCGGCGAAGAAGGCTGTTTCACCGTGCCAAAAGACGCCTACGCGCCTTAGGCTGTGAAAGCCACCAGTGGGTATTCCAGATACGTTCCAGGTGATGGCCCTTCGAGGTCACTCTTGAAGTGAAAATTGTCCTGGAAGAGGCTAACATAGAATTGGGCAGATACAACCTCGAGAAAAAATCCCCCCATTTGCAAGATGCCCTTTAGCTGGCAGAGACCCTAGATGGTTCAGGAAAAGAGAAAGGATAACCTGCCCTTAGTTGGTACACACTTTCAAACATGAAATTTTTCATCTTAGACAAGGACATTGATAAGGCTGGGGATTTGGCTTTTGGCCTCGCACGGTTGTTCGCAAGAAAGAGGCTTACTCCCTACTCTACTCTTATAAAAGAATATGAACGAAAACCAATAGACAAAATAGACTGAGATATACTCCTTCCGGTGTGTTTCGGTGACAGACAGGTCTCCTGGTGTTTCGGCAAATACTTAGCGCACGAATGGCTCTTCCGGCCACGATGTGTCCTTGGACTGCAACACCCACACAATGACACTAGATTAAAGTTAGAGGTAGGGTCAATGGAGCCTGTTCCAGGCGTTTCTTCATTGTTCGCTAAAATGAAGGGAGATTCTTTCCAAGAGTCCCATGATCCATCATCATCAGGCAGTTTTTATGATTCTATGGAGAGAAAAGAAGGTCGTCTTTTTCTACGTAGGGACATTATTTTGAATACAGCAAACCCTGTACCATGCTCTACCATGGAAAGTAACTGGTCGACAACTCTATAGAAGATATCAACGAAGATCTTACTGTCAAAAAGTGTTAACATAACATAACATAACATAATTTAACGGATGACAAAAGCCACAAGGGCCTATCAAAGGTCCTATGCATCCGTCAAAACCCACCCACACAGGACTATATTAATAATCGCCAGGGGAAGACAAAATCAAAGTCCCCCACAATATAATATAACAGATGACAAAAGCCACAAGCGCCCATCATAGGTCATCCGAGTCAAACGGCCTCTTTTTTAAGGCACCAAAACTCCCAAGAAAACTACATCCAGAGGATTGCGTCCAGAAACAAGGGCATCACCAATCAAGGCTTGTCAAGAATTAAATGTGCAGCTATAGATATATACGAACAATATTAATATATACAAAACTTAGGAACCATCACAACCTTCCCTCCCCATAAACTCATCCAAACTACTCTTAAATACATTTAAAATGGGACTACTTACTACCCTCCACGGAAATTTGTTCCAGAAGTCCACCACTCTATTGGGGAAAAAATATTTTATTAAATCCAACATACACCCTTGCTTTTTAATTTTCAAGTAGAGACCTCTAGTCCGATTTCCATCATCTAACTCAAAAAACTTGCTAACATCCAATTTATCTATCCCAGAAAATTTTTTAAAGAGCTCAATCATATCCTCTCTCACACACCTCCTTTCGAACGAGAACATATTTAATACCCTCAGTCTATCTATATATTCAAGATGCCTCAGGGAAGGAATAATCTTTGTTGCCCTTTGTTGCACTGACTCGAGAAGGTTAATATCGTGTCTAAAATGTGGGGACCATGCCTGTATACAGTACTCTAGTTGTGGCCTAACATAAGAGTTATAGAGTTTAAGAAAAACCTCCTTACTTTTGTAACTGACATTTTTCTTAATGACCCCAGCACTCTATTTGCCCTATTTCTTGCTTCAATACAATGCTTAGAAAACCTTAATGACTTATCTATTACTACTCCTAGATCTTTCTCATCCTCTACTGAGCTCAGCCAATGCCCATACAATTCATATTTAAATTCTCTATTACCTTTTCCCATGTTAATAACTTTGCACTTATCAAGTTTGAAAGTCATTTGCCACTTATGTGCCTAGGATAACAATTTATTTAAATCCATACCTGCACTTTAAAATTATCATCAATATCTTTAACTACAGCTGCTAATTTTGTATCATTCGCAAAAATTGACACTTTATTATTAACTGCCTTCCCAAGATCGTTTATATAGATAACAAATAATAATGGACCGAGAACTGATCCCTGAGGAATCCCACTGATAACATTCCTCCACTCTGACTTTACACCATTTAGCACTACCCTTTGCTTCCTGTCTTTCAGCCACTCAGCTATCCAATTTGAAACACCCCCACATATCCCAATTATTTTTAATTCATGAACTAGTCTCCTATGTGGTACCTTATCAAATGCTTTACAAAAATATAAGTAAATTATATCTACATTCTCTCCATTATCTACTTGATCTGTTACAAACTTCAGAAAGTCTAGTAAATTAGTCGAACATGATCTACCTGATCTAAACCCATGCTGAGCATCACTGATTATCCCCTCCCTCTCTAGATGTTGGCAAATCCCTTTTTTAACTATTTTCTTAAGAATTTTACAGACTACACGAGTTAGGCTAACCGGTCTCAAGTTATTTGGATCCTCTTTACTACCCTTCTTGAAAATGGGGACTACATTCGCTCTCTTCCAATCATCGGGTATTTCTCCATATTCCAGTGACCTAGTATACAACTTCTCCAGAGCTATTGAGATACTTTCTACCCCTTCTCTCAAGTATCCTAGAATGAATATTATCAGGCCCGGATGCCTTGGTAGTATCTAACTCACCTATTAGTCCTTTTATCGTCCTCCGACCCACACTAATGGTAGTAAACACCTCTTTCCCTGACCCATGAGTACTATACATAAGACTATTTAGTTTCTCCTTTGTGAATACTGATGCAAAATGACCATTTAGTACCTCAACTATTTCCTCATCAGTTTCTCTCACAACCCCTTCATATTTGATAGGTCCTATTTTAACTCTGCCAGACTTGTTATTAATTTTATAGTGACTAAAGAACTTTCTAGGATCTTTGTTGCTATCCTGAGCTAATTTAATTTCTGAAACCCTTTTGTTCTTCTTTATAATCTTATTTAACTCATTCCTAGCCATTCTATAATCACTTAAATTTTGAATATTATTTTGTACCTGTAAT
>OZ018321.1:221940632-222253132 GCA_963969495.1 Ceratothoa steindachneri
TTTATTCATGTTAATCAGAGAATATTATAAATGCTTAAAAAATTCTATATATAAAAGAGTTTAAAATAGCTGACAGGGATTCAATGTATAGTAACTATTCAAAGTTTGGTAGCATAACGCGTATTATTCCATCTTTATTTTATTTATTTTAATCAGAAAATATTATTAATGATTAAAAAAATTATATACATAAATAGCTCACAATAGCTGACAGGAATTCAATGTATAGTAACTTTTTTAAATGTCATGTAAGATCCCTATGAAATCCAAAAGTATGAGTTTAACACGTTTACGAAATGTCTTTCTCAAAACCTTTTTCCCTTTCATCTGTTCCTGCTAAGCGTTTCATAGTATCCTAGGTTATTATATCCTTCGTCTGAGTCTTAATGGTTAATACTTTAGTACGATTTATATCATTCACCCAACTCGTCGTTTGGATGCGTACTGAATAGGATTTGGGACACGTAGGACAGAATGAATCTCGATACGCTTTGGCACCGTACACAGCTTTGATCTCATCGGCGAGATCAACTGAAAATTTTCAAAATCAAGGTTATGGGTCATCTTTACTAACAATGAAGATTGCACTGTCTGTGTCCAAGTACAAAAACCATTCAACCAAAAGTCCAAAGATCCCATAGAGCTTGATTGGAGCATAGGTGGTTGGGAATGCTGAAAAGGGAAGATTTGTTACGTGGGAGACAAAATATACATGTTCAGCATTTTTCACTTTCGCTATCTATGCATTGCCAACTACATCCATAGAGTTCACAATATAAACGTCGTTTCTAATCAAGTCGATTATATCATGGTCCGAACCAAAGATAAACGTTTTCATACCACGAATCCTCTCAGCAAACTTTCCCTAGAGACTGTAAAGGAAGAAATTATAATTAAGATTAATGGACAGTTTTTTTATTATTATTATTACATTATTATTATAGCAAGAAAAACACATTCCCTGATTAAAAGAAACTATCTTGTTTTTAATATATGTATCAATAATATTTCGAATTGGATAATAGGTTTCCCCTTCGAGACCAATGAATAGGAGTGGGGCTGATTTTTCAGAATATCTTGGTCGATGGAGTAATTTGAATTTGCTTTTATCCTCTGTAGTTGAAAATTCGGGGATCCTGCATCTCTGCTCGAGGTGTATCAAGGAGAACTGATCTACAGTGACAGCATCTTCGTAAACAAGATTAGATTTTTTTGCCAACCCCTAAGATTCTTTTATTATTATTGGAAGCCACAAATATTGTGAAGAAACTTTCTTTTTCATTCTTTTTCGCGAGAACTGAGTAAACAAAGGGAGAACCTGTATAATTTATATGTTTTCCATGTGTTTTATTTCGATCAAATCGAACATTAGATGGTATTATACATGACCTGCTGGATCCATTTAATACAAACTACGAGATTGGAGGTTCTGAACTCAGTTCTATCCGTAGACTGGAATGCTGTCTCGAATCGTCCCATAATATAATCGAATAGTGTCAATTCACGCAGTTGAACCAATAGAATGGGTAAATAGAACGTATAACCGGTTGCATCCGCAATTTTATAACTTATATTTACATGATAATCACCCTCCTAAAGGAATTGCAGATTCAATATATGCCGTGTAAGCTCGCGCACTGCTCGCACAAGACCAGATTCTTCTGGTTTCTCCAAGTTCACACGATATAAAATGATGAAAAGGTTTCTCTCTGTTTCCTCTTAAGGGTATAATTTTTACAATAGAATGATTTGCTCTTTGCTCTAAATGATTTTCTTGCGTATAAGTATACGAAGTACTAAACAGTTCATTTACTTTGTAGAAGGATACCCTTTCCCCCCCTTCTTTGGAATGCTTAGAACATTGCTGGAAGCCACGTGGTTAGCCAGACCCCATGTTGCAAGAGTCACATGCTGAAGCAAGCCCAGATGCCCACCCTCATCGTACGATCCAAGTAGAGTATGGAGAACTTCCCTTACGTGTTCGTAAATTCCAGCAGTATCCCCCGCGGAGATAGAGAGAAGGAGTAAAAGAACTGCTTATCGCCGACAGTTTGGCGCCTCAGATTCCCACTTGGAATTCCCCAAGGTGGAGGTTATTCCTTATCTCCCGCATAAGGGGAGACTCTCCATATTTAAACAACTTAGCCGCCTTGGAACAGTAGTAAAGAACAAGGTTTGCTCGAAAGAAGCCATCCCCCGTGCCAAGTCAGTGTTTTTGTGTGTACCCAATCGAAGGCTGGACACTCTCTCTCCAGTAAGGCATCCACGGTTAAATGGAAGCCTCTGCCCCTCCATCCGTCTTCTGAAGCAGCTGTGCCGGATTACTCCTTCAAGTCCTCGAAGTGCCTAGCCCCGTCGAAGTTACCCAAGAATCACCAAGGATTCCAGCTCCCACCTCGAGCCCCAGCTAAGGTTAGAACTTACGCCTTCAAAGTTTTGGAAGTAATGTGCCGACCATACCCTTTCTTCCCACTCTTCTCCTGACACATATCCCTCTTTTGAAGACTCCAACAAGATCGTCCTGCCGAGCCCCTACTTTCCCTCAAGCCTCCTTGAAGTCGCTGCTACCCTCCGATCCATAAGCCCCTCTTTCACCCTCTAATCTTGTGAGCCCATTTGGATCAGAGCAGGTAGCTCGAAAATAATTAATGAAAATTAGTCTTTCCCCAACCTTTTAATTTTCCTCTATATAACTTTGATCATTTTTATTTTATAAATAAAATTTATATTTTCTTATTTTTATCTTTTATTAACCTGAACGTCACTCTCGGCCTCGTTATTCAAATCTCGCCAACCTTGGACTCGACCTGATTAGTTAAACGTATTGATTCCACGCCTCAACCTGACCTTTCTAATCCGCGCATCAACGTAGCGTTTAGTCATTGGAGGGTTCGCTTTAATAGCCTGAGCTCTCCCCCCTTCATACTAATAATAGATATTATATTATATAGTCGGCTATAACACGGCATACTTCTACATCCGAAAAAAAGAATGGTGTTGTTATATGACTTATCTTTTATGGTTGAACGTTCACCTTTTATTCCGAGGTCTACCTCTTCATCGTCGGAGCTAGGTCTAATGACATCGTAGGGAATGTTCAGAGCTCCAAGTTTCTTTGTCGATGAAAAACTTTATCGCCCCTCACCATTACCCTCGTCATCATCAACGTTGTCATTAGGGACACTAGTTGGAGCAGAATTAGCTATGCATAAAACTTCACCGAAGACACCTTCATTCGATGAGGGGTTGGGTAAAGAAGAAGAGGTTGGCTTGCTTTGGTAGGTTCTCTTTTATTTTTCAAGAGGATTAAACATCGTTTTGGATGATCAAAAAAGAGAGAAGAGGATTTTGTATATAGTTATCTGAAAGAAGGTGCCTTATTAATTATACAAAAGGAAAGTATGAGTGAAGGAAGTGTGAAGAAATTTAAATTTATATCCCCATGTTCTTCATCCATCATTGGGACAACGTCTCGTGGAGTAACCCAACCCCTATTTCGTATACTCCAGAATAGAGATAAGATGTTTACTCAACGCGTTGATAGAATCATCTGGTGTTACACTGTATGGCAGAAAAACCGTGAAGTAATGTTTCACGAAGGTGAATATGATCTGTCATATTTGAAAGGAAGAAGTCATACACTTCATTTTTTAGATGACCTAATGTAGAGGATAGATGCGAATATATGTAAAGTATTTACAGCCACCTCCCACCATATAATTTTTATATACGCGATATTGCCTTAAATTGCCGCAATCCTTTCTTATTTAACCATTCGATGTCATTTACATAAAGGTTTGCTTCGTGAATTTTTCTGATCTTATACGTTAGAAAAAAGGTTCTTAAAGTTTCTTTATTAAAAAACATATTAAATAACTAAGCGGATGTGATGCCCTATCGCATCACTTGACAGATTTAGCGGTGATGCATAAATGCATTAATTTTATGGAATGAAAGAAACACTTTTTTAACTTTTAATTAAAAAATTAATTCACACAATATTTAAAAAAACACTACGAAGTATAAAATACACATATAATAATCCTATACGATGTTATTAAAATCTACGACTTAGCAAATTTTATATATTTATGCAACATATCTTTTGATCGTACCTGGACCAGGAAAAGTTCATCATAAATAATTAACTTCGGGGTAAAAAAGCATATACTGAAAAAAATGTGCCTATAGAATAAAATTGATTTTTAACAAATTTTAAACTGTTTAACTAACTATTATATAGCCGGTTTTTTAATAAATTAACTTTATCTTAAGAGCTAGTAATAAATTTTACTAAACTTTGCATAGGGTAAGGTTCTGACCCAAAGAGCATTTTAAAAACTCTGCTAGTAATATAAAGTCCTGTCATATTTTGACAAAAGTCTGCATTCTTCGAATGGCAATATTTTCTTGCTCTTTTTTGATTTTTTCAAAGGAAAACTTCAAAAACAGTTTCTTTCATCCTAAAGGCACATCTCATATTTCCCAAAACCACTGAGCTTGATGTGTCTCTGCGTTTGTACTATTAAAATTTAACCTTCAGTTGCTATTTTTAATGGTAGATATGCTTAGTTATCTTGTCTAATTTCCTTTGGTATATCATGTTTGAACCGCTTTTTTTCTGCCATCAATCACATCGGGCTCTTCACTTTTTCACTTGATTGACATCTAAACAAGCCATGAGTCAGTATACCCTAAAATCTTTGCAGCAGAAACATTTATAAAGTAAGTAAATATTCTGAACCACTATTTTGGGGGATTTTATGAGAGATCCAAATTACCCTTGTCCTTAGTACATGCTGCACAAGATACTGTAAAATAAAAGATAGGATGCAAATAGTATGTGGAATTTGTATTGCCAAATGCAGTATTTACTTAATAAAATAAATTAACTTGATATGCTAGACCAGGGGCGGGCAACCCTTGGAACGCGTGTCAAATGTGGCACGCCGATGACTTACTTCTGGCACGCGAAAGCACAGGTTACCCTTATTTTTTAAAGAGGTTTTTCAGAAGGATGTAGAATGATGAAAAATTCAGATACTTTCCAAACACAGAAGTACATCGATGATCTTCCGAAAGATGACATAACAGACCGCCAATGTCTTCAAAAGCTGTTTGCAAAAATTATTGTGGCAAGTGTTGGGCAGTTCTTTGCAAGATGTACTAGGTTTAGAGAACTGGAAGAGACGGCAAAAGTCATTAAGTTTCCAGATAGTATCAAACTGGATAAGCTAAACTTGCAAATGTTTTCATTGGATAGACATGGATGATTTGAAATGCACTTGATTGAATTTCAAAGTAGCTCAATTTGGAAACAAAAAATTTGTTGATCCTAAAGTTGACTTAGAAAATAGTGAAAAAGGAGCGATACAGAGACGGGAGTGACAGAGAGAAATGCGGAAAACGAATTATTAAGGATATAGAATACTATTTCAGAAAATTATCTGTTTAAAGAACCTTGCAACAGCATTACTATCCATGTTTCCGTCTACATATGCTTATGAATCTTTGTTCTCAGGGATGATCTTTGTTGAATTTCGTAAGAGGAGTAACCTGGTAGATGAAACTAGTAGTGCATGCACATCTCTCAAGGTTACTAAATATTAACCCGATATAAAATCTGTCCTCAGTGATACAGCACCACAAATCCCGCTGAAAAATAATATATAGAAAGAGTCAACAAATTTTATGACTCTAGTTTTATCTGATATTTTCTTTTGAAAGTGGTTGTTTGCATATAGTTTTGAAGGTATATAAATATATTTTCTTTTTTCATACATCAATTGTAAAGGATTTAAAATAAGCAAAATATTATCTGTTAGTAACCTTTAGTAATACAAAGGTATAACTGGGAAAAAATAATGACTGATTAATTGAAAAGAATATCAATGTTAATTTTTTGTTTATGTTAATAATAGTCGTTAAATTGTGTGAATAGGTATGGCAGTTCCTGTTATACTTAGAGGCTAATGAAAAAATCCATACAAAGAACCTTTTCGTAAAGCCTGTTATAATCTTTTTCATTCAGTCAGTTTTACATAATTTACATAATGACTTACAATAGTATGCCTTTACTGCTCTTGGGTGATTCTTTATTATTTAAAAAAGTTCTTCAAATGCTTAAGAGATATCAAGTAATATGTTCTCAAAAAAATTTGGTTGGCACGTGAAACCTTTTAGATATTTGGCCAATTTTGGCACGCACTCTCAAAAAGGTTGCCCAACCCTGTGCTAGACTCATCCTTATCATTGGTCTGTTCTATAAAAGTTCTTGTGGAGTTTCGAGATTATCTTCATCTGAGTCACTGTTGCATATAGAAACAGTTTCCTTCATTGGAAAATCATCAAAACGATACTCTTCTATATTTCCATAATGTAATGTAATTTTTTATGGATGTCTGCAATGAAGAAATTTCCTTAGACCCAAGCAACAGGAGAAGAGAAATTGATCACAGGTAATAAATAACTATTTTTCTTTGTTTTTATTTCTTTTATAAACGGAAAATAGAAGGTAAATGTAATAAACAATAAAATATTTCAATATTTCTTTTTAAAAAGTAAATTAAAAATAACTTTTTAATAATATCATATGCCCAAAATTTACTAATTGGCAACTCGGCCAATGGTGATGCATTACTGCATCACATGAAAAATTAAGTTTACTTTCTAACTATAGTAAGTACAATTAATTTTATAGTATTGGTAGATAAAGCAGTCTTTTATTCACATAATATACAAAAACATTTAGGTTACACTCGTAAATAAAGTATAAACAAAAGAAAAAATAACTTACCTCATTTTACGTGTCATTCACAACCAAATGTGACACTAGCAATAAAAAAAACAGTGCTTTTTAAAGACATAGCCAATTAAGAGTTCGCTATGAAGCAATCAAATATGAACGCAGGTGATGCATTCTGACTCGGTCTTGAAAGGAGATCTAAGCGATCTGTATCAGTTTCTGTCATACAAATATATCAGAGGAATTTACAGTGATCTCCCACATTAATAATATCTCCATATTCCTGTTGTCCCAAAACCTATATAAAAATTTTTATATGCGCAATATTGCCTTAAATTGTCACAACCTAGTCCTATTTAACCATAAGAGCGAAATATCACAGATAGATATATCCGCTGGAGAAATAATGTCTGGGGAAGGGAACAGCTTCTTGAAGATATATAAAGACGCGGTCTCAAAACACTATGGTTATTTGCTCTGAGACTTAAGTCCGAGAAACACTACAATTTACATTACGAATAGAAACCGTTTATCTTTTAGAATGAGTCATAGAAAGAAAAGATACGCGTATCTCTTCCATACGTTCCCTACACTCTCTAAAAATCATATGAAGCATAGATAGTGATTTTGTCAAATGTGTAGGAGAAATGTGTCTTCTTAATCTAAGAAAAGGTAATGTACCGATGGCATCATCATAGAAACAAAAGATTTCACGTTCAAACGATTGATAAGTATCCAAGATCGGAAGCCAGCTCATATAGATCTAAAAAAAACACTAATAAATCAGCGTCGATGATCGTTTCTACCGATATTATTCTCTGTTATAGCACCTATCCTCTCCAACCTTATAGGATGAAAACAATGATTTTTTTTCCCGTAAAAGAGATAAAAGTACCCTCAAACTTAATCTCACTACAGGAAAGACATTTATCTTTGGAGAGAGAGTTGACTACTATACTAAATAGTTCATACATCCCGCCAGATAAACGTTTTATCCTTTACTATAAAACGTTAGAACACTATTTGAAACAGTATGATAAGGTTGTGGACACATCTAATGTTAAAGTTAATGAAAGTAACAAGGATCAAATATTCGGTTATACAGATAAAGTACTTGAAACACTAGAGCCTAGTGTTGGTGAAAGTTGTAGAATAATTTTAAGACACTAATAGATAAAAGGAGTTACAAGGAAAGAGAGTATCCTAGGAGACCTTACGGTCCATTCAAAGAGTGTACTTTTCGACTAGCAGTAAAGCAGGCACATGGCTGCTCAATTGTTTTGCGTCCCTAAACGGCCACTTTTCAAGAATTTGTCTAGTCTTGACTTGAACTAGTCAACAAATTCACTGTTGACAACTTCCACTGGAAGTGCGTTTCACTTACCGCAAATACTGTAGGTGAAAAAATTTCCACACAGATTGCGGTTGTAACGCTTCAGTTCAAGTTTGAAGCCGTGATTGCGCGTTCTATTCTCACTCAGTGTGAAAATATCCCGGTAGTCAACATTGTTGAACGCTCGAAGTATTTTGAAAACCTCGATGAGCTAACCAAGCAGTCTACGGGTTTCCAGCGAGAACAGATTTAATTCAATTAGCCGATATGCATTACTTTGCATTTCCCCACGTTAAAAGGCATTTGCCACGTGTCCGACCACTCCCCAATCTTCCCAAGATCTTCAACAGGTGGGCAGTATTTCCATCCTTTGCAACGTTCATACCAAGCTTGGTATCGTCAGCAAATTTAGGAAATCTTGGCAACCATGTCACCGTCCATGTCGTTGACGTAGATGATGAATAGTAGTGGTCCCAGGACAGAACCTTGAGGCACCCCGCTAGTAACGGGCACCTACTTAGAAGCTTGTCCATTCTCCACCACCTGTTGCCGTCTGACACTTAGCCAGTTCTCGATCCAGCTGGCTACTTTTCTGTCTATGCCCAGCGCTCGCACTTTCCGGAGAAGGCGGCGGTGTGGTACCTTATCAAAGGCTTTCTGAAAGTCTAGGTAGACCACATCCACCGCCTTGTCCCGATCGTGCTCACTGAAAACGAAGTGGAAGAATTCCACAAGGTTCGTCAGGCATGACCGTTGCCTTCGGAAGCCGTGCTGGGAACTCCTCAGTAGCAGGTTTGACTCTAAATACGACGTCACTTTGTCCACCATCATGCTTTGCATGAGTTTACCGACTATCGAAGTCAGACTGATAGGTCGGTAGTTTGACGGTTGGCTTCGGTCTCCTTTCTTGAAGATAGGAGTCACCTCTGCTTCACGCCAGTCTCTAGGAACGCATTCGGTCCGGATTGACATCTTGAAGATTGCGCTCAAGTGTCGTGACACTTGATGGCGCACTTCTTTCAACACTTTAGGTAGAAACCCATCCGGGCCAGGTTACTTGTTCGTCATTAGGTCAATGATCTTTTTTTATTTTCCCTTCGGTGAAGTCCATATCCTTCAGCTTTTCCCTAGAGTAGGAATCCATTGGCTGGGGGATGGGACCACACTCTTCAGTAAACACTAAAGAGAAGGAGTCGTTGAGGAGGTTAGCATTTTCTGCATCTAAGTGCTTTAATGCCCCCTCCTCATTTCTCAAAGGGCCAATCGTTCGACGGATTGGTTTACGGCTGTTCACATATCCAAAAAACTCTTTGTGATTCTCTTTACAAAGTCTCGCCACCCAGAGTTCCTCAGACCGCTTAGCCGCCCTTATGCTGGACTTCACTCTCCTGGCTAGTCTCCGGTATTCGTCAAAGTCGCCCGAGGTCTTTGATTGCTAGTAGACAGTTCTCTTCTCCCTAAGAAGAAGGCCAATTTCTCGATTAAACCCCTTTGGTTGAACAGAAGACCGACGGGGACATTTCAGAGGAATGAAACGTGATTAAAGACTCATGAACTTATTTTTGAAACTGTTCCACGAATCTTCAACAACATCGCACACTTCTAACCTCACGTCAGTCAGTCCAGCACGAAGACCTGCAAAGTCTGCTCTTTTCAAATCGAGTTTCCTCGATTTACTAGTTGCAGGCCCTGCTTTCGGGACTTTGACTACAAATCTAATTAGTCGTTGGTCACTGCCACTGACCTCTTCCCCAACAAAGAGGTCCTCAACGATGTCATCCTCAGAGGTGAAAACCAAGTCGAGGATATTGTCTCCTCTCGTTGGCTCTCTCAACCATTGAGTGAGGAACTCGTTTTTCTCGAACTCCAGGAGTAGTGCGTTCTCGCCACTGGGTTCTCTTGTTTCCCAACAGGGGTTCAGTTGGGGTAAGGATGGGGTGATTACCATCAAGGGAAAAGAATTCCACAATCTAATATTATTGACCTACTCAGTGATTTACCTAAAACGTATATGTCGTGGTATAGCAATTATACACACACACACACATATATATATATTTATATATATATATATATATATACATATGGACACTTACATGTTGATGGCTTGGGCCAAGCAGTGAGGGAGGGAGAAAATGAAAATAGGGAAGAAAGTCGTCCCCTAGTGTGTGGGTAATATCCAAATAAGAGAGTGCAGATTGGCTTTGAAGGTTGAATGATAGCCGAGATTCGTTCAAGGGTTTTTAAAGAAAGCTACAAAAATAAAATTAAAAAAAAATAAATATCTACATAAAGAGGTTTAAGTGAGATGCGTGATTATATAAGTAACGGACACATTCGGTATCAGCAGAGAGGCAAATTTAGGAGATTAAAGCGGCTAGTTACCTGAGTCGGATCGGAATCTTCAAAAAGGGCTACTCTAAGCCGAAATACAAATAGTACCAATTGATTTGAGAAGACCGAATTTTAATGAGATCCGTACCGTTGGCGTCTTGCACGTGGTAATCGTCAGAGGGTGGGTAACTCAGGGAGGCGAGTATGCTACAAGGGTATATCTTTTACCTCAGAGTTCTCGATGAGGGAAGGTACTGGTTATATTTCATGGTTCTCGATTAGGGCGTACTGGCGCAAATTCACGGAAGAACGGTGTTTTAAGGAGCTGCCAATTAACTGGGGCGACGTCCACGGCACAGAGATTCTAGCCGTCGGTACCCGAATAAGCCACGGAGAATCCGACTCGAGAACGTAATGTACCTTCTTGTGCGGGCGAGTTGTACTACCTATACGGCGGATAAACTCGGTATATTTAGAAGGGCGGCGAGGCGGCAAAATTGCCTCGGGCCACGGCGTGCTCTCCTGTGAATTGAAGTCGTCGCCTTTCGGCTGGGGGAGAGGCAAGATAAGTAGCCGGCCGAATAGTCCTTCTGTTTCATTCTCGCGTTACGAGTATGGGAGGAGAGATGAAATCAACCCTGGCGCGGAAAATAGGCCACGTAACGTAAACACACCTTGTCTGATAAAGACGTGCTCGCCAGATTACTTCTCACGCTCTTCCATGGGTAAGGCCACTTAGCTCTTCTAAGGATTCAAGGTGGACCTCCTGATCCTATTAGACTCTAGTCCTCCACAGTGGAAAAGATCACCCTCCTTCTGGTAGGAAGTAAAAGTAAAATTAATATCTTCTAATTTCCCTAATTTCATTAATCAATTTACCGATAAAAGATGGCAATTAGACGGGCCAATCAGAGGATTGTAAAAAGTCAAGTAGCAACGTAGCACGAGACAATACATGAATATTCAAATCGCGTCAAAGAAACTCAATCCTATCGACTTTTTATCAGTGGCTTTCCAGATTCCTTACAATACTTACACGTAAGAAGCTATTTCTCGGTTCCAGGTGACGCAAATTATACATCACGAATATAAATTAATATATTCAGCCTTTTTCAAGATTGCTAGAAAAAAATGTGGTTATGTTAGTGATCTTTGAAAATACCTACGGAAACACTTTCTATCACGATAAACTATTCCTTAGTGTGGAGGAAATTTGTCTTGTTTGGGGGGCAATATACATGTTAAAACAGGAAAATTTCCCCTATGTAGATCGACTGGTGAAGGACTACGGCATAAGACCCCTAAAGTGTGTATTGGGAGCAAATGTCAACCGTCTATTTCCGACTATACATTTTGGTATTTAGTAGAAAAGGAATTAAGAGTTCATTCCTACACAATTTAAAAACGCGCTGTACAATGAATATGATGTCAATACTTTTCTAAAACTTTAAGACGAGTTTCATCAAATATTTCGTTAGATAAAGTGTTTACAGAATGCGGTTGATGCTTGTTACGCTGTTTTCAACGATGGACTCGATGAATGTCGAAAACTTCAACTTACCATCATAGAAGATGAGTATATAAAAAATGATGAGTTCCATTGTTTACTCAACAGGAGAGGAAGCACTATTGAAATTGTGAATGAATTTGTCCTCAGAGATCTTTAAGACTACGTCACCATTCGTGTAAGAAAGTTTGTGTTCACCCCAGATAAAAAATTTTTTTTATTAGAGTATGATTCGTTAACAAAGATGTTTAGCAATTTTTAGATCATATAAAAAAACTTCTAATATGAATTTTCGAAAATATAAAGTTGGATTAAAAATACACATCGATAATTTTTATCCGTTGCATATCGAATACCGTTTTCCTGACCGGATTAACCCAGCTCTTTTGATTCAGAGAATAAGTAAATGTGTACAAAGTAATAAGGTTTGTTGACATCCATGAAATTCTAAGTAAAATTATGTATTTTAAACTAAGTATAAAATATAATTGGATTTTTAAGATAAGATGTGTTTTATTGAATAGTTACCACGAAGGTCAAAACGTTCTAGGGTCAACCTTGATGAAATTTTTAAAATGTGTTTAAATGTGTCTATTCAAGATCTTTTATGTCTGAACAGGAAATGCGGATGTTTTTGTCGATTAAAATACGTTTTGTCCCGGTACCGGGATGGGCGGAGTCGCTACCGCCTGTCCCTTGTACTCGGGATGAGTGCGTGCACATCGACTGGTGGACTTATTGACTTTTGGGGGGAGGCCGGCCTTCTCCCTATTATTTAAGCAGGGTTTGTTTTTTGTTTTTTTTTGTTTTTTTGCATTTTTTTTTTGTTTTTTTCCTTTCCCCCATTTAGGGTGTTTTTTTTTCTTCGTTTAATTTTATTTTAAAGTAGCCTAGAACTAGGCTAGTTTTAATACGGTGACTAATGCCCATGTAGGCAGTCGCCAGATGAGCTCTAATAAGAAAAAATAAATGAATAAAAAAAAATAATACGTTTTCGAATTTTTTCTGAATATTATTCAGATGTCGAATATTGAGCATAGAACACTGATGGAATTTCTCACGAAACAAGGTATTAAACCGAATGAAATTGAGCGACGTTTGGATGATGTGTTCGCGGGTTCTTCTCCCTCTTACAGCACCGTTATTTCGTATGAGTCAAGAAATATTAGAAGATGATGAACGTTGTGGACGTCCAGTGACTGCCATAACCCCTCAAAAATTGCCCGTATGGAAGAAATAAATGATGAGTGACGTTTAAAGACAAAGAAAATAGCAGCAAGAGTGAATGTATGCAAAACAGCTGTTCTCAGGATTTTACATGATTATCTTCATATGAAGAAGGTGAGCGCAAGATGGGTGGTGCCCAAACTTCTTTGTTCAGTCCAGAAGAAACGCAAGATGGAATGCTGCAGAGAGGTTTTAGATGCTTCCAAAGGTAATGAAAGAGAAGTTATTTACTTCATTGTAACTGGAGATGAAACTATGATGCTATTATATGATCATCTATCAAAAAAGGAATCAATGGAGTGACGTCGTCCAGGAGAAGCCCCCCCCAAGAAAAGCCAGGGTGGTCCCTTCAACAAAAAGCTCATGGTAACTGTTTTTTGGGAGTGTGATGGAATTTTGATGATTGACTTCAAAGAAAGGAATATGCTTTTTTATTGCATATATTAATGAACGCCATCAAAGAACTACGTTGGGGGAAGCTCATTAGAGGTGTCAGACTCCTCCATGACGATGCTCTAATGCCCAGAGCGGCAATTGCAAAGAGGGCAATTCTTGATTGCGGTTTCACAGAATTAAACCACCCACCCGCCATCTATACCTGGCTCCCAGGGATTATTACTTGTTCTCCAAACTCAAATTCGAATTGAGGGGAAAAATTTATCGAGTGATGATGAAGTCACGTCAGCTGTTTTTGAACATTTTCAGTGTAAAAACAAAAACTATTTTTACAAGGTGACTGAAAGGCTTATTTCAAGATCTAATAAGTGCATTAACTTTTTCGGAGACTATATTGAAATGTATTAAAATTGCTGTCGTGGAATGGCCAGACTCTATATTTATATATATGTAGGTACTTTGGGGCTTTGGGCCGAAGTTGGTTGAAGACCGTTAGTGAATGGGGAAATTGTTATGAGTTTAGTAGGGATGGTCTATTATTAACTTGGCGGGATCCTTTTTAAAACATATATTTCAGAGTGCAAGTTGGCCAAAGATAAACAGGTAGCTATTTATCTTTACTAAAAACAAAATTATATTTAAATTTACACAAATATTGGGTTTAAAGGGAATTGTCGCGCAGAGGTGGTTAAATGTCCACACGAGATACAATTGGGTGAGTTAAGGGATCAAAGAGGTGAGATTCAGTTTGTGATTTAAAGCTGGGCGTTCACACAAATAATGGATCGATTGGAAAGGCCAGATTCTAGATCAATCTACAGGCGGCGACGGTTATAATAGCTTACGGGCTCGTTGCAGAAACGGGGCCTGTTGGGATACGATTAATGCGAAGGAAGAAGTCGGGTTACTTTTCGCTTCAGATGAGGGAGCACTTGTAGAGCTTTCGGAGTTAGGAATCCTCGTCAGATACTCGCCGATTGACTATGGCAGAGTTCACGGATCAATTTAGCCTTCGACTCGAATCGAAATCGCCGCGGAGGGGAGGCGAGCGTCCTTCAGCTCGTTCGCCAGAGTAGATGGCAAGTCTATTAGTGCTGCTTACTAAACTGAGTCAAAGGATTATGTAGACTCCTGGTGAGGTGGCTGTGACATCCTTCCAGACGCTCGTGCGATTTTGGGGAAAAGTCGGAGACTCATTCGGGGGAAGGGAGAATTGTGATAACGTTGGCTTGGAATTTCAAACGGACTTCGATCTTCGGAACCCTCATAGAAGAAACCGGATGTATTCCAGGTCATGGTATCAGGGCTTATGATTTTGCGTGTGAGTCGGGTTGTGAGCAAGTCATTAGGGAGCCTACCCATTCATCTGGGAACTGCCTTGACTTGGTTTTCACTGATTCCCCTGGAGTCGTTACAAGTGCTGTTGATCCTCCTGTGGGAACTTCTGACCACTGTGCAATTTCTATAACTATCTGTATTGAGCAATCTATTCCTAATATAGCTCATGCAAGCAAAGTATTCATCAAATCTCAAGTAGACTGGTGCAATATATTAAATGATATCTCCCGGATCAACTGGCCACTAATATATAAGGAGGTTGAAGCAGTTCGTATTTTGAATGATAAAATTGTTTCAATTATTGATAGACATGTTCCATTCCGTATGATCAGATATCGCACTAAGGACAAAGCCTGGTTTAATGATGACTGTAAGAGGGCTCATATGCATAAACAAGAAGCCTACAACCTGTGGAAGGGGAGTAGATCTGCCTTTCTATGGGATAATTATGTGCACTACAGAACAGCAGCTCAGAGGGTATATAATAATGCTGAAGTTGAATTCAATACTACCACAAAGGGAACTCTTCAGCGCACAGCAAATTCCCACAAATTCTGGACCACTCTCAAGTCTGCTCTTTTTGGGAATGATTCATCTATGCCACCCCTTCTTAAACCTGATGGTTCCATTACCCTTAGTCCTGAAGAAAAGGCAACACTGTTGGCTGATGTTTTTGATAATAAACAAAGTAATGAGAATCTAACTCTACCTGACACTTGTTTCCCTGAACCAAGGTTAAACAAGATTGCTTTCCGTTCAAGTGAAGTAAAACAGTTACTTCTTGATCTGGATGCTTATGGTGGTACTGACCCAAATGGTATATTCCCTTTATTCTTTAAGAAAACTGCAGAGTATTTGGCTCCCAAGCTTTCCGTTATTCTTCGGAAGCTGGCGAGGAGTGGTAGTTTTTGCGAATGTTGGAGAATTGGTAACATCACTCCACTATGTAAAAGTGCAAGTGGTAGTTTTAACCCTACTGAATATAGGCCCATTTCTATAACTCCTGTTCTATCTAAGATTTTTGAACGTTTACTAGCTAAACGTTTAAGTACATTTGCCGAGCTTAATCGTCTGTTTCCCTTTTTACAGTTTGGATTTCGTAAGGGTCTGAGCACTTGTGATGCACTTCTCACAGTCTCCACCATTGTCCAAAAATCATTAGACTCTGGTCAAGAAGTTCGCTTAGTTGGCCTGGATTTCAGTGCCGCATTTGACCGTGTCAATCATAAGGCCCTGATATTTAAGTTGAAGCAGTTGGGAGTAGGTGGTGTATTTTTAAATATTATTGAACAATTTTTAACAAATCGACATCAAAAGGTTTATGTTGACAATAATTTTAGTGATGAGAGAGAGGTGCTATCTGGTGTACCACAAGGCAGTGTTCTTGGTCCTCTACTGTTTATTTTATATACCCATGATATGTGGTTTGGACTGGAAAATAGACTTATAGCCTATGCTGATGATGCTACTCTAATAGCCCCAGTCCCATCTCCTGAGTTGAGAGCATCGGTTGCAGAGTCTTTAAATAGAGATCTGGCTAAGATAAATGTTTGGTGCACTTCATGGGGCATGAAGTTAAATGCAAAGAAAACCCAGAGTATGATTGTTAGCAGATCCAGAACACTAGATCCTCCCCATCCAGATCTTTTAATAAATAACATTCCCATCTCCATATGTGATTCTTTTAAGTTGCTTGGAGTTGTGCTTGACTCTAGGTTTACTTTTGAGAATCACATTCGATCTATTTCCTCCTCTATTGCTCAAAAAATTGGCATTTTGAGGAAATCTTACAAAGTATTTGGAGAGCAGACTGTTCTTAAAAATTGTTTTAATGCTTTTATTCTTCCGTGTTTTGAATATTGCGCCCCTGTTTGGAGTTCGGCAGCCAACTCTTATCTTAATTTATTAGATAAAAATTTGAGAGCAATAAAATTTTTAATTCCTGACCTCAAAGTTGATCTGTGGCACAGGCGAGCAATAAGCTCCTTATGCATCTTATATAAAATTTTTAACAATGCAGATCATCCACTGCATCACGATCTGCCCAATTTATATGCCCCTCAACGAGTTACCAGAGGTGTACTAAATGCCAATAGTAGGGCCTTTACGCCTATGAGATTCAACACAACACAGTTTTCAAGAAGTTTCATTCCTAACACAACTAAACTGTGGAATGAACTTCCTAGTGTTGTTGTTGAGTCCTTGGAACTTCAGAAATTTAAAGTGGGTGCTAATACATTTTTAATTAACAGAAACTTATAACTTTAATATTTTATTCATTATCCACACATATATAATATCATAATATTTTTAACATTATAGCATTTAATTTTTTTTTTTTTTTTTTTTTTTTAATTTTCTATTTATTTATTATGTTTTTCTTAATCTTTGTTTCGTTTTTTCCATACCAGGTTTCTTTCCCCGCTGGGGCCCTTGGGCTTATAGCTATTTGCTCTTCCAGTTGGGGTTGTGGCTTGGAACTTTAATAATAATAATAATAATATATGTTTTGATGATAAAGGAGAGTTTAAAGGAAAAAAAATGAAGTCTTATTAAGCGAATGTAATATCGGCGTATATCATGTTCATTCACCAAACTAAGCTAGTCTTGTAGCACGTGTACAAGAATGATAAAGGTAAGACTGTTCAGATATTATTCCTTTAATAATACATGGAAATACATCGACGTGTAAGAAGAATTTAGAGGGCTTATAATAATTCTTGAAATAGAATGATTGGAAACACACCATTCAAACTTTACATGATGCTGCTAAGCCGAATCAGAGAGCTGAAGTTTAAAAAAGAGGTTTCTACTTAAGATCGGTGATTATGCTAGAATCTCACGCATTTCCACTAATTTAAAAATGAAGATACATTCGAATGGAGTGAGGAAATCTACAAGATATATAAAATTTCAAATGTATTAGCCCTTTATTATATTTGAGATTTAAATGGAGAACATATTGAAGGTGGAGTTTATGAAGAAGAACTACAGAAGGTAAAGTTTGACTCGCGTTAAAAATATATAGTGGAAAGGGCATAGAAAAAACAAGCTATATTTCGTTAAATGGCGATGGTACCCAAAGTCGTTTAACTCATACATCAAAGGCATGTGATATCAACCATAATTTTTGAGCATATGAATTCTTTGAATTATAAAAGGTAGGAGAAGAGGAAGGTTTTTAATCAGTTATGAGGATGATGTCAGAGAGTTTTTATGTCACCATTCCTTCCTCATCCTCCCTGGATGTTTACCCTAAACATACCATTTCTGACTATAGATCTAACTTGCACAAATCAATTATAACAATTCACAGTCGATATGAAGTTGGGCTTTATGAGTTTCAATTTATGGAAAATATCTTTAATATTACTAAGCCTACACATTCAAGAGGAAAGGCAACAAAGATAAAAGGAATTGACTATTCTTATGATGAGATATGGATAGACCCCGGGTATTATATAAATAAAAAAGCACTCATTTTTTCTATAAATCTGAAGATGAGCCAGAATTATCATCTCAACATTTACTGTTTCAAGGGGTAACAGCTTGGAGATGACAGGGTCTTGGATCCCTATTCTTCCCCTATTGCAAAATTCGGTGCCCTATCTAAAGACTCGCTATGTAGCAAAGAAGGCAATTTCCGCCGGTTTGGATACTGTTCAGAATGTTATGCATAGAGAAACGGCAAAGCAAGCTTTCAAAGATCAGCTGGGAAGAACGAAAAACACTCTAACTTAAGATACTAGAAGATATATTACAAGAAAGTAAAAATCTGAGAGTGATAGTAAAAGGAAATCCCTAAAAATTAGTATACTAAGTAAGCGAAAAAGGAAGAATAAGAAGTTGAAGAAGAGAAAAGTTGAAAACAGATGAAGAGGATGTAGAGATGTTTTTTCATAATATAAACAAGTATACATTTCATAGATTTTCTTATAAAGTTCTCATCGGCTCTATGTTATATATGTTCGATTCCAAAATTCGATTTGTTAACCGTTTTACCGATCAAAGCTTGCATCATTGAGAGCAATTATCAGTCTTACTCGCCACCTAGCAATTTCTCATCAGATCTTACCCCGGTTGGATATTATATATCCGGTAACGGACAGTATTATATAGACCTGAGTAAGGTTTATCTTTATATTAAAGCAAGAGTTGTGAAGGCAGACGGAAGCTAACTTAAAGATAGGGATAATATTTTTCCGGAAAATAATTTTATTCACACTTTGTTCAGCAATGTTGTTATTTATTTAAATATAACATCAGTAAATTCCATTGATAATAATTACCCTTATCGTACATACTGTTAAATTATATTGAAGAAGAAAATCTACAATTCTTTCCACTTCAGGATATTATTCTGGTAAAGAACGTATAAAAAAGAGATATAGCAGATCGAAGAAAAAACTAATTGATATATATGGAAAACTACACTCGATTTCTTCTAGCAACATAAGCTGTTGATGAACGGAGTCTCACTAGAGATAAAGTTATCCAAATCAGCACATTCATTTACACTATTAAGAAACCAGGTCGGTTTAGAAGCTAAAACATAATTATTAGAGTGTTTCCTATAACTGAGTAAAGTCTGCCTTTTAGCATCAACTCATCTGGAGATGGAAGAAAGATTGCTGACATTAAACGCTAATTATCCTATAACACAAGTCCGTATGCAAAGTTTTGTAATTGTGAGTGGAATATCAATGAAGAGTGTTGATAATATCTTCATTAGAAGAATAACTACGAGGAAAGTAATAGGCATCCTCGTATTTCTGTATTTTCTGGTGGCTATGGTGCATCATATTTTGGATTTAAACCTTATAATGTGAATCATGTCACTATCTATATAAACGGTAATAAAGTTGAAAAGACATTTGAATTAGACTATTCGGACGATGCAAATCCACTTGCTTAAAAGGCTTTTACTCGTTATGTAACGGAATATGGTGTATAAACCAAAATCAGGACAAGACTACTACTTGTTACGTAGAATGCTTCAATTCTATACAAAAAAGGCTTTGTTTGTTGAAAAAATCTTCTTTTATTTTCATAGCCTATGTCTAGGGTCCAGAACGATGTTCATATTCGTACAATATCATTATCGTTAATCCATTGTATTTGTAAAAGACATATAGATAAGATCTCTTCCAAAATATCCACGTGTGAAAAAGTGTGTGTGAAATAAAGAAATATAAGTCACATAACTAAGAATACATGCATACATATGCAATTATAAATATATTGTTCATTAAACAAAATCTTTCTAAAAAATTAATAACTCAACGGTTTAAGATATAAAACGGACAATTTCCTTTAAAATAAGCTTTTTAATGACAGGGTCCAGTTTAAAGAGATCGGAGGATATATTGAGATTAGGGGAGGAATTAATGAACAAGCATTCAACAATATTTCTTTTTACATGTCATCTGATTTGTAAATAAATTTAGCCGAATTCCAATTTATAGGATGACTATTTTCAGATAAGAGAACAAAGAAAGCACTATTGCTTTCATCTCTTCTAATGTTTTATTGTGTTGGATCAAACGAACATTTAATGAATTTCCACTTTGCCCAAAGCATTGCCTAGGGAAAACTGCACAAACAACATCCTTTTTATTAGTTGAACCAACTTTTTGTACATACATAGTATGTCTTGGTATAACTACTCTATACCATAAACTACTCCTATATTATGTGGGAGGACGGGGTGACCTAATCACACTTGAGGCGTTGGGTTTCAAATCCTTAATAATCAGATAAAGTGCATAATTAGTTTGCAAGATTTACTTGAATAGGCCGAAAGGATGGTTCAAGGTTAGTTAAAGATGAAACAAAAAAATATAATTTTATTTACAAAGATCAAAATAAGAATAATAATAATAGGCAAAAGTGAATTATTTATATTAAAATAGTCTCTTGATAATTATTGTGAGGAGGGATTCTCAAATAGAATTAATTGATTAATGTTATTAGGCTTCGATCAAAACGGGGAACTTGGCAATACTAATAATGGAGGGGGTTTCAGTCTTATGGGTGGGTGACTTCGAGGAAGGTCCTTCTTGCGATGAGGCGAGTGGGGAACGATCCGATGAGGCAGGTGAGTCACGATCCCAATGAGGCAAGTGAGGCACCGTCCGAATGAGGTAGGTGGGGCACGATCCGAACCAACCTTCCGATGAAGATAGCCAATCCTCAAAGATGACGCTCGACGGGAAATGTGTGATTACTCGTAATTCAATGGAAGAGGAAACTTCTTTTCCTCAAAGGTAATCGATGGGGATTTTCTCCGGTTCGATTAAATGAAGGGAGACTGTTGCGCAAATTCAAAGGCTTGCCGTTCACAGAAGCTACCAATTAACTAGGGTAGAATCACCCTGAGAAAGTATTGCTTGTCGGATAACGCTCACGGGAGTCCGAGACGATGGAAACGGCCATGACGGGCAGCCTGGACTCCTCGAACTACAAAATAACACGAGTATTTGTATACCCGACTTTGATGGGGAAGGGGGAGTATGAAGAAAGGAGTTATAAGATCCAGACAGCTTAATCCGGAGGCGGAATCGATTCATCCTTTAGCAGCAAGGTGCAATAAACAGTGGGTCTTCCTCGCCTCGTCACCGGGGGAATGGAGGGGGAGAGGAAGGAGGCTTGGGGCGAGTTCGCAGGATTGGTAAATATTTCCGCAATGTGCTCAGGAGTCGAAAGCTCGTGAATGTTCGAACAGGAAATGACGACTTCCACGGCGGGATACCATCGCACGTGGTCTCCAATAATTTTTTGGGGGGTGGGGGGTCAGAAGTTCTTTTGCACCCCTGCCTTCCATAAGATGGAACTTTTCTGAGAGAGAGGGGGGAACAAGTGACATTGAAAATAATGCGTCAGCCTGATAAAAAAAGAGGGACCTGACCTGTATTCGACAGTCTGACAAAAAGGCTATGATATTGATCTGAGCAAATATTAATGTAAATGGGTCGACAAAAAAAATTACACTTAAATTAAGGAACTAAGTTAGAACTTTGTCTAAAAGGATAGTGGAACAATAACACACACACTCTATTAAATAAGTATCTACAGGGACCATAGGTATATGTACAGAGTTATAAAAAGAAAAATAATATATACATGATTAGCTGCTGGGCTTACAAGCGACGTATAATTTTGTGGATTAGGCAGCATTGTTGGCTAATGGATTCAGGCTAAGATTATCAGCTATACAATTCTCGGTACCACGTATATACCAAACTTTAAACTGATATTGTTGGAGTATCAAAAGCCATCGCATTATACGTCTGTTCTTGCTGTTAGTATTACGGAGGTACGACAAAGGGCGATGGTCATTCTCGACAATAAACTCTTTCCCTATTAAATACATGTTAAACTTGGTAATACTCCATACTATAGCTAAAGCTTCCCGTTCTATTACCGATTAATTACGTTCACGGGGCAGTAGCTTTCGGATCGCTTAAGCCACCGGGTAGCTTTCACCGTCGTCGGAGTATTGGAGCAGCCCACATCCAATTCCTTCGTCACTTGCATCCGTCCAAATGTCGAAGATTTGGGAGGATTAGGGAGCATCAAAATGGGAGCCGACGCTAGCTTGTCCTTGAGGTGCTGGAACTTGGCATTAGCTTCAGGAGTCCATGTAAGGGAATCTGGGGATCTCTTCTGAAGGAGAGCACTTAAAGGGAAAGAAATAGACGCGAAGTTAGGGATAAATCTACGGTAAAAGGAGGCTGATCCCATGAATGACCTCAGCTGTTTCTTCGTGTGGGGAAGGGGCATCTTGACCATTGCTCTGACCTTTTCATCCTGGGGCCCCATCTGATTTTTCGAGAGAACATGCTCTTGAGTAGTAGGGACGATGTTATGCTTAAATTGATTGGAGCAGCCGGGGGTCTCGGGGTTGACATCTACGAATCCATTAATCAATTGCTGCAGCTGACTCTTTTGAAGAGGCGCTAGCCTGCGGGAGACATCCATCTAGGGGGATGATGATTCCGGGGGTCCAGGTAAAGATGATATAGAGTAATCACTATCTTGTTCAATGAATATTACTTGCACGACATTGAGTGGGTCAGCAGGATACACTCGAGGACCACAATATTGTTGATACATGAACAGCGGTGATATTTCTTCCACATATTGATGTGGAAATCCTTATCTCCTGAGGGGGTTCGAATTATGTAATCCACTGGTCCTTTTACCTCTAAAACGGAAAAGGGTCCCTTCCCCTGGCTCAGAAGTTTGTTACACTCCGTGGGAAGTAGCAACAGCACCCCCTCGCCAGGCATTAATCTTCTTTCCTTTGCCTTTAAATCAAAATAAGTTCGATACTTCTCCAAATTTACTTCAGCATTTTGGTATGCGATGTCGGCACATATCTCGAGGCGCTTTCGGAGATCTAGGAGGTACGATTAGGGGGATTAGATTTCTTTATCCTGACGGGGATTGGTGGAACGTTCCTTTAAAATAGCAAGGGGGCCTCAACAATTACGGCCATATAATAATGTGAAGGGGCCAAATCCTATGGTCCTATGGGGTTTCGCGACACGCAAACAGTGCCACGAGTAAAAAGCGGTGCCATTCTGTAGGTTAATCTATACACAATTTTCTGAGGATTGCTTTCAATGTGTCATTTAGCTTTTCGAAAATTCCATTTGCGGCTGGGTGCCATAGGGTGGTAAACAGGTTTTACCATGAGGAGCTTTCCGACATACTCCATAAGCTTGAAGGTAACTTGTCTTCCTCGATCCGACAATACCTCTTTAGTAATTCCTACCCGAGAAAAAATAGAAATGAGGGCTTCGGCGCACGAAACACTCTCAATGCGCTTACGGGGAACTGCCTCGGCAAAACAGCTAGCGAAGATCCCAAAGTTAGGACGTAACTGTGTCCTTCACTAGAAGGGGGATAAATAGGGCCAATAAGATCAATGGCAACACGAGAAAAAGGTTCCGAGATGATCGGGATTTTCTGAAGGGTGGCTGGCTTGACGTGTCCATTTGCTGATGTCCTTTGGCAGGCATCGCATGATTTCTCGATTTCTCTGGCCACACTCAACCAAACAAAAATAGTTAAGAAACCTCTGTGCGGTTTTCTTATGTATAAAATGATCAGGGAATAAACTATCGTGAGAAATCTAGAGGACCCATCGGAACATTTAAGATGTAACAGCTCATCCTTGACTAGGTATGAGATCCTTTTTACACCATGGCAAGACTCTTACTCTTGAATCCTGGCTTTCTCTCAAAGGGGGAGGAGGGTTGCGCACCCCTTTTTGGCCGGGGCAAAATCTATTGTAACCTGGGGACTCTTACCAATCAGTACAGAGCAAAACTTGATTAGGGCTGCTACCACTTCGACCTAAACTGTCAAATACTCACATTCGATGTGGCTCGGCCGAGGTAATCAGGTACAAGGGTGGACACGCAGCAATCGTTCACGGATCCATTTTCAAATTTCAAACCAGCGGGGAAGCTTTTATTGAAGGGAATATTTACTTGATGACCTGAGTTGTTGGTCGACGAGAGAAACGTAGTGGTATCTTGAAGAGACGGGGAAGGAGCAGGACTGGCACTAACTTGGTGTACCTGATGGGAGGACACGCTCCTAAATTGAGAATTTTTAGGGCAGTTTGTGCGTACAATGCCTTCTATTCCGCACGTGAAACAGATTACACAGGGGACATATATTTATCTACCAATCTTAATTCGCTTTTTCATGCTGATTTCAAATATAGAATCCATTTTTACCTACATATTATAGTTATTCTGTAATTTCTATTTTCTCGTTTCCTCCATAACTGCCCTCTGTCGGACAGAGAGGATGCTAGTAGAAAGCAAATACTTCACAATACATAGTAGTAAGATAATACTAAGTGTTATTGTGGAAAATATTAAAATTATTGTTTTATTTTTCATGTCTCATGTTAGAGTGATGGCTTCATCAAGAGGAAATTGCGTTGATCATACAAACACCTTCTGCTACACATGTGTCTGTTATATGCTAGTTCGTCAAAGACACAATATATTAAACTTTGTGATTCGCACTTATAAGGCATATTTTAATGTTCCTCTTGGCGATCAAAATAAGAAGTGGGCCCCACATGCTGTTTGTCATAGTTGTGTGGAACATCTTCGTAAGTGAAAGAAAGGAAAGATAAATGGTTTTCTTTTTGGAATCCCATAGTGTGGCGAAAGCCAAAGGATCATGTATCAGATTGTTATTTCTGTCTGGCAAATAGTAAAGGGATTGGCAAGAAAAATCGGCACAAGATCGACTACCACAACATTCCCTCGGCGATCGGGCCAGTACCTCATTCTGAGTCTTTACCAGTTCCGATTTTCAGTGGATATTTGCTTCCTCCGAGGATGAAAATGATGTACCTGATATGGGCGTCCACGGAATGGATTCAGAGTCTGCAGATTCATCATCAGATGCTGAACAGTCATTAGCTCCTCACTGTTTCAATTAAGAGGATTCGAATGACTTGATACGTGATTTGGCGCTCTTCAAGAAAGCTGCCCAACATTTAGCTTCAGGTTGAGTGAAAGACATATGCTTAACAGGTCAGTACGGGTTTCTTATTACCGAACAAGGGACAGTACATTTGCTAAGCATTTCGCTGAGAACAAACAATTTGTATACTGCCACAATGTTCCTAGGTCTGTTTACCGAGTTGGGACTTGGCACCAATGTATATACCTGCTGAGTGGAGACAGTTTTTGGATAGCTCCAAGCGTAACCTCAAGTGTTTCCTTTTAAATAACGGCAATTCCTTTAGTGCAGTTTCTCTCGGTCCCTCTGTCCACCTGCCTGAAACTCACGATGACATGAGAATGGTCATGGATTTAATTAAGTATCAAGAACACAATTGGATCATATGAGTAGAACTTAAGATGGTCAACTTGTTCCTTGGCCAGCAGAAGGGATATACAAAGTTTTCATGCTATATCTGTACGTGGGACAGTCGAGCCCGTGACAAACACTGGTGTCAAAAAGATTGTCCAGTTCAGGAAACTTTCGAGCAAGAATGCTTAATATTGTTAATGAGCCAATCGTAAGTCGAGAGAGGATCGTTTTCCCTCCACTTCATCTAAAACTGGGGTTGATGAAGCAGAATGTCAAGGCGTTAAGCACTAACAATGATTATTTTCAGTACATACGAGTAGTATCGGTGTTTCTTGCTTTGTCATACGAAAAAATAAAAGCAGGAGTATTTGATGGTCTCCAAATTCGAAAAGTTCTGAGTGATTCTAGATTCATAAACACCATGAATAAAAAAGAGAAGACAGCCTGGCTCTCATTTTCTGCAGTTCGTAACTTTTGGGGAAACAAAAAAGTGCATAACTACGAGGATCTGGTTACTAATATGCTTTAGCACTTTGCGATCTGGAAAGCAACATGAGTGTGGAGCTGCATTTTCTAAATAGTCAGCTTGACCGATTCCCAGAGAATCTGGGAGCCGTGAGCGACGAACAAGGGGAACTCTTCCATCAGGATTTGATGACGATGGAAAAGCACTACCAAGGTAACTGGGGTAGACACATGATGGCGGACTACAGTCGGACGATTAGAAGAGGTCAGCCAGAGAAGACTTACAAGAGAAAGAGTTACAAACGCAAATATTTGCCCAATTGAAATCAAGAAGGGGTCCTCCAGCCTGATGTACGGTCATTAATAAATTAGCATCTATTTGATTACAGTGTTTTTAATCCTAATGTGCAATTCAAGTTTCTCCTCATATGCAATAAAATGTTTGTGCAAAAAAACCCTCTTTTCTATAAATAACGCAAAAGGATGATTCAAAATTACTTCAGGGCATGATGATAGGCGGGATAAAATGAAAATTATTGTATAATATTAGTTATTTATATTACTAAAAATATGTAGCATTTAGAAAGAATATGATTTCAGATTTGAATTCAGTATGCTCGAATTCGTTAGGAAAGTTTACTTTTGTCAATTCACCAAATACATTGTTCCTCAGTGTAATCTGTGTATATTTACGTTTAAAAGTTTGTTCTGAGTATCCTCAACTTTAACCGCTATGGTCATACGAGTATAATGTACCATCCCCTATTAAGTATTTTCTGATGTCACTTCCTCCCATGAAGTTCCATTTTGGGATGGAGGACTGTCAGAGAGAGAGAGAGAGAGAGAGAGAGAGAGAGAGAAGACGCACACGCTCGTCTCTTTCAAGGAGAGAGAGGACACACCTGCGTGACCCTTTTTAATACACGCTAACGAGGCGCAAAATCGCGAAGGTCGTGACGGGCTGACGGCCCGACTTGGCGGACGCCTGAGATATTCCTAAGAGCACGAGGAATCCAGTCGGGGATTATCCTGCCGCGGCGTGAACCAGGCAAGGTCTACCCCGCCCGGCGAAGCGTCTCACCCCTATAAAACGACTGACGCCGGACTTGGACAGCAGTAAGTAACCCCCTGGGTCCGAATATCAGCGGGTATGCTCCATCTTCCAGTTCCCGTTAATTCTGCGTGACCCAGACAGAACCCGTTAAGTTCCGTGTATTCTTCTAGAACTTGCGAGAGTCAACCTTGTACTCGTTGTTACCCGTTACCCGAAAGCGACGTGTCAAATTCTCGATTCAGTATTCTAAACAAGAAGGACTTAATTTCGCGTAATTTTCATTTGTCAAGACTCTACGCCGTCTCTAACAAGGCAGGGCTACTTCCTCGGACAAAATCTTCAAGGTAACCACAAAGCGCCACTCTCCTGTGCAAGCTCCCCTCCCCCTCCCCCTCTTTTAAGACTCATTTGGCTTCGCGTGCGCTCAAGGTTATTTGAGCATCCTATCTGTCATTTTCCGTTTTGGTGTACGGCGTTCGACCCGCCCAGGTAGCTCTTTAAGCCGGACATCTGTAGGTCTCTTATGTTTATATGCCCTTTAAATTTTGTAAATATAATATCTGCATAGTAGTTAAGTATATTTTTGTACTCCTTTCTATTTTCCCGGAACCTTTCAAGATAGTCAAGCATTGGTCAACCTAATATTGAGCTCTGAAACTTAATTTGTATTTATATTTTTACCCCTACTCATAACGTACTAATCCGTTCATAGGCTTCTCTCCCTCGAGCTGAGGAATTTTAAAAAGGGTTGGGTTCTACCATCAACCTACGACACTAGAGATTGCTGAGGTATTTCTAATATTGCAATAGACTTATTTCACCTGATTATTTGTGCTCTAAGACATCAACCCTTAAATTTCCCCTCTAATAAACTTATTTGGTGGAAAAAATATATCATTCACAAATATAGTGCCTAGAATATGTTATTTGATCATTTGTGTGATGGTAAATGTATAAGTGCTGCTCAACAAAGAATGGTGTTGTAATCGATACAGTTTTTTATCGGTGACATTCTTCGTCATGTGAGTCAGTTTCTTCCTTTTCTTCTAGCGATTCTTCTTCTTGTTTAGAGTTCAGAACGAGGAATGGGACGTTATTTTTATGTATCATAGTTAATTGTGATTTAAAATAAGGCACTCGAGTCGACTTGTCGGACTTTGGTTTGTTTCAGTCCCGTTCTCTGTAACTTTTAATTATATTTTCTTTAAAAAGCTTTGATGTTTCATAAAAATAACTTTACTTGACACATCTTTAAAAAAATTTACAATTTTGGTTTATGAAAAATTTGGAGAAATTTTTACACTTTAAAAAACGTTTCCTCTTCGTTTATTCAAAAGATGTGCGGACATTTTCACAGCATAGATCGTCTATTTGCTTTCTTCGAAACTTAAAGAATTACATTTGCATTATTTTATCTGAATCAAAATTTAAAGATTTTGTATTTAAGAAAACTCTTTCGCACTGGCAAAATATATGTTCGCGTCACTACACATCCTCTTCAAGAACCTTTTCATTTTAATATCCGAATAAAACATTTGACGATTTTATATTAATGTAATGTTTACAGTTTCACCTACAAAATTTACACATCAAACATTCTCCTTTTCCAGATCTCTAAATATTGTTCACATTTTCATTTCTTTTAAGAAAATGTTTTCACCTCTCAGAAAATAAAACTGTTTACATTTGATCAATAAAAGTTTACATTTTCACTTTTTATTAAGAAGTTTTTGCTGTGTCACCTCTTAAAAAATCTTAAATAAAGATTATATTAACCTTTACTTGTCTTTGGTGTTGTCTGAAGTGAAGTAAATCCTCCCAAGAATTAATTTGACTTAAATTTATAACCAAGGGATGCGTGATACCAATTAAAAAGCGAATCTTGTAAATCTCCTTGATAAATTAGCCTTTAATTAATTATTATATTACAAAAATGCCAAAATTTAGACTAGAAATTAACGGGGGGGGTTTGTCTTATTTCCTTTTACTCTTCTGCTTCTCCTTCTTCTCTTTGACATCGAATTATATAATTTCGCCTCTTGGTTTGGAAGATAAAATGAGACAGAGAAAATTCATTAAAAAATCCCACACCAACGAAGGAATTTCATGAAAAGAGGAGAAAGATGGAGAGGGAAAAAGAGGAAGAGAAAGGAGGCAAGGATGTCAAGGAATAAAGGAAACGAGAATTAAAGGATTCTCATATGTCAGGATTACAAGAATTAACTAATACAATCAACAATAGGAAGGCTTAAGGGTAATTAAGATAACAATTAAGAAGATTGAGAAAAAGAAGGATTAACATGAAATGAGAAAAAAATGAGTCACGAGATTTAGAATAAGAAGGATTAACGGAAATCAAGTAATTAAAAATAGTACGGGATTAAGAATAGGGAGAATTAAAGAGTATCAAGATAACAAGGATTAATTGATAGAGAATAAAAAGTATAGTAGTGATATGAAAGCTCAAACGTAATGAGAAGACGCCGTAATCTAATTCACAATCAAATGTTGATATAAACAAATCAGACGTTCGCACCTTTCGGTACTTCAGATTTGAGCGTTGCGTACTTCAAAGATTTCTGGACGTGAATTGGATGATTTATTTTTAATCACCGAACTTTGGCTGTTAACGGTGGAACGATATGGAAGATGTTGAAAGGTTATTGATGTCATATTTCCTCTCCTTTATTATTATTATTTCTTATATTTTTAGTATTACTATTTATTAATGTGATCCTTTCCATGTTTCGACTTCCGATGAATTCATTTTTTGAGTTTTTCGCTTCCATTGGAAGATGAAAGAGAGTTATTATTCCGATACTTCTTTTCTATCGGAGGTTCAAAGTTGAAATGATGAGATCAAACTCAATGGTGAATGATCAAAGTGGTAAAATAGCTAATTAGAAATAATAAGGAATTTGAATTTTGAAGGTGTTTGGAGTACTAATGGGGAGACTATTTGGAAAAAGTAAGGGAAAGAAATTTAGACCTCCTTATGAAAATATATGGAACTACTGATATGGAGAAAGTGATGTAGAGAAAGGAGAAGTATGGAGAAGAAAAAGGTGGATTAGGAAAGGTGGAAAAAGGAAGAAGGAATATTTAAAAATGGAGAGGAAATGATGAGAAGAAAGAAGAGAAAATTTGTAAAATAAGAGAAAATAAGGGTGAATGAAGGAAAGGAAAATGCGAAAGAAGAAAAGAGAAGAAATTAAATAGGAATAAGAAAGGAGAATAAAACCAAGAAAAATTGGACCTTTGAGTTTATAGATCAGAGGGCATAAGGAAAGTTGCCTGCCCTCAGTCCTCTAATTGGTCAGGTTTGTAGATACTTTGCACAAGTTTAGGTTTATAAAGAAGTGTGGTAGAAAGTGGTTTAAAAATTGGTAAGTAGATGATTGGCTCTGTATTCATGAGATATATGCGTCCTTCCTGCGCTGTTGTAAGAAGAAATCGGATATATTAATATATGAGGATGCTAGGTTGGAGTGAATGGGTGATGGGAAAAGGAACTGCTTCGTAGAGTCTTTTGATTATCCTTTTTCAAACTCCTTTTCTTATGTACTTATGATCTGAGAAGATCCTTGATGACTCCCTTTCATTCTGTCTTCCTCCGCCTCTTGTCTCACAAAGGACAATTTTCTTAATCTTCAAAGTAACAGCGGATTACACGTTTTAATATAGGAGGAATAAAAGAAACTAAATTATCGATACAAATTACAATATCAATTGAAAAAACAAACTTCATAAGTAAGAAAAGCCGTGAAGAATTTTAAAAATATAGATATCTAAATATAGATAACCAAATAAAAATATATTCTTACTCCCCACTGAAATAATTCATTTATATAGAGGATCTTCTGCATTCTCTTCGTTTCCAAGAAGCAGACTCCCTATGAAAAATATGGGCATTTCCACTCAAAGTGCTTAGTTTTCATGTTGTTCTTGATTCCTCTATAAGGTCCTTTTAACACGAGCCTTAATTGTGGGGCATTCCAAAAATATGTAAAGTTCAATGGGACTGTACACACGAACGTCAGCGTCCAAAATGTCCTCAACCAAGCTTTGAACGAACGCTCAAGCCACCGAAAAGTTTTATCACAAGTTAACCTTTTGAGGTCAGTGCATTTAGTTTTTAGTTTTGGCAATTTTTTTATTTAAAATTAATTTTAGTCAATCGTTAATTTTCTGAGCCGATAACATTTTTCGAGGCTACTGAAGTGCCTGTTACCCCTGTTGAAAAACAGCCAAATTACCTACTAATATTTATCATGCGCTAATCAAACTAGCACCTTTTTCTAAATGAATCACTACTTTATTTTTCCAGATATCGGTTTTTATAAAACATATTTAAAACATAACACAAATATTTTAAAAAGTTCTTTTTCATAAATAATTTTAATGTAATTTCTATAAAAATCATATTTAGGCGGTACTTTAATTATAGGTGGTAGAGTCCTTCTTGAAGAGAAGGGCTTTGTCATTTATGAATTTAATTTTCTTGTATATAATCCAGTGAAAAACATTGGCAGTTGGTTAAACAAGCAAAGTTTTAGTGAGGTGTAGGTATGGATGATACACTTAGTCCTGACCACATGTCAAAGACATGCCAACTCATTATATCACTCATCCAACAGATGGCGACTCACAGTAAATTCAAGCCAGGCCTATTCGTTTTGTATGGCACTGAAGCATGTCATCAGGCCTCCAACCAGCGATTGGCCCACTTCTCAGCTTCTGCTTCAGATCTCAAGCTCTCGGGCTTATCGGTGCAACTTCTCTTGAAAGAAAGAAATTAAACTGCGTAACATTTTTATTGTCTTGATTTTTCTGGCAAACCTCATCAGTGGCATTCATCATTTGCACACAGCATATTTAACAGTCACACAGCAAAAATGGCCAGCAATCTAGAGGCCCGAAAGACCTGACGCCCGTGAAATTTCCGAGTCATCGGATTACACTACAACTCAGAAAGCTCAATTTTATTCCTTCTGTCTCACGTCATTTATTTAGGTGAGAGTTACTGATCCACTGAATCCAATTACAGCATCTCCCTTATTTTGGCACTCGAAGTCAAGTCTCTTAAAACTAAATTCCGCTGAGCCTATACGTAACTACCGGTGAAACTAATGTTGAGAGGTAGTGGAGGACATATATAAGAGACCAGAGTAGACCAGAACATAAGATGTGCTCGAAACCTTCATTCTAATAAAATATACTCTGGTATCAGTAAGAGAGTGTCGATTTATTTCCAAATTTAATCTTTTTTTGACAAAAACTATCCTCTCTTGCGGCATCCTCGCGAGGCTCCTAAAGCTGATTTTGGGCAATTTATTGACGCGCTGGTGGATACGAAAACTCCTCACCTGGAGAGGGACTTCATCCCTAGTCATTAGGCAAATCCTCATTGACGATTAATCAGCTGAGTGACGGCTGGCGCTTGTTTCGGCTCGGACGGACCTTGTGTATTTGTTAAGGATATTTGGACAAGCACGATTTCTTTCGTAGAGAGTGGATCGACAGTATCAATACTACCACCAATGACGAAATACACCACCATGCTATATCTTTAATACTACCTTCATCTTTTATTCGTTTCGTTCTTTCTAGTGGCTATTTTTTGTTGTCAACTTCTTGTTGCGTATTTATAGTGCAGCTTTCTCTCGTTTTTGACCATGAGAACCGAATTCTTACGTACGATAAAAACAAAGAGTTATTCTATAGGTTGCAAACTCCAATGCATTTAAAACTTACGCCGATTTACTCCACATATCGGGGAGACACAAAGTATCCTTCCCTCTATCACCTACACCAAGATCACTAGAAAGAAAGAAGGAATCCTTCCTTACCTCTATCCTCCTTCCCTTCCCTCTTGCTAGAGCCATACGCGCTCTGATATGCCTTCGATTATCCTTCTAAAAGTCTGAATTCGTTACATATACACTTGGACGCTAGACTTTGATATTGCAGCGAGTGTTGCTTAATTGAGAACAGATAATCTAATAATTTTCTCAGGAATTTTCAATATCTTCTCTTCAATCCATGTACTTATAAGAAAATAAAACACTGGTACTTTCCAATAACAAGGCTAAATTACACCGGGCTAATTTAAGGAAACTTCTCCTCTTTAACTTCACACACAATGGAAGTATAAACTAAATTACGAACCAATATCTCTCGTTACCTAGGCCCGTTAAGAAAATATGGCTTCCGAACAGACTAGATGTTCTCCAATTAAATGTGTCCTTAACACACCAAATTCTTTCAAATTTCCAGAATCCCATTAAGAAAGTCTTATATACAAGTATATATTTTTGAAATCTCTCAAACTGAAATACTCCCTCAGGTTCCGAATTTCATAATTAAAAATAGCCTTTGAAATCAAACAACGTTTTTCAATTCGGAAATTAAAAGTGAAACGGCGTATCTCATCTACGTCATTGTATTGATTGCCAGAGAGTACACAAATACAAACATAAGTATATGAACAGTTTCCAGATGTTGGATTAGTAGAAATTTATATCGATACCATTGACCCCCTCCCCCATATCAGAATTTTGATCAAATTTATTATTCGTTGATGGATATTTAAGATGGCTGGAAGCTCTTTTACCTTATATCAATGAAAATTTAGAGTTATTAGAGGCGTTATTAAGGGATGATTATTGATATTTGTTATCCTGGCATTTGGTATTATGCATACTCCTTGTTTCTACCACATCATTTATTTTACTTTTGCGGATATTTAAAAGCAGATGCTAAAAACTTCATTTTCTTCAGGTGATTCCCTAAACTTTCGAAATGATAGCAATTTGATTATGCTGGTCGTGTGAGTATGGAAGGTGAATCTTAGTTCTAAATCAAAATTGTTAAGTTTTTGTATGACATCTCTTGCGATATGAGATAGCAAGTTCTCTTAATGAAAGATGACTTTTTTATTTATTAAAGCTCGCGGTTTTTATTCAAGGGTTGCAACTAAACTTTCTAACTGAGAAAATTAAAAATCTTTGGTGATAGTCTGGTTTGTGTTGGAGGTAGTGGATTATGCTATTCCTTGATTCGCTTTTCTCTTTGCATGTCAGGACTTCTATTCCACCTGCTATTTGGTTCTTGAGTCCACATACAATATAAGGCTTAATTAAGTGATCAATTAATGCCAAATTATGTAATAAATCGTGTAAATAAAATTAAATAGTTGGGTCTCATTCGACCATGCATAGATAATGGTACCTATATATGGACATATCCGGTCCCTATGAACAAACTCAGCATTAACCATCTGTAGAAGATATGGCGATAGGAAGTCAAAGTCTTACGCCTGAACTTCATTTGAGCCAAATGTTAATTATACATAACATTTATTTATTAAATATTAAGGTATAATTATAAAGCCTAAACCTTCTCTATAGTAGCTTTAAAAAACTGAAGACGGGTTTTATTTCGAAACTGGGCTATACCAGGCGCTGCGTCTGTCTTCATGTCCGAACTGGTTGCAATACGTAGCTCGTTACGGGTATAACGCGCCGTTCTCGCTTCGTCCCTAATGTCAGGAAGTTCTCCAAAGAGAGGGAATGGAGTTTTATCACCTAGAGCTACAGGACAACCTGCTGGTTGAAGATAAGTTTAGTGAGAATGCTCCGTCTCTTGTTGTTCATCCCATTCAAATCAATATCGATCAAGTATTAGACAATGCCATTGTTTGTCAGCTGCTTCCCAACCATAGGAATTCCAACTTCAGACAACTCTTCTTTTCCTTAGTCCAACGACGCAAATACTCGGTGCATGACTTTTAAATCATATATACTGCTCAACCTTTATTATCCTCACCAAGTTTCAGACCAAAATAACTATGGTAAGCATACTTTAGAAAACTTAGGATTGGATTCCTGTTAGGAACAACAGTGTATTCGACGTAGATGTGACAGAATACATCGAGCTTATTTTGGCAAGATCTTCTGTCCGAATCCATTTTATTCACCGGCCAAAAGATAAATAGTTAAAATTTCTGCAGGTAAAGTCTCCAAAATTCATTTATTTAAATAAATAAACAAGATTTTTGCAATCATTTAAATAGAAAATCCCCGTACATGGAAAAAACGAAAACAAATCCTATGGCGATAAATCAATAAGTTGACCTGATTGAGAAAAACCAATTTGATTTTTGCTTCAGCGCATAAAATTTGGCCTGAATTAAATAAAAAAAAACGAAGAAATAAAGTTGAGTATCTCGTTACAAAAATAGTAATACACTCATAAAAATGCATACAATCTACTCATCCAGGTAGATCTAGTAGGCCAAGTCAAGGGTAATGATTCGATACTCATACGATTTTCAATATATTCGACTTTTCGTAAATCTAAAGATCGAAGATATTGCAGTACAAAATAATCATCTTCACACTTCCGTACGCAAGCAATCTTTAGCTATAGCATTATCTCTTTATTGGTAAACTTAATGAAAAACCTATAATAATTTCCTGAAAACACGGATTTTCCATTCAGACTGCAACGCCGGCATTTAAATTAAAGTCGAAGTTTGGTGAAGAAAGAAAAAGAGAATGAGAAAAATAAAGGAAAATCTGTACAAGAATTTCATTATTCCCTCTCTTGCCTTTTCATCCCTCACTTTTAATACGTAAAATCAAATAAAACGAGTCAACAAACCCAGTTTTCCCTCAGATTTTGGCCGCTAATATTTAAAACGAGAAAATTCAATTAACAATTTTATGATTCTTTGTACGAGTTTAATTTTCCATCATTATTAGGTTTAATTTCTTAGACGATTTTAGGGAATATTTGGCTCGCGATCTGAATCTTTTAGGCTGTTTGAAAAAGGCCATTGTGCGGAAAAGAGAAATCAAGTAATATTTTCATTCCTTTTTTATATTAGATGGGAGGGATTTTATAAATGTTTTATTATTTTAATAACGCCATCTTTTATACGATGTAATTACATGCTTTATGAAACCAAATTTAGGATTACTTTAAGCTTACTATCTAATTCCTCTCTCTTGACAATTAAGCGCTGGGTGATAAATCAAAATCGAGAGGAGAAAAACTTCACCAAATTAAATAATTAGGTAAAAATCTTAATGAGTTCTATTCTTCAGCTAAGTTATTGACGAATTAATAGAATGGAACTAGAATAGATGGAATTTAATTTTTCATATTTCAATGAACTGAGCCTAAGAAAGTGACTGGAGATTCCTGACATATGCTCCAGGTGATTATCCAATAATCATTTGTTTTCAAACATTTTGTAATATTTCTTAATAAATTTAATATCTATAACAATTTAATCTATTATTAGCTTATTGTTTTATTGTTTGAGAATTTTAGAACTTGAAGTTTATTGTGACTCTCGAATTCAATAGTATGTAGAATGTTGAGATTGAACGAGCACATTAATTTAGCAATCATTTTCTGAACATTGGTAAATTCTCATTCTTTTCAAATGGGCCCTTCTGAAATATTCCCCATAAACCAATAAGCCACTCCCACAAATTCGTTTTTTATGCTAGTTTTAAAATCATAGGTCCCTTTCCATTGGCTGGTTCTTCATCTCTAAACGCAAACTTCCTCCTGAGATGAGCAGCCGTATTGATTACTCTTTTACTTGTCTTTGTTTCTGCAAGGAAACTATGATACATTGAAAGTACGGTTCACTCATTCAAAGGGAGGTTTTTGCTCATATAGAATGAGTCAGCGCGCAGGAAATAATTTAGCGAGGAATTAGACTTTTTGTTATTACAAATCCTGCAATACAATCTAAGACAGTATTTAATATTGCCAATTTTAAAATAAGTGCCTGCAATAATTGAGCAGAGGGTCTAACAGTTTTGTAATTCTAATGAAGACCAAATCCCATATCCGAATTTAACTACTTCTCACGACAACCAACCAATTCAATCATATTTACCTTCTAACCTATTCTTTCTTTACTTCCCGAGATTTTCTGAACTTCCCACGTAAGCTAAATTATAATTTAATAATTTATTACTTGTTTTATGCGTATGTGGTACATGGAAGGGTTCAGTTGAGTTTTCAACATAATATGTATATACTTTAGTAATTTATCCGATGAATACATTTTGTGTTAAAATTCCTGATTTTAGCTTTTAATCCTTTAAATTCTATACATTGTATTCCATTTCGATTATTGGTTAATTTTACCTTCTCTGTAATAGAGCTTGTCTTTTTTTCTGTCCAACATTATGTTTCCACATGACAGATACTTTAAAAAAAAAATTCGTTTAATACTCTTAGCTTTAAAATCTTTGATTCAGTTATTAATTCTTTCAATCCTTTTGCTATTTTATAATTCTTATTTTGATGTTTGTAAATAAAATTATAATTTTGTTAATTCATCTTTAACTAACCTTGAACGATACTCTCGACCTATTCAAGTAAATCTCGCCAACCATTTATGCGCTCTGTCTAGTTATTAAGGATTTGAAACCCAACGCCTCAAGTGTGACCTCCTAGTCGGTCGTTAATCCCTGCGAGCAGTCCTTCAACGGTTCGCGTTGCAGGAGGTAATTAAGTCATCCCCCACATAATATAGAATGGTGAATGGTATAGAGTGGTGTACCACGACAGATATTTAAAAAGAAAGGGAGTAAAATTAGGTTTATTGAAAAGCCGTTGAATGTAAATAGCACCAATATCAAAACGGCAGAACAATTTGAAATTGAAGGAAGTTATAACGCACTAGTCTCCTGAATTTCAAAATCCTTCGAATTTAGGAAACACAGATCCTAAAGAACTAAACTACCTAATAGAGCACTTAGATTAATTGCCAAATGTTTTAAGTATAAGATAGAGAAATACTTATTCATTTTTCAAATCAATCCTACAGCTTCACCTAAGTTTACAGATAACTTTTTCGCAATACCCTGAGAAGGATATCACGAATTTAGAAAAAGTAAAGTAAAGAGGCAAAAGGTTCATTGCAGAGCTTCACAACAAACCCAGTACAGAGAGATACCTGAAGAGAGAACCACATTTAGTTGTTAAAATATATTACGGAAATCGTAATATAATCACCTATGAGGAAAAAAATGCGAACCGAAAGACAAAAGGTTTCGATCAATAGACAAGAAGAAGAACCGCTAAAAGAAGAGGAAGAAACGGAGTCATTTAAGGAAGACAGACTCCGATAAAAATTGTATCGATTACAACACTTTTCTATTTTGAGCAGCGCTTTTACAGTTACCATCATACGAAAGGTCAAATAACAGTTTCTAGGCATAATATTTGTGAATAATGTAATTATTCTCACAAAAGAAAAGAGTTTATTAAAGAGAAAATGTATTCTCTTTTTTTCCAGGAGCCTATCTGGCGACTGCCCACTTGGGCATAAGTCGCTAGAATCATCACAACCTAGCACGAGGCTACTTTAAAATAAGAACACGAAAACACAACAATGATAAAAAGTAAAGATCGCAACAATTAGGAAGCAATCTGCGGCGGCAGGGGGAGGTTCCCCTCCCCCTGGCGCAGGAGCGTGCGACCTACAAAGAAAACAACAGTAACAAAAAGAAAAAAACAAAAAAAACAAAACCTAGTTAAATAAAAGGGAGAAGGCCGGCCTCCCCCCAAAAGTCTCCCAGTCAAAGAGCACGAACTCCACCCGAGTACAAGGGACAGGCGGTAGCGATCACGCCCATCCCGGTAACAAGAGAGGTAACGTGCGCCAAGATCGCCCAGTCTGGGACAGTCAACAAGAATGTGCCGAACAGTCTGCGGGACAACGCAGTCGTAAAAGTAGGGCACTAGAGAGCTCTCCATCAAATGGCGGTGCGTGCCGCGAGAATGGCCAATTCGAAGACGACAGAAAGCAACCTAAAGCCTTCGCGGCATTGGGGGGTAGGTCCATGGGAACAGTCGAGGCGCAATGGCACGCAACATTAAGTTCCCTTCCAACGTCTCCCAACTTCTTTGTCAAGCAGCCCGAGGAGCTGCCCGTATTCCTGCCCGTAGTAATGTGAGGAAAAGCGAAACGCTGGTCCGGTCGCAGAGTCCTCGCGGACTCTTTGGCGCCCTAATCGGCGTGCTCATTCCCCGCAACTCCTACATGTCCAGGAACCCAACAGAAGATAATCTCGACATTCGCCCGACTCGCCAAAACCATGGCGTCACGGATATAGCAAACTAGGGGATGCGGAGATTCTAATGCTCCGAGAGCACTTAGGGCGCTTTGTGAGTCGCTATAGATCACAATCTGGTTTCCGAACCAGGCACGTCGTGTAATCTCCCGTACCAAGTGGTGTATTGCCACCAGATCGGCCGTGAAGACGGACGCAGCGCCTGTCAAAGCCCCGCTAACTTCAAACAGAGGGAAAACGGAGTAGAAACAGATCCCCTCTTCGGACTTGGAGCCATCCTTATAAACTATCACGGTTCCAGAGTGACACGAGGTGTGCTCTAAAAAGGTCGAACGCAATACTTCCGGCGCAGTAATAGCTTTGGGAGCAGGGACGTGGCGACAAATGGCCAAATGTGGTACCGTCCACGGTAGCCTCCTAGGAATAACCAGGTGGGCCAACGGCCCGAGAGCTATAACTAGCTCTCGAAGAAGTTCTCTGGCCTTAAACCAAAAGGCTTAGGGTATTCCTGGCGTCTTTCGGTTGCACAGGCACCGTCGAGATCAGCTGCGGATGCAGTGAGAGCTGTTGGCGACTGAGGGAAGCGCAAGCTCGCGCGTACAGGCGAATGATGCACTGTAAAAAGCGTAGAGCGAGTGGAATCTCCCCAGCATCAAACAACAGGCTCTTAATGAGAAAATTGCGGAAGGCACCGGTCGCAACGCGAAGGCCGGTGTGGTGGAACGAGTCCACCTTCCGCAATACACGCTCAGCTGCGGATGCGTAAAACTCGCATCCGTATTCGAGCTTCGAACGAACAAAGAATCGATACAAAAGTAGGGCAGTAGCCCTATTAGCGCCCCAAGCACTGAATGACACGGAATAGCGAATATCCATGGCGCAGGTACAAGAGACCCTAAGGCTGCGAATATGAGCCTCCCAGTTGAAGTGTCGGTCAAATACAAGACCAAGGAAACGGTGCGACTCAACCACATCCAGGCGCAACCCATTAAGAAACAAATTTGGATCGGGGTGGAGCCGTGGATGGTGGCAGAAGTGCACCAACTTAGTCTTGGCGGAAGAAAACAGAAACCTGTACGCTTTGGCATAGTGAGAAATGCGGTTCAATGCCTGTTGGAGTCGACGCTTCAGAGCTGGCCTCTGGGCCGCGCCAAAAGAGATCGAAAGGTCGTCCACGTCGAGCGTAGCGAGAACATCTTCCGGCAGCACCGAGGGGATGCTGTTGATGCACAGAGCAAAGAGTGTGACACTGAGGACACTTCCCTGCAGGACACCCTCTTCCTGCTCCTTTGGGCCGGAGAGGGCTCTCCCCCTCCCAAACGCAGAATCGGTGATCACACAAAAATTCAGATATAAACATTGGGTGGCTTCCCCTCGCCCACATCGTGTAGAGAGTCTCCATGATACCATATCGCCATGTGGTATATAGGCCTTCTTCAGATCAAAAAACACCGTGGCGTAGTGCTGTCTACGAAGGAAAGCCTCGCAGATGGCATTTTCCAGGCGGAGCAGAGCATCCGACGTGGAGTGGAACTTGCGGAAGCCGCACTGTGCAGAAGACAGATGGCCTCCGCTGTCCAGGAAAAAGGTTAATCTAACATTTACCAATTTCTCCATCAACTTGCACACGCAAGAGGTTTGAGAGATTAGGCGGAAACCAGCCGGAGTAGTGTGATCCCTCCCCGGTTTGCGAAAGGCGAGCACAGTAGCGATTCACCAGGAATCTGGGAGTAGACCATCTACCTAGATCCTGTTGAACGAATCTAACAGAGATGCCATGCCTCACTCACCCAGGTGTCGAAGCATGGCGTACGGGACATTGTCCGAATCATGGGCGGTAACCACGCACGAAGCAAGAGCGGAGCGCATCTCACTCACAGTAAACCTGTCGTTGAAAGGTTCTCCGCTTCTGGAGGTAAAGTCCAGCCTGCCGCCTTCCGCGACATCACGACGTGCATTAAATTGTGCTAAAGCAGCATCCCGACGAGAGAATGCGGAGAAAGCGGTCGCGAAGGATTCCGCCACGGACGCGGGGTCTAAGATTGCGGTCCCATTCTCCTGAAGAACGGGAGGGGATCCTTCGAGAACTTGCCCCGAATCCATTTGACTTGCTTTAACACCTATGCCAAAGTAGTCTTCCCGTTAAGTGAAGATACGTATGCACGCCAAGAAGTGGGGCTGGCATGCTTCGAAATATACCGGAACCTAGCTCTAGCCCGACTAAATTCACCGACAGTAAAATCATTCGGGCGTCGCTTATAGCGCATGTAGGCATAACGCTTTGGTTTGAGGGCCGTTGCACACTCGGCCAACCACCATGTAAGTGGTTGGCGTGTAAAACGGCCAGACGTTCTGGGAATAGTAATCAGGCCCACGGCGATGAGGATGCCGGATAAGAACTCAACGGCCTCATCTACCGAGCTAAACTCCTCGACTGAGATAGAGAATTCAGTCATTTCCTGAAATGCAGGCCGCCACTCCCGCGCCAAACACCACCAAGGTTGTTTCTTTGGCGGCAGTTGCCCTGAAAATGATATTTGAATGGGAAAGTGATTACTACCATGGAGGTCATCGATCACCCCTCAATCAAAATCAGGCTGTGCATCCCAAGAGCACTAAGATAGATCAAGGCAAGAAAATGAAGCGGTTCTCGGGAAGTGACGCGTAAACTCAACCACATTTAGGACACCTATCTCAAGCTCTTCGATCAGATCGGCAAGGACTCAACCCCTGGGATTTATGGTCTAATCTACCCCGAGAGGATGCCTGCCATTTAGATCTCCAAGGAAGAGAAAGAGCCTCGGCAACCGTGCCACGACGCGGCGGAAGTCCCCGGCGTCGAAATCAGCTGACGGTAGAATGTACGCAGAAATGATATATACCTCCTATCTAGGTAAAGCTACACAGCCAATGCCTGAAAGGAGGTATCTAAATTGAAAGGAAAAACGGAGACATCAAGCCGGGTGTAAACCATATCCCCCAGCTCGGCCATCTCGTGGTGGTAGGGTCGCAAGACCCTTATTCCCCGGAATGGAGGGCAGGGGGCACGCGCCTAGCTTCGTCTCCTGCAAAAAATAGCTAAGGGGGAACGGGACGAGACAAGCCTCCGCTTACTTCTCCCAGTTGGCCCGGAGTCCACGGCAATTCCATTGAAAGAATATGCCCTCCAGGCCTAGCTCGGAGGAGACGCGGGGGCCCTATTCGAATACCAGACCCGCACGGGATTAGCGTACGCTTCCCGGAGCAATAACCCTGGGCGCTTTTGGCCATACAAAGTGCTGAAGCCGCTGTCGCCTTCGAAGACTGATTGGGGAAGGTTGGGCTCTCCATGCGAGTCTTTTCCTCCCTCCGCCTCGAAACCTTAGGCGGGCGTTGCGGCTTCGGAGGCGGGGGGGCCCTCTTTCGAGGAACCACCGTCTCTGAGCCACTCAGCTCACCACGAGGCGTGGTGAGCTGGCGACCAACTTCATGGGTGTTGCCTCTTGTGAATCTAATGACTCGGTGGAGCTGCGTGGCCGTTTCGCCTTACGGGAAACGGTCACGCTGGGGGAAGGGAGAGGATCGCTAAGCATATCGGAGTATCATACAGAACCAACATTCCCATCTCCAAACCCGAACACTCCTCTATACGAGAACATTCACTAAAACTTAACCACCCACTTGACCCTGATTCCTTTAGTATACTCTCTTCTGTCTCCTCTTCTCTAAGTTTAAAAATTCTTGAATCTCTTTACATCAAACAAATTAACCCGGAACTCAATGATTATTCATCATCCCTTAAATTATTCACTATATAGACAAATGTACAACCGACCACATCCCCTTTAATAGTTTTATTTTTGCCTACTCATATTATTCAATGTTCAATCACTTAAAATTTAACTTAATTGAATTACTTGCTTCGCTCCATTTATTAATATCCGCTTCGATTACATACCCCCTCCTCTAACTTATTTTCGATTGTTCGCCCTCCCCTTATAATCCTCTCTTGCTGTGGTTTATAGTGAATTTTTTGTATTCCGCTTGATTCATGTTTATTATTCATATTTGCTGCTCATGGGATTATTTAATCTTCTTTTTTTTCTCAGTCTTATTAATCGATTTCTTCATGCCTTGCTTTCGACTTTATTGTATAGTTTATAATTTTTGTATATCGATAGTCATTTAAGTCATGTTTATTATGCATACTTTAAACTCGTGGGATTATTATTTAATATAGTTATTTTTTAAGATATTACATCAATTTCTTATTAATAGATTTTCACCAATTTGCTTTCAACTGTTTAAGATTATATATTTCATTTTAACTTCTTGCTTTCAGTTATCATTTTTTGACTCCTGTCATGTTTTTATTTCTGTGTTTAGTTATTCTTATAAAAATTATTTTTTGTATTTAGAATTCGCTGATGATGGTCATCGTCAATGACTGAAACGTCCGGAAAATTAAATGTTCAAAACCATCGAATATGTCTTCATATTCCTGCTACGAATAAGATTCCCAAGGAACGACTCCATCACAAATATATATATATATATATATATATATATATATATGTCTGTGTTCGTGTTTGTGTGTAAAACTCACAAAGTATTGCGTGAGTAAGCAATAAATGTAACAAAGCCCACAGGGAAATTTAATACGAGGATTCCAAGTACTTTCCAACTTAATTTCGAGTTCTTGATAGAGAACTCGAAATAAAGTTCGAAAGTACTTTGAATCCTCGTATTAATTTTTCCTGTGGGCTCTGATTTATTTGCTAATAAAAGAAAGTTTCTGGCGTATCGCCCATCTCCATGTTCTTAAATCATAAAAAAACAATAAAAAATACAATAAAATATGATTAAATTGTTATGGTCAGTAAACATATTAAGAAATCTATAAAATCTAGGTTAAATGAAATATTGAATTATTTCCACAGAGAAGAGGGAGGGCAAACAAAAAATCTAAAGCTTAGTAATGCAATTTCATTAAACGTCAAAGATTATTAAAATAATCATAACCAAAAAATGGCTTCGTTACTAAAATTAAAAATTAAAATCTAAAAAAGCAGCCATGGTTAAACTTTTGTAATTTTTCTCAACTTCGTCAATCAAAATAATTTTAAAACGGTAAAAGGAACTCTAAACTAAATTTCTCCCAGGTTTCAAAATATCACGATGCTAACTAAAATATAGTTATAGAAGAAGATATATAAAAATAAATTTTGTGGACTTCACCATTTGTAATTCTTTGAGTTTTATAAAATTCACAAAATTTCGATACTTATATTTATTTCTAAACTTCACCATTTTGTTTTTTGATATTATAAAAGAATTATTAGAAATAACTTTAAATAAAACATAAGTCATAATCAAACTAAGATAAAATTATTATTCAAATACTCCAAAAAGTCCTCTTTTTAAATTACAGAGTTAGTAATGATGATATATAATAAATGTAATTAGAATTAAATTATAAAAGCAAAAAATTATGTACAAAAAACATTACTAAAATGATAGATATTAAGATCGTATTGAAATAAGATACAAAATTTATTCGAAAGTAAAGGATTTAAAAGATAAAAATTACAAGTATATAACACAAAATTGAAAACAAACAAACAAACAAATAAATCGAATGTAAATGAGCATTGCTAAAAATAATCAAGTTAAGAAATTTCAGAGGATTGAAAGAATTAATAATAAAATCAGTGATTCAAAAGATAAGAGTATTAAACAGATTTTTTTTTTAAAGTATTTATTGCAGGATTTGTAATAACAAAAAGTCTAATTCCTCGCTAAATTATTTCCTGCGCGCTGACTCATTCTATATGAGCAAAAACCTCCCTTTGAATGAGTGAACCGTACTTTCAATGTATCATAGTTTCCTTGCAGAAACAAAGACAAGTAAAAGAGTAATCAATACGGCTGCTCATCTCAGGAGGAAGTTTGCGTTTAGAGATGAAGAACCAGCCAATGGAAAGGGACCTATGATTTTAAAACTAGCATAAAAAACGAATTTGTGGGAGTGGCTTATTGGTTTATGGGGAATATTTCAGAAGGGCCCATTTGAAAAGAATGAGAATTTACCAATGTTCAGAAAATGATTGCTAAATTAATGTGCTCGTTCAATCTCAACATTCTACATACTATTGAATTCGAGAGTCACAATAAACTTCAAGTTCTAAAATTCTCAAACAATAAAACAATAAGCTAATAATAGATTAAATTGTTATAGATATTAAATTTATTAAGAAATATTACAAAATGTTTGAAAACAAATGATTATTGGATAATCACCTGGAGCATATGTCAGGAATCTCCAGTCACTTTCTTAGGCTCAGTTCATTGAAATATGAAAAATTATATTCCATCTATTCTAGTTCCATTCTATTAATTCGTCAATAACTTAGCTGAAGAATAGAACTCATTAAGATTTTTACCTAATTATTTAATTTGGTGAAGTTTTTCTCCTCTCGATTTTGATTTATCACCCAGCGCTTAATTGTCAAGAGAGAGGAATTAGATAGTAAGCTTAAAGTAATCCTAAATTTGGTTTCATAAAGCATGTAATTACATCGTATAAAAGATTGGCGTTATTAAAATAATAAAATTTTTCTAAAATCCCTGCCATCTAATATAAAAAAGGAATGAAAATATTACTTGATTTCTCTTTTCCGCACAATGGCCTTTTTCAAACAGCCTAAAAGATTCAGATCGCGAGCCAAATATTCCCTAAAATCGTCTAAGAAATTAAACCTAATAATGATGGAAAATTAAACTCATACAAAGAGTCATAAAATTGTTAATTGAATTTTCTCGTTTTAAATATTAGCGGCCAAAATCTGAGGGAAAACCGGGTTTGTTGACTCGTTTTATTTGATTTTACGTATTAAAAGTGAGGGATGAAAAGGCAAGAGAGGGAATAATGAAACTCTCGTACAGATTTTCCTTAATTTTCTCATTCTCTTTTTCTTTCTTCACCAAACTTCGACTTTAATTTAAGTGCTGACGTTGCAGTCTGAATGGAAAATCCGTGTTTTCAGGAAATAATAATAGGTTTTTCATTAAGTTTACCAATAAAGAGATAATGCTATAGCTAAAGATTGCTAGCGTACGGAAGTGTGAAGATGATTATTTTGTACTGCAATATCTTCGATCTTTAGATTTACGAAAAGTCGAATATATTGAAAATCGTATGAGTATCGAATCATTACCCTTGACTTGGCCCACTAGATCTACCTGGATGAGTAGATTGTATGCATATTGATGAGTGTATTACTATTTTTGTAACGAGATACTCAACTTTATTTCTTCGTTTTTTTTTTTTATTTAATTCAGGCCAAATTTTATGCGCTGAATCAAAAATCACATTGGTTTTTCTCAATAAGGTCAACCGTTTGCTTTATCGCCGCAAGATTTGTTTTCCTTTTCACATGTACGGGTATTTTCTATTTAAATGATTGCAAAAATCTTGTTTATTTATTTAAATAAATGAATTTTGGAGACTTTACCAGCAGAAATTTTATCTATTTATCTTTTGCTGGTGAATAAAATGGATTCGGACAGAAGATCTTGCCAAAATAAGCTCGATGTATTCTGTCACATCTACGTCGAATACACTGTTGTTCCTAATAGGAATCCAGTCCTAAGTTTTCTAAAGTATGCTTACCATGGTTATTTTGGTATGAAACTTGGTAAAGAGAATAAAGGTTGAGCAGTATATATGATGTAAAAGTCATGGACCAAGTATTTGCGTCGTTGGACTAAGGAAAAGAAGAGTTGTCTGAAGTTGGAATTCCTATGGTTGGGAAGCAGCTGACAAACAATGGCATTGTCTAATAATTGATCGATATTGATTTGAATGGGATGAACAACAAGAGACGGAGCATTCTCACTAATCTTATCTTCAACCAGCAGGTTATTCTGTAGCTCTAGGTGATAAAACTCCATTCCCTCTCTTTGGATAACTTCCTGACATTAGGGACGAAGCGGGAACGGCGCGTTATACCCGTAACGAGCTACGTATTGCAACCAGTTCGGACATGAAGACAGACGCAGCGCCTGGTATAGCCCAGTTTCCAAATAAAACCCGTCTTCAGTTTTTTTACAAGCTACGATAGAGAAGGTTTAGGCTTTATAATTATACCTTAATATTTAATAAATAAATGTTATGTATAATTAACACTTGGCTCAAATGAAATTCAGGCGTACAACTTGGACTTCCTATCTCCATATCTTCTACAGATGGTTTGTTCATAGGGACCCCGTAAGGAGCGCAGTGATTTGCCATTCTGGCCGCCGTGCTGACGGGATCCAGCGCTCCGTCCAGGCCCCACCTTAGCCTCTCTTCCTTCCTTCAGATTGCCTGTATTTCTCCCCTATTTCGTCGCTTTTCATATAACCTCTCCCACAACTTTCAATGGTCAGCCTATAATTTCACAGGGTAGATGCTGACCTTCTTCTCAAGCCAACCGTCCCGGATCGGGGCTGAGGGGGGAGGGGACAACGTTCCCAAACCCCTGAGCTCCTGTTCGGAATGGAGTTTTTTTGACAACCTGCTTAACCTCACATCCCTTTTCCTTTCTTTTTCACACTCAGTTTTACGCCGCGTCTAAGGTGGAGCAGCCAGGCCACCAGACGTAAGGGGTGGTCCCAAATGGCAGCGCCTAGCTCTGCCAGGCCTGTAAGCACCTCTTGCAGTGCGAACAACTGTAAGAGGTGAAGAGCGATTGCATCCCGTGAGACAAATAGGGTCACCATGCCCATTGATGAGAAATATAAAAATCTCCCCTTAATTCCCCCTGTGTCACCAACGGAGCCGCCCTCAGGGAGCTCCACCGAAAAATTGGAGGTCCCCCTTTCCTGTGCTTGTGCAGCGGACCCTCCATATCTCTCTAACCGGAAAGGAGGCTTACTCCTCTCCTTTGCTTACGGGTGTAGAGGACTCCCCCTCACCCCCTTCTCTGGAGGTGCTTTCGGGCACCCTCCTTATTCCAGCGGCAGTCCCCTCTGTTCTGTACAAGGGGACTGCCAAGGAAGCCAGCAGGCAGCCATTAACCAGCCGCTCCACATCGAAGCGGCTCGGTGGGGCATACCCCCTTAGGAGGGAAAGGGAAGCCAGGCCCCTTCGGTCACTTCCCTCATAAGACCTGCTGGCAAGAATATTGAACCTTGCCGGGGTCAAGGCCTGTGCTACCCCACACAAGACTAGTGACGATACCTGCGATGTCTTGGGGGGGGGGAACTGGAGGCCCCCCCTGAGATAGACAGGCTCCTTGAGGAAACCCAGCCTCAGACAGTAGGGCCTTTCATGGGGGGGAATCCGGGCTCGGTTTCCTAAGCACCGAACCCGAATCCGCCCCTATGCAAGGTCATCCTCAAACTGCTAGGATTTCCGAAGCAGTACAAGGAGGGAAAGAATCTCCTCCGACCGGTGACCCCACGAGTACCCAGACCTTCTTTATTTCGGAGAAAGACCTGGCTGAGGCCGGGCTATCTGTGCCTAGGAGCTCCTTCCGGTGGAGGTGAGAAGCGGGTTCATTCCCCGCCCTCCTCTCCAAAAAAGAAAAAGAAAAAGACTAAAAAGACAAAAAAGACTCGAGGCTCCTCTCCTTCCGCGTGGGCTACGGGGACGGATGGGTCTGCTGCCCCTTTGGTAAGCAACTAAGCCAAGATCGGCACATCCGACCCCTCTGCCTTCCCGGTTGCGGCACCTCTGACTAAGACCAAAAGTGCACAGGCCGGAGCCTCGATGACATCACGGGCCTCTTATTCAGAGGTTACCTGGCGTTTTCAAGCCCTCTGGCTTCAAACGCTTCCACGTTATTCGATCCACTGATAGCACCATTTTGGACAAGGGCAACATGATCCATCAGAGGAGAGGATTAGCTAGTGCAATTAGTAAATATGCGAAGGTGATCCGTTTCTCGGACGGGATCCTTCTGGCGAATGCTGTCGGGCACTTCATGGCACCCCGGTGAATGTGACGCTGCACTCTACCATGAACTTTGTGAAAGGAGTATTTTATGCGAGGGAACTCGTTGACTACTCCATTCAGGACATCACCTTCGGAGCTGGCCGACCATGGGCGGTCAAGGTCGAACGTGTGATAATAAAACAGGGAGGGGCCTCGAGACCCAACCCTATACTCTTCGTCACGTTTGACTGTGACAAGCTTCCAATTCAGTGCGTGCTGTTAGGTACCGCTACCGCGTGAAGGCATTCATGCCACTGCCGCGGCGGTGCTATTAATGTCACCGCTTCGGCCATACGAGTCGATCTTGTAGACGTGCGAAGTCGGGGTCAACTGAAGTCTGTGTAAATCTCTCCAAGGCCGCACACGATAAGTCTAAATCATGTGTGGCCAAGTGTGTCAATTGTGGAGAGCCGCACCCCGCTTCATCGAAGCAATGTGGTGCATATCTCCTCGAGAAAGAAATCCTTGCTGTTCAGGTCGAGGATCGAATCTCATTCCGCGAAGCTAAGGACTTGGTCCTGGCGCACCCGGCTATGTCTGGGACGTTATAGGCCTCGATAGTTAGAAAGGCACCCTCTGCTCCTGACATATCCAGGCCAACAAGCACGGTTGTTTCCACGCCCATTTGGAGCCCTTCATCAGGTTCTACTCAACCCGGGAGCTCCCCTGGTAAAGCTAGTGGCAAAAAGGGTTGATACCCAGCCCCGGCTAAAACCAGGGCTCCCCCTCTTGCCCCAGCGTGACTTTTTCCCGTAAGGAGAAACGGCCACGTGCCTCCAGTGAGTCGTTAGACTCACAGATTTACTTGGATAGAAGGTATACTATAATTTCTGCGTACATTCCACCGTCAGCTGACTTTGACGCGGGGGATTTCTGCCACGTCGTAGCACGGTTGCCGAGGCCCTTTTCTCTTTCTTGGAGATCTGAACGGCAGGCATCCTCTCTGGGGAGATTACTCAATTTTTTTCCAGGGGACAAGTCCTCGCCGATCTGATCGAAGAGCTTGAGATAAGTGTCATACACGTGGATGAGTTTACGCATCACTGTCCGAGAACCGCTTCATTTTCTTGCCTTGACCTATCTTTGTGCTCTTCGGATGCACAACCTGATTTTTATTAGGGGTGGTCGATGACCTCCATATAGCGATCACTTTCCCATTATAATATAATTTTCAGGGCAACTGCCGCCTGAAAGCCCACCTTGGTGGTGCTTGGCGCGGGCGCGATGGCCTGCATTTCAGGAAATGACTGAATTTTCTATCTCAGTCGAGGAGTTAAGGTCGGTAGATTAGGCCTTTGATTTCTTCTCCGGCAACCTCATCGCCGCGGGCCTGACTACTCTTCCTAGAACGTCTGGACGCATTGCACGCCGGCTACTCCCATGGTGGTCGGTCGATTTTGAAACAGCCCTCAAACAGAAGCGTTATGCCTACATGCGCTATAAGCGACGTCAGAACGATTTCACTGTCGCTAAATTTCTTTGGGCTAGGGCTAAGTTCCAGTATATTTCGAAGCACGCCCGCCACTGTTCTTGGCGGGCATACGCGTCTTCACTTAATGGGAAGACCTCTTTAGCAGAGGTGTAGAAACGATTCAAAAGGATTCGGGGCAAGTTCTAACAGGACCCCTTCCCCGTTCTCCAGAAGAATGGGACGGCAATCTCGGACCCCGTGTCCGTGGCGGAATCCAAAGCGACCGCTTTTTCCGAATTCTCTAGCCGGGATGCTGCTCCGCCAGCATTCAATGCACGTTGTCATGTCGAGAAAGGCCGCAGGCTGGACTTTACATCCACAGACGGATAACCCTTCAACGACAGGTTATCTGTGATTGAGTTGCACTCCGCTCTCGTTTCGTGCGCGGACACCGCCTATGGTCCGGACGATGTCCCGTACGCCATGCTTCGACACCTGGGTGAGCAAGGCATGGCCTTTCTCTTTGATTTGTTCAACAGGATCTGGGTGGAGGGTCTTTTCTAAGATTTCTGGCGAATCGCTACTGTGCTCACCCTTCTCAAGCCGGAGAGAGATCACACTACTCCAACCGGTTTCCGCCCAATCTCTCTAACCTCTTGCGTGTGCAAGTTGATGGAGAAATTGGTAAATGTTAGACTAGCCTTTTACCTTGACAGCGGAAGTCATCTGTCTTCTGCACAGTGCGGCTTCCGCAAGTTTTACTCCACGTTGGATGCACTGCTCCGACTGAAAAATTCCGTCTGCGAGGCTTTCCTTTGTAGACAGCAGTACGCCACATGTTTTTCGATCTGGAGAAGGCCTATGATATCGCATGGCGATACGGTATCATGGAGGATCTCCACACGATGGGGCGCCGGGATTATTGCGTTCGACCTTTTTGAAACACAACACATGTCACGCTGGAACCGTGCCAGTGTATAGGGATGGCTCCAAGTCCCAAGACGGGGTCGGCTTCCACGCCGTATCCCCTCTGTTTGAAGTCAGCGGAAGTTTTACAGGCGCTGCGTCTGTCTTTACGGCCGACCTGGTGGCAATACACCACTTGGTACGGGAGATTACGTGAAGTGCCCGGTTCGGAGAACGGATTGTGATCGATTGGGACTCACAAAGCGCCCTGAGGGCTCTCGGGGCATTGGAATCTCCACATCCCCTGGTTCGCTATATCCGTGACGCCACTGTTTTCGCGAGACGGGCGGATGTCGAGATTATCTTTTGTTGGGTTCCTGGACATGTAGGAATTGCGGGGAATGAGCATGCCGATAAGGGCACCAAAGAGTCCGCGAGGACTCTGCAACCGGATCAGCGTTTCGATCTTCCTCACATCGACTACATGGCAGGAATACGGGCAGCTCTTCAGACTGCTTGGCAAAGAAAATGGGAGACCGTGGAAGAGAACTTAAAGTTGCGTGCCATTGTGCCGCGAATCTTCCCATGGACCTATCCCCCAATGCCGCGACGGCTTCAGGTCGCTTTCTGTCGTCCATGAATCGGGCACACTCGTGTGATGCATCGCTATCTGGTGGAGCGCTCTCTTGTGCCCTATTGTGATGACAGCGTCGTCCCCCAGACTGTTCGGCACATTCTTGTCGAATGTCCCAGTCTTGGAGATCTTCGCGCACGTAACCTGTTCCGGTACCGGGATGGGTGGAGTCGCTACCGCCTGTCCCTTGTACTTGGGACGAGTTCGTTCACATTGACTTGTGGACTTGTTGACTTTTGGTGGGAGGCCGGGCTTCTCTCCTTTATTTAAGGAGGTTCTATTTTGGGGGGTTTGTTATTGTTTTCTTTGTAGGTGGCACGCTCCTGCACCGGGGTGAGGGGGACCTCTCTCCGATGCCGGAGATTGCTTCCTAATTGTTAAGTTTTTGCAATATTTATCATTGTTATTTTTTCATAATTTTAATTCAAATTAGCCTATTTCTCTCCTATCCTGTTTCCGACGACTTATGCACAAGTGGGCAGTGGCCAGATGGGCTCTAAAAAAAAAAATAATAATGTTCATTGAGACCGGATATGGCCATATTTAGTTACTATTATCTATGCATGGTCGAATGAGACCCAACTATTTAATTTTATTTACAGGATTTATTACATAATTTGGCATTAATTGATCACTTAATTAAGCCTTATATTGTATGTGGACTCAAGAACCAAATAGCAGGTGGAATAGAAGTCCTGACATGCAAAGAGAAAAGGAAATCAAGGAATAGCTTAATCCAATACCTCCCAACACAACCTAGACTATCACCAAAGATTTTTAATGTTCTCAGTTAGAAAGTTTAGTTGCAACCCTTGAATAAAAACCACGAGCTTTAATAAATCAAAAAGTCATCTTTCATTAAGAGAACTTGCTATCTCATATCGTAAGAGATGTCATACAAAAACTTGACAATTTTTATTTAGAACTAAGATTCACCTTCCCTCCCCACACGACCAGCATAATCAAATTGCTATCATTTCAGAAGTTTAGGGAATCACCTGAAGAAAATGAAGTTTTCAGCATCTGCTTTTAATATCCACAAAAGTAAAATAAATAATGTGGTAGAAACAAGGAGTATGCATAATACCAAATGCCAGGATAACAAATATCAACAATCATCCCTTAATAACGCCTGTAATAACTAAGTTTTCCTTGATATAAGAAAAAAGAGGTTCAAGCCATCTTAAATATCCATCAACCAATAATAAATTTGATCAAAATTCTGACATGGGGGAGGGGGTCAATGATACTGATATAAATTTCTACTAATCCAAGATCTAGAAACTGTTTATATACTTATGTTTGTATTTTCGTACTTTCTCGCAATCAATACAATGACGGAAATGAGATACGCCGTTTCACTTTTAATTTCCGAATTGAAAAACGTTGTTTGATTTCAAAGGCCATTTTTAATTAAGAAATTCGGAACCTGGGGAAGTATTTCAGTTTTAGAGGTTTCAAAAATATATATATTTGTATATAAGACTTTCTTAATTGGAGTCTGGAAATTTAAAATAATTTTTGGTGCTAATAACACATTTAATTTGAAAACATTTAGTTTGTTCAGAAGCCATTTTTTCTTACCATTGTGTGTAAAGTAAGAGTAGAAGTTTCCTTAAATTGGCCCGGTGTCATTTAGCCTTGTTATTGGAAAGTACCAGTGTTTTATTTTCTTATAAGTACATGGATTGAAGAGAAGATATTGAAAATTAATGAGAAAATAATTAAATTATCTGTTCTCAAGTAAGCAACACTAGCTGCAATATCAAAGTTTGGCGTCCAAGTGTATATGTAGCGAATTCAGACTTTTAGAAGGATAATCAATGGCATATCAGAGGGCGTAGGGCTCTAGCCAGAGGGAAGGGAAGAAGGATAGAGGAAATGAATCAGTCCTTATTTCTTTCTAGTGATGTTGGTGTTAATGATAGAGGGAAGGATACTTTGTTTCTCATCGACATATGGAGTAAATCAGCGTGAGTTTTAAATGATTGGAGTGTGCAACCTATAGAATATCTCTTTATTTTTACCGTACGTAAGAATTCGGTTCTTAAAGTAAAAAACGGGAGAAAGCTGCACTATGAAATACGCAACAAGAAGTTGACAACAAATAATAGCCACTAGAAAGAACTAAACGAAGAAAAGCTATAGGTAATATTAAGGTTATAGCATGGTGGTGTATTTTTTCTCGGGTGGTAGTATAGATAATGTCGATCCACTCTCTACGAGTGAAATCGTGCTTGTCCTAATATCCTTAACAAATAAATAAGGTCCGTCCGAGCCGAACCAAGCGCCAGGCGTCACTCAGCTGATTAATCGTCGATGAGGATTTGCCTAAGGACTAGGGATGAAGTCCCTCTCCAGGTAGGGATTTGCCGTATCCACCAGCGCGTCAATAAATTGCCCATAAACATGAGCCTCTAATATGCGTTTATTTCGCTATGGCTGGCGGCTAAGAAAGGATTGTCTTAGTTTCACTGGTAGTTTCGTATAGGCTCAGAAGAATTTAGTTTTGAGAGACTTAACTTCGAGTGCCAAAATAAGGGAGATGGAGTAATTAGATTCAATGGAGCAGTAACTCTCCCCTAAATGAATGACGTGAGACAGAAGGAATAAAATTGAGCTTGCTGAGTTGTAGTGTAATCCGATGACTCGGAGATTTCACGGGCGTCAGGTCTTTCGGGCCTCTAGATTGCTGGCCATTTTGTGTGTTACTGTTAAATATGCTGTGTGCAAATAATGAATGCAACTGATAAGGTTTGTCAGGAAAATCAAGACAATAAAAATGTTACGCAGTTTAATTTCTTTCTTTCAAGAGAAGTTGCACCGATAAGCCTGAGAGCTTGAGAGGTGAAGCAGAAGCTGAGAAGTGGGCCAATCGCTGGTCAGGGGCCTGATGACATGCTTCAGTGCCATACAAAACGGATAAGCCTGGCTTAAATTTACTGTGAGTCGCCATCTGTTGGATGAGTGATATAATCAGTTGCAATGTCTTTGACATGTGGTCAGGACTAAGTGTATCATCCATACTTACGCCTCATTAAAACTTTGCTTGTTTAACCAACTGCCAATGTTTTTCACTGGATTATATACAAGAAAATAAAATTCATAAATGACAGAGCACTTCTCTTCAAGAAGGACTCTGCCCCCTATAATTAAGTACCGCCTAAACATGATTTTTATAGAAATTACATTAAAATTATTTCTGAAAAAGAACTTTTTAAAATATTTGTGTTATGTTTTAAATCTGTTGTATAAAAACCCATATCTGGAAAAATAGAGGAGTGATTCATTTAGAAAGAGGTGCTAGTTTGATTAGCGCATGATAAATATTAGTAAGTAATTTGGCTGTTTTTTCAACAGGGGTAACAGGCACTTCAGTACCTTTGATAAATGCTGTAGGATCAGAAAAGTAACGATTGAATAAAATTTTTTTCAATAAATAAATCTCCCAAACTAAATAATAAATGCACTGACCAGAAAAGGTTAACTTGTGGTAAAATTTTTGTTTCGAACTTTGTTAAGGAATTATATATATGAATATCATTAAGATCGAGGGAACAATTGTGTTATTTTTCACTAGTAAATCTAATAATGGGATGAATATTTTGGGAAAAAGGTATGAATCTGTCGTACAAATCTTCGGAAATAAACAAAGTATAAAAGTCATCAACAAATTGCCAAGAAAAAAATAAGTTTGATGTTTCCGTGATTTTTATTAAACATTTGTTCTTAAGCCATGCCATAGAGATATCTGCAAACACAGGGCACATCGAGCTACCCATGTCGATTTCATCTATTATCGGAGGTCTCATTATTAACGTGTGTACGCGAATGCAATGCCTAACGATTAAATAAACACAATGCACTTGCTGTCAGCTGCTGCCCGCTAGAAAGAGGAATTTCTCCTAGAGTGGCGGTATGTGCGCCACAAAAGATCAAGAGAAGCTCGTGTAAACGGCCAAATTGCTCCTAGTAGCCAATAAATACGCCTCTCGTATGGCGTTCTAGGTGGCTTGAGAGTTCGGTCAACGCTTGGTTGAGGACATTTTGGACGCTGACGTTCGTGTGTACTGTCCCATTGAACTTCACATATTTTTAGAATGCCCCACAATTAAGGCTCGTGTTAAAAGGACCTTATAGAGGAATGAAGAACAACATGAAAACTAAGCACTTTGAGTGGAAATGCCCATATTTTTCATGGTGAGTCTGCTTCTTGGAAACCAAGAGAATGCAGAAGATCCTCTATATAAATGAATTATTTCAGTGGGGAGTAAGAATATATTTTTATTTGGTAATCTATATTTAGATATCTATATTTTTAAAATTCTTCACGGCTTTTCTTACTTATGAAGTTTGTTTTTTCAATTGATATTGTAATTTGTATCGATAATTTAGTTTCTTTTATTCCTCCTATATTAAAACGTGTAATCCGCTGTTACTTTGAAGATTAAGAAAATTGTCCTTTGTGAGACAAGAGGCGGAGGAAGACAGAATGAAAGGGAGTCATCAAGGATCTTCTCAGATCATAAGTACATAAGAACAGGAGTTTGAAAAAGGATAATCAAAAGCCTCTACGAAGCAGTTCCTTTTCCCATCACCCATTCACTCCAACCTAGCATCCTCATATATTAATATATCCAATTTCTTCTTACAACAGCGCAGGAAGTACGCATCTATCTCATGACTACAGAGCCAATCATCTACTTACCAATTTTTTAACCACTCTCTACCACACTTCTTTCTAAACCTAAACTTGTGTAAAGTATCTACAAACCTGACCAATTAGAGGACTGAGGGCAGGCAACTTTCCTTATGCCCTCTGATCTATTAACTCAAAGGTCCAATTTTTCTTGGTTTTATTCTACTTTGTTCCTTCTCTTTATTTTCTTCTCTTTTCTTCTTTCGCATTTTCCTTTCCTTCATTCACCCTTATTTTCTCTTATTTTACTAATTTTCTCTTCTTCCTTCTCATCTTTTCCTCTCCATTTTTGAATATTCTGTCTTTCTTTTTTCACCTTTTCTAATCCGCCTTTTTCTTCTCTATACTTCTCCTTTCTCCACGTCACTTTCCCCATATCAGTAGTTCGATATATTTTCATAAGGAGGTCTAAATCTCTTTCCCTCTTCTTTTTCCAAATAGTCTCCACATTAGCACTCCAGACTCCTTCAACGCAAAACCATCTCTCTAGAGATTTTAAAATTCCAAGTCCTTATTAGTTCTAATTAGCACTTTTACCACTTTGATCATTCACCATTGAGTTTCAGCTCATCATTTCAACTTTGAACCTCCGATAGAAAAGAAGTATCGTAATAACTCTCTTTCATCTTCCAATAGAAGCGAAAAACTCAAAATTAATTCATCGAAAGTCGAAAAATGGATCACATTAATAAATAGTAATGCTAAAAATATAAGAAATAATAATAAATGAGAGCAAAGATGACATCAATAACCTTTCAACATCTTCCATCTCGTTCCACCGTCAATCAGCCGAAGTTCGGCGATGAGAAATAAAGGTTTATCCATTGATCAACGCGCATTTTCTTCAATACTCGATCTCTATAATCATCCAATTCACGTCCAGAAATCTTTGAAGTACGCAACGCTCAAATCTGAAGTACCGCAAGGTGCGAACGTCTCATTTGTTTATATCAACATCTGATTGTGAATTAGATTACGGCGTCTTCTCATTACGTTTGAGCTTTCATATCACTTCTATACTTTTTATTCTCAATCCATTAATCCTTGTTATCTTTATTACCATCAATCCATCTTATTATCCAGCCATTTAATTCTTATTTTCTTATTTCTTGTTACTACTTCTTATTATTTATTCCATTACTCCTTGTTATCTTGATTCTCTTTAATTCTTCTTATTCTTAATCCCGTACTATTTTTAAGAACTTGATTTCCGCTACTTCTCCTTATTCTAAATCTCGTGACTCCTTGTTTTCTCATTTCATGTTAATCCTTCTTTTTCTTAATCTTCTTAATTTTTATCTTAATTACCGTTAATTCTACCTATTGTCGAGTGTATTAGTTAATTCTTGTAATCCTGACATATGTTAATCCTTTAATTCTCGTTCCATTTATTCCTTGACATCCTCGCCTCCTTTCTCGTCCTCTTTTCCCCTCTCCAGCTTTCTTCTCCTTTCATGAAATTCCTTCGTTGGTGCGGAATTTTTAATGAAAATTCTCCGTCTAATTTTATCTTCCCAAATAAGAGGTGAAATTATATAATTCGATGTCAAAGAGAAGAAGGAGAAGTAGAAGAATAAAAGGAAATAATACAAAACCCCCCGTTAATTTCTCGTCTAAATTTTAGCATTTTTGTAATATAATAATTAATTAAAGGCTATTTTATCAAAGAGATTTAAAAGATTCGCTTTTTAATTGGTATCACGAATCTCTTGTTTATAAATTTAAGTCAAATAATTCTTTGGAGGATTTACTTCACTTCAGACCACACCAAAGGAAAGGTTAATAAAATCTTTCTTTACTATTTTTTAAGATGTGATGCAGCAAATACTCTTTAATAGGAAGTAAAAATGCAAACTTTTATTGTTATAAATGTAAACAGTTTTATTTTTCTAAGATGTGAAAACATTTTCTTAAAAGAAATGAAAATGTGAACAATATTTAGAGATGTGGAAAAGTAGAATGTGAAACTGTAAACATTACATTAATATAAAATCGTCAAATGTTCTATTCAGATATTAATATGAAAAGGTTCTTAAAGAGGCTGCGTAGTGACGCGAACATATATTTTTTCCAGTGTGAAAGAGTTTTTTAAATATAAAATCTTAAACATTTTGATTCAGATGAAATAATGCAAATGTAATTCTTTAAGTTTCAAAAAAAGGAAATAGACAATCTATGCTGTGAAAATTTCAACACATCTTTTGAATAAACGAAGAGGAAAAGTTTTTTAAAGTGTAAAAATTTCTCCAAATTTTTCATAAACCCGAATTGTAATTTTTTCTTAAAGATGTGGAAAGTAGTTATTTTTATGAAACATCAAAGCTTTTTAAAGAAAATATAATTACAAGTCACAGAAAATGGGACTGGATCAAATCAAAGTTCGAGAAGTCGACTCGAGTACACTATTTTAAATCACAATAAACTGAGACATAAAAAAGGCGAATAAAAAGATAAAACGTCCCACTCGTCGTTGCGAAGACTACACCAGAATAAGAATCGCTAAAAGAAATGGAAGAAACTGACTCACATGACAAAGAATGACTCCGATAAAAAACGGTATCGATTACAATACTATTCTTTGTTGAGCAGCACTGACACATTTACCACTACACAAATGGTCAAATAACATAGTCTAGGCACTATATTTGTGAATGATATATTTCTTCCAGCAAATAAGTTCATTAGAGGGTGAATTTAAGGTTTGATGTCTTAAAGCACAAATAATCAGGGGAAATAAGTCTATTGCAATATTAGAAATACGTCAGCAATCTCTAGGGTCGTAGGTTAAGGGTAGAACCCAACCCTTTTTTTTTCTTGAAAACGCTATACCAGAAATTTATCTGGCTCATTTAGTATCGCATCCCGTGTCTTCAAAGAGTGAAGCAAGCTTCAGTGGACTGTGAGAGGAATCCTCGAGGCGAGTGCTCCGCCCAGCTGACCCCTGAAACGGAGGGCGTTACCTGCACTGCCTACCTGCATTGGCTGACGAGCCTGTCCCCCTTTTTATTGTAGAACTACTACTACCCCCCCCCCTCCCCAGCGCCAAGTGATAGCCCTGTGCCCCTTCTCGTTGTTTTGTTTTGTTTTGTGGACCTTGTTGTGTAGCCTGTCATATTTTATTTTTGTTTTTGGTTGGAGAAGTTTAATTTGTATTTATTTTGAATGCGCCCCGGGGTTTGTTTTTTTTTGTAAATATAAACTGTAATTATCACTGTATTTTTTGTAACGTAAAGGACTAACGCGGGGTAAGTGTTGCTTTCGGCCCGCTACAACGGGACTTCGACGAGACGATCAAGACGGCCTGGGATGCGTGCTTGACTCCTCGAGCGAGAAGCGATAATTTGGAGAAAGTAGTAACAAGCTCCAGACATCTTAATCCCCTGTGCGAGACACAGGGGCTCTTTCTCGTCTCGTCACCGGGAGGGGGGGGGAGGGATGAGGCTTGGTACGAGTTCGGAGGATTTGGGAATATTTCCCGAATAAGCTTAGGAGTCGAATATTCGCGAATGTTCCGGAACAGGAGGTGACGTTTCCCATGGCGGCATACAATCGCACGTGGTCTCCAAATAACTTGAAGAGGTCAAAGGTTGTTCTTGTACAATATTTTTCTTCTTGACATTCTCTTATTAGTTTTCCCCTTTTATATAGAAATATATGTAGAAAATCATTAAATATTATCGTTGTAGAATTAGGCAGTTATCGCTTATTTCTCTATTCCTTCGTTTGTTCGGGAAGGAGTATGAAAGCCCAAAATAATAATTGGAATTGAATTTCGTTGAGTAGGCGAGTTTTTTATTAGTTGAATACTTTAAATATGGTTAGCCGGGATTGATCTTATTTAATTTGGCTTTAGTGGTTGGAGACTTAAATAAGAATTGCAAAAAAAATCTTTAATTACACAACAAAACATCTAATACAAATAATTACACTTTCTAGTTATTCATTAATTCAACAATTGGAAAATTATCAATAATTACTCATGCCGAAAGGCCTTAATACTCCAAGTACTAACCCGATAGGGTTTATGAAGAAACTACGAATGGAATCCTAGCCCTAGGGGCCTAATAATTCACTATACTTAGCGAGATGACTCGGGAGCAGACTACGTGACGAGTCTTAGTCGGAGGGCATCGCACCGCCTCGATGAGGAAAGGAAAGTTGTGAATATCGTACTATTTTTTTGGGGGGGAGGGGTTACCACAAGGAGACGCTCGGGGAAGATTCTCCAAGTAGAAGCTCAAAAGGGCAAGATCTTCCTGTAGACGTTCGAGGGGGAAAACTCTTGTGGGGCTGAGACTGTACGCTTCTTCTGGACGGGTCCTTTGATTCTAACGCCGTTGTTCCGAATAAGATCCTAGCTGCGGGCCGGTATGAATCCGTGTTCGATCACTCGAGGATATGCGCCGTCAGTAGATGATTCCACAGACGTCTTAAAAGAGATCGCCGAATACCTTCTTTATTTTCCGGTCTTGGCTCACTCGGGAGCAACGTAGAGACAGCTCGCCACCACGACTTAAGATCTTCTCCAATGGGTGTGGGGGAGCCTGCGTCTTGGGGACTCTTCGTTCGGCGGCGGGGTTTTGATGGTCCAACTGAAACGAAGAAATTCTAGGCTACTCCCTCCGGAAGTTTGCCCATGTGTGTATGGCATTGATCTTCACGATAAGTCTCGTTTCACACGACTCCTTTAAACAAAATCTTACTCGATCTCTCTTTCTGTGACAGTTACTGCACTGTTCTCTTAAGACAAGAAAACTCCAGGAAATGCAAATGGTTGCCAAACTGACTTTGAATGACGCTTAAAAGCCTAGTTATGGCATTCATCGACAGAAAAGCCATAATTCGATATTATTTTTTTCAGGCAGGATTTGACATATTGTAGGAGGAATCATCCTTTAATTTTTGGTTGATATGTTTTACCTTGTATTCTAGCATTTGGAGCATTTTTTAAGTTTTCCTGGCTTTTGCGATGAAAGAGATATTACTTAGTTTGTCACTCCTATTGTCTATTTTAAAAAGATTTATGGTAGAATTATAAATTCTTTAGTTTATGACTTTGAGTGAAATGAAAACTAGAGTCACCCTTTTCTTATTTTCTTCCTGGCATAGAATGCAACGCCTGTGCAACACACATTTTGCTAAATCAATTGAAAGAAAAGGGTTGTACCAGGAATCAAACCATTTATGTCTCTGTAGATTTTTTTATCTAGCATGCAGCCCTCGCACGTGTTTGGAATATGTTTTAGAGCATTATGAACAGTAAAGACTATAAATCACTCAGGAGTCCTTCAAGTAAGAAGCAAAAGAGTTCTAATCAGAAGAGAAAGATCATTAAATTAGTTTGGCAACAATTATTTCTCTAACGTTATATTTTAAATAATGTTTATCTATTCTCATCTTAAAACTATTTGCTCTAGGGGTTGCAACGAAATTACAAAGCGAGTTATTGAAATATTGTAGAGGTTTAAGAAAAGAAACTTTGTGCTATGGCAGTGTTAAATATTTTAAAAGTAGATTTTGAGTCATAATTTATAGGTTGAGAGCTTTGATGCTGTCGATCTTTTAGTGAAAGAATAAAGATAAATTGTGATGTCTTTCTTTTTTCATGCGATCTAAGTATTTCTAAATTATGGAATTAAACCTTTAATTTGCATAGAACTGTTTCATTTGTAAATAAACTATGGATGAGTATGGAAATTAGAGATCAATTGTTGATTGTCATGGTATGACATTACAATATATCAATACCTTATTTTATCTATCAGGGAGGGACCAATAACTTGTAAGCGAACCGACAAAAGGGACGGAAAATTACGAGTTCAGACGGGCTGAGTAGCGAGAGAGTGCAACGAGGTCAGGTAAATTATGGACAATGGCAAAGCTCAAGGTTATTTGAAGAGGCATGGCCAAAAATATAATTTTATTTACACAAAAATAATGAGAATTGATGGGTAAAATTACCTCAGAGAATTAACGGGCAAAATCACATCAGTAAATGAAAGGGGGAATTAACTTAATTGGGTTACTGAAGGAAGGGGAAGAGGGGTTGGCTTATGGATGTCTTCTGTAGGTGAGGTGTGGCAGTTTGGAACTTCTGAGCAGGAGATTAGAGTGATGACGGTTCTACAAAAATAAAGGATGAGGGGTAACTTCTGGTCGAGGGGAGAGTATTTCGGTTAACCGAAATGAGGAGGGCTTCGACAGGAGTTGATGGGAGAAGTAGGGAAAATCACTCGGGGACGATCGTTCAGTGAAATTACGTCCTGGCTGGGGCATTCCAAATACACAAAATAGTCTAGCCGTCACTTTGCTTTGTTTCTAGCACTTGACTTGGAACCATAGGGAATCTTCTGGGGTCTGGACGAGACTTCTCAACTCTGTGTCTCCTCATGGTAGTCGAACTTTATTTATGTCTGAGGCTCTCCACGTTCGGGGGGGGGGGAGGTAGCGGGAAACAGCTCTACTCTCGAATCTTCTTGCAGAGCTATTTTAGCCCGCATAAAGGTGAATCGTGGGGTACTCGATTCGAGGCTACCGCTTATGGAAGGGCGGGGTGTAGGCTTACCACTTTAGGCCTTGCCGGGCCTTCTGCTGCACATGGGATTTCCTTTCTGCTCAAGATCTTCCACGTGGGGATTCCCTCACACATCTCCCAACCGAAAGATGATGCTTTACAGAGCAGTTGTGTAGGAAAGGATCATCCCAACCCGTCAAACTAGAATTATCAAATGTCTAGGGAAATTCTGACCTGTTACGACAGCTGTACACACAAAAAAAAGTAAATCTAAGCTTTAACGGGGAATTTACGGGCATAAGCCTTGAACAGGTTGATTATAGCGAATTTAACTAATACAATTTTAAGCAAAAGAAAAATCACAGGAGAACATTTGCGACATTTCAGTGGAACCCCCAAAAAGGATACAATTAAATGGAGCTATAAATATGGGACCAAAAAAAACTTAACAATTTAGTAGAACAAAAAAAATCATGATTAGGAACATTGATGATAATATATATATACATATATATATATATATATATATATATATATATATATATATATATATATATATATATATACATATATATATATATATATATATATATATATATATATATATATATACAATTCACGTGGAAAACCTTCGCTCCCGCCGGAGTATGGATGAGAAAATCCACGGGTCCTCTAGCCTCGAGGACGGAGTAGGGTCCCTTTCACTGGCTAAAGCTTTTGTTGCTTCCTGTGGGAAGTAGCACCAGCACCTTCGTGCCAGGCTAGAATTTTCATTATCGTGACTTAAGGTACAATTAGGTCTCAAACCTCTCAATAAGTCCTTCTTTACGGTATACGAGACTCGTTTGTTACCTCGGGTGGACTCACGCTCGAGGGCTTTAGTTTTCTCCTAAAGGGGTGGAAGAGTTGCGCACTCCTTCTGGGCGCGGGCAAACTTATCGCTCCGGAGGGCTTGGAACTCCGGGTCGATAAGGGTTTTCAGGGGAACAGGTGCACGGGATCCCAGGGCTGCCTGTGTACGGGTAATCACGGGCTGGGCCACGGGATGGTCGTGAATTACGGGGTTCTGACCGAACAAAACAGAGCAGAACTGGATTGGGGCCGCTACCACTTCGGCCCCACCGGACATATAGTCACACTCGATGTGAGAACGAATTACTGGGAAACGACTCGCCCGGCCAAGGTAGTCGTGGACCACCGCAAATTTCTTGTGGCTGGGCCCAACAGGGGGGAGTAGGTCCTCAGACACTATAATACAGGTGCACCCGGTATCACGGACGAGGGTGGATACTCGGCCACCGTTCACAGTTCCGTTCTCGAACTTCAATAAACCAGGGTTGTTCTCATTAAAGAGAAAGTATACCTGATCGACCGGGTCTTTGACGGGCGAGGGAGGCTCGGGAGTCTCCTGAGGCGACGGAGGAGTTTCAGGGGCGGCCAAGATTTGGTGTACTTGGTGGGACTGAGAGTTTGCGAATCGGGAGTTTTAATGACAGTTCGTGCAGTAATGGCCGGGAACTCCCCAGGTGTAGCACACGATCGGGTTCATTTGGTACAGCACAACCGAGGGAGAAGAAACTAGGGGCTTAACGTCTTGGTGTTTCGATGGAGGGAAGTTTCTTGGCTTCGAGGGACTAGGATCTTTGGTAAATCTTGGAACCAATTTAGGGGGGGTCTTAGGGCTATAAAATTTTGTTTTGGGGGGCGATTGGGGAGCCTTTTTAAAATCATTAGGGTATAATTCGTGACTACCCGCGTAGACATCGGCCTCTTCCAAGCACTCCTTGACAGTGGCGCAACGTTTATCCTTAAGGAAGGCGCAAATTTCGGGAGCCACGTCAGCTAAAAGCTGATCCCTAAGGAAGAAGTCCAGAAGGGACTCGTAGACCTGGGGAATTTTAAACGCATCCAGCCAACACTGAAGGTGTCTTTGGAGGATATACCCCTGTTGTTGAAATGTTTGGCCAGGGCGGATCCTTTCCTGGCGGAATCGGGAGCGGTATAATTCGCTATTCATATGAACAGCGGCTAGCAATTCGGAATTTTCCGTGGAATAGTCCAAAGTTGCTTCCGGGGAAAGGGATACGAAGATATCCCTTAACTTAGCAGCATTTAGGGGGGGGGGGGGAGTAAGCGAGCGACGCCATCATTTTCGAGATCCAATCTATTGATCTAAAAGATTCTCTCAAAATGGGCCAAAAATGACCCAAAGTCCTCTTCATCATTGAAAGCGGGAAGGTGGACTGAAGGAGTTTGGGGAATTTCAGCCCCGGAACCGATGGACTGAGAATCCATTTGATTTCGGCTCATTTCCAGCTCATGCTGCCTAATTTCTTCACGTTCTTTCATCTCCATTTTGTTCTTCTCCATCTCCATTTCCATGTTCAGTTTGTTCTCCATCTCCGTTTTTAGTTTGTTCTCCTCCATCTCCATCTTCAGTTTGTTATTCTCCATCTCCAATTCCCTTCGCCCGTTCGTTCCTCTTTTCTTCCTGTACGTAATTTAGCAGGTATTTGCCCGAAAGACCTAAAATTTCACCCTGACTCTTAATTTTTACGAAGAATGACATTTTTACGCAGTTAACTGACTGAACACTGATCGCGAACGAGCTAGGACACTCCCCACGCGAAACGAATACTTGAATATTCGTCAAGGCCTTGATCACAAAAAAATTAAGATACAGCTACCTACCTGAGCGGGGAAAAAAAATTAAAATGGTCCTACCGGGAATTAGGACACCAAAGACCTTAACTCTTTTGGATTAATAACCAGGAGAGTCTCCAAAATTAAAACACAATAAAAAAAATTAATTACCAACACAAAATCTAAATAGATTACGTTCCACTGCTCTTCAAATCACTTGAACTTGCCTTCCTCCAGTACAATACAAAAATTAAATAAAAGGGCTGTACGTGAATAACAAGGGAACTTCTAATGTCGAAATTAAAATGACGCGGGTTCGTAAAAACTCCAACACACTTGACACCAGATTTCTATAATACGTATATTAATATATATATATATATATATATATATGTCGTGGTATGACATTACATTATATCAATACCATATTATATCTATGGGAGAGCACCAATAACTTGAAAGCGAACCGACAAAAGGGACGGAAAACCACGAGTTTAGACGGGCTGAGTAGCGAGAGAGTGCAACGAGGAGAGGTAAATTATGGACAATGGCAAGGCTCAAGGTCATTTAAAGAGGCATGGCCAAAAATATAATTTTATTTACACAAAATTAATGAGAGAATTGATGGGTAAAATTAACTCAGAGAATTAACGGTCAAAATCACATCAGTAAATGAAAGGGGTAATTAACTCAATTGGGTTACTGTAGGGGGGGGGGGGTAGAGAGAGTTGTCTTACTGATGTCTTCTGTATGTGAGGTGTGGCCGTTTGGAACTTCTGAGCAGGAGATTGGAGTGATGACGCTTCTCCAAAAACAAGGGGGGGGGGGCAACTTCAGTTCCAGGGAAAGTATTTCGGCACCTCAAAATAAGGAGGGCTTCGACAGGAGTTGATGGGAGAAGTCGGGAAAATCACTTCAGGGCGATCGTTTAGTGGAATTACCTCCTGGCTGGGGCTGATTCCAAATACACAAAATAGTCCAGCTGTCACTTTGCTTTGTTTCTAGCACTTGATTTGGAACCATGAGGAATCTTCTGGGGTCTGGGCGAGACTTCTCAACTCTGTGTCTCTTCCGGGGAGTCGAGCTTTATTTATGTCCAAGGATCTCCCCGGAGTTGGGGGTTAGCGGGAAACAGCTCTACTCTCGAAGGGCCTCGAATCTTCTTGCAGAGTTATTGTAGCCCGCATAAAGGTGAATCGTGGGGGACTCGATTCGAGGCTACCGCTTGTCAAAGTTGGGGGGGTAGGCTTACCACTTTAGGCCTAGCCGGGCCTTCTGCTGCACATGGGAGTTCCTTTCTGGTAAAGATATTACACGTGGGGATTCCCTCACATTGATAAAAAAGTAAAATAAGTACTAAAACAATTTTTATATAGTTTGCAAAACTAGAGAGGACTATATTTATTGATTACAATAGTAAATAATAGATTAAATAATTAAATTTCATTATACATAATATTAATGAGCATTGAATCATGCAACCTGACAGTTTTGGAACATTTTAACTAAGTAAGTTTTTCGACAATACTGTTTGCAATTAGTCGTTTGTCATTAGGCACAGATCGCAATTACCGTAGAGTTGCATCTATTTCGACATTCCACATCAAGACCAATCCTCAACGAGTCTATGTTTTCATTAAATCTGTCAACTCCAACCATAAATTTATTCTGCTGAACAATACCATTTGGATATTCGCTTTTATACTTAGCCGTTTTTCGCTCTACTAAAGATATTCTGTCGAGGTTTTGTGTCGTGGTATGACATAACATTATATCAATACCATATTATATCTATTGGGGAGGGACCAATAACTTAAAGGCGAACCGACAAGGAACGGAATGCCACGAGTTTCGACGCGCGGAACAACGAGACAAGAGTGCAACGAGGTCAGGTAAAACTTGGGAATCGCAAAGCTCAAGGTTATTTAAAGAGGCATGTACAAAAACCTAATTTTATTTACAACTCCAACTATAAATTTATTCTGCCGGACAATACCCATTTGGCTATTCGCTCGTATACTTAGCCGTTTTTCTCTCTACTAAACATATTCTGTCAAGGTTTTGCATTAGCGTTATTGAATTAGAAGTCGGGACTTTAGCGGGTCAAGTGATTTTGAACTTTGAATGTCCCAGTTTGGTGTAATCATCAGGCATGTTTCTTATCCCTGTATCTGGATGAGTGGAGTCGCTACCGCTTATCTCTTGACTCGGATCGGATTCAAGTACAAAGACTTGTTGACGATCTGTCTTTTTGGAGGAGGCTGGCCTACTCCCTTTTATTTGACTCTGTTGTAGGTCGCATGTTCCTGCCACGGTACGAGGCCCGCCTCCTTCTACGCCGGAAAGTGGTTCCTTCTTGCTCTTTTTATTTTTCTGTTGTTTTTGTTTTTGTTTTGTTTTTTGTTTTGTGTCTTTGCGATTTTTAGAATCGCCTAGTACAGGGTGCCCCCTCCAAAACGGGCGCCAAATTTCGATATGCCTCATTTCGTAATTTTGTGCAAGGATTGTATCAAACTTTGGTGATAACTAGTTTATTGTGTTTAAAAATATCATATCAAAACATGAGAGTTTTTGGACTTTTCTAGATCATGTGTTCGAGATGACCTACATTTAGCTCTGTGCATTTCTTGAGGCGCAGCACAAAGTTGTCCATGAGGTCCTTACAAACCGACCGACTAATGGCTCTGATCTTCTTCCTGATGGCTTCCTTGAGCTCCGCGATGGTCCTAGGTCTCCCTGAGTACACTCTGTCTTTAAGGTAGCCTCAGAGAAAGAAATCTGGGGGCTAAGGTCTGGGCTGTGTGGTGCCCACTCAAAATCAGTCTTGAGACTGATCACACGGCCACCAATATTCTCTTTCAGCCAATCTCGGGAGAGTTTTGAGGTGTGAGAGCTTGCTCCATCTTGCTGGAACCGGAACTTTCCCATAAGCGACGGGAACAGGGTCTGCAGCTCTTTCTTGAAGGTTTTGAGGAACTCAACATAACGCTCCTTGGTGACTGTCACTGTCGCGCCAGATTCCTCGATGAAGAATGGTCCGATGATGTCTTTTACTGAGAATGCAGTCCATACCGTGCACTTAGGTGAGTGTAGTCGTTTGGTGGCTACCACATTTGGTCTGCAGGTCCCCGAGAAGACATTTATTTTCGAGTTTACCTTACCTAAATGATGAAAGGCGAGCTTCATCTGAGGTCCAAAAGAGGTTAAGTAAAGTTGGGGTTTCCTGAATCTTCTCCCAGTATCTTGACTGCCATAGCCTTTCTATGCTCATTGTCTGAGGCTGTAAGGGTCTGCTTCGTCTGTATTCTGTATGGGTAGGCCTTTACATCTATTACTAGCACTCTCCTGCTTGCGCACAGGGCGTTGTGGACTTTGCTGAACTGACTCTCTCACGCTCTCGACCAACTCAGCTGTACTCTTCCTAGGGCATCCTGAATGGCTTGAACGGTTGTTACTGGCTACATTAAGGTTCTTCACTGTCCCATTGTTCTGAAAGTGGTCCACTGAGTCCTAAATGCCTGTCTTGGAGGGAGCTTTTCCACATTCGAACTGATGCATGAAAGTGTCCTACACTTTCTTGAATGAGTCTGTCTTGTAGTAATGTTTGACGCAGTATATTCTTTGCTGGAGCTCCCATTGAGATCTAGTTGTGTTCACAGGCATTGCTGCTGTCATGTCCTGCAAAGTAAGGATGATTAGTGAATGAATGAAGGAAATATCACAAAAAGTGTTTGCATGCCTGTTTTATGGGGGTGTATTAGGTTAGATTTTAATGACGGCAACTTATGCCCTTGAAAACAGTCGCCAAATGGGCGAATTAAAAAAAAAAAGAAACTTTGCTGACCTTTAACCTCGTATGTTTTTCTTTACCTTCTCTGACTCGAGTAAAGTCATTTTCCGTTTCTTTCCTCTCGTAATGTATCTGTTCGTCCAATATTTATGAGGCGCTACAATTCAGTTTCAGACCTAAATATTTATAATTGGCATTTTGGGGGAAAAAAATAACTAAAGCGGTACCTAGCCCATCAATTTCAAATCTTGGTAAGGTACAATAAATATAAGAGAAATGCGTCTATGAAAATATGACTTTCACCAATGACTTCGAAATTATCCATATAAAACACGTTAGCATATCAAAAAAAGTATGCACTTTCCCAAACTTATCATTTACTCGAGTTTCCAACTAATTTAAATGTATCAAAATATTATTTACCTCATTGAATACTTATTGCTACTCTCATTCCATAAGCACGTCCATTTAATGATCGATTAGCTAAAATGCATCTATATTAATCATGTCAAACAGAACCCCAAATATTTCCTTATTGATAACTGTTTAAACAAATTAGAGAAGATTCTTTTTTACAAATATTTGAACCACTCTTTAGATCAGTCGTCCTCAACCTTTATTCATTCCTATCCCTCCTTCATGGTAATTCAAAATTCTAGTGGTTCCCCGTCAAAATTCTCACAAATCATATCGTCTGAAAAGGGGAAAAAATGTATATGAAGATATTACATTTGCGTTATTATTTTTTTATAAAGTTGCCAATGATGATTATCTTATATTTTGATAGGTATTTGTGATATACTTTTTAAAAGTTCAACTAAGGTATTTTTATATTAAAATCGAAAGCATTTGTAATTGTAATTGTATTTTTGCATATCAATCAATTAATGTATTTTTTATATCAAAATCGAAAATATTTGTATCTGTAATTGTACATTTGCATATCACTTTCCCATTCAAATATCATTTTCAGGGCAACTGCCGCCTGAGAGCCAACCTCGGTGGTGCTGGGCGCAGGCGCGGTAGCCTGCATTTCAGGAAATGACTGAATTCTCTATCTCAATCGAGGAGTTTAGGTCGGTAGATGAGGCCGTTGAGTTCTTCTCCGGTAACCTCATCACCGAGGGCCTGACTACTATTTCCAGGAAGTCTGGCCGTTTTGCACGCCAACCAATTCCGTAGTGGTGGGCCGAGTGTGAGACGACCCTCAAACAGAAGCGTTATGCCTACATGGGCTATAAATGCCACCCGAACGATTTCACCGCCGGTGAATTTCGTCGGGCTAAGGCTAGGTTCTGGTATATTTCGAAGCACGCCCGCCGTTCTTCTTGGCGGGAATACGTGTCTTCACTTAACAAGAAGAACCCTCTAACAGAGGTGTGGAAAAGAGTCAAAAGGATTCAGGGTGAATTCTCGCAGGAGAATAAGACCGCAGTCCCGGGCCCTGCGTCCGTGGCAGAATACTTCTGGACCGCTTTCTCATCATTCTCTAGCCGGGATGCTGCTCTGCCAGCATTTGATGCACGTCATGAAGTCGCGGAAGGCCGCCGGTGTGACTTTACCTCCAGAAGCGGAGAACCCTTCGAAGACAGGTTTACTGCGAGTGATTTGCGTTCCGTTCTTGCTTCGTGCGCTGACACCGCCCATGGTCCGAACGATGTCCCGTCAGCCATGCTTCGACACCTGGGTGAGCGAAGCATGGCCTGTCTCTTAGATTTGTTCAACATGATCTGGGTGGAGGGTATCCTCCTAGATTCAAGCCGAATCGCTACTGTGCTCGCCTTTCACAAACCGGGGAGAGACCACTCTACTCCGGCCAGTTTCCGCCCAATCTCTCTAACCTCTTGCGTGTGCAAGTTGATGGAGAAATTGGTAAATGTTAGATTAACCTTTTTCCTGGACAGCGGAGGCCATCTGTCTTCTGCACAGTGCGGCTTTCGCAAGTTCCACTCCACGTCGGATGCTCTGCTCCGCCTGAAAAAATGCCGTCTGCAAGGCCTTCCATCGTAGACAGCACTACGCCAGGGTGTTTTTCGATCTGGAGAAGGCCTATATACCGCATAGAGATATGGTATCATGGAGATTCTCTACACGGTGGTGGCGAGAGGATGCCTCCCAATGTTTATATCTGAATTTTTGTGAGATGGTCGATTCTGCGTTTGGGAGGGGGTGAGCCCTCTCCGGCCCAAAGGAGCAGGAAGAGGGTGTCCCGGAGGGAAATGTCTTTAGTGTTACACTCTTTGATCTGTGCATCAACGGCATCACCTCGGTGTTGCCGGAAAATGTTCTTGCTACGCTCTACGTGGATGACCTTTCAATCTCTTTTGGCACGGCCCAGAGGCCAACTATGGAGCGTCGACTCCAACAGGCATTGAAGCGCGTCTCTCGCTATGCCGAAGCGTACAGGTTTCGGTTTTCTTTCGCTCAGACTAATGTGGTGCACTTCTGCTACCATCTACGGCTCCACCCCGATCCAGATTTGTTTCTAAATGGGGTGCACCTGGAAGTTGTTGAATCGCACCGTTTCCTTGGTCTTGTATTTTACCGAAACTTCACGTGGGAGGCTCATATTCGCAGCCTAAGGGTCTCTTGTACCCACGCCATGGATATTTTCTATTCCGTGACGTTCAGTGCTTGGGACGCTGATAGGGCTACTACCCTACTTTTTTAGCGATCCTTTGTTCGTTCGAAGCTCGACTACGGATGCGAGTTTTATGCATCCGCAGCCGAACGTTTATTGCGGAAGTTGGACTCGTTCCACCACACCGACCTTTGCGTTGCGACCGGTGCCTTCCGCACTTCCCCCATTTAGAGCCTGTTGGGCGATGCTGGGGAGATGCCACTCGCTCTAAGCCGCGGGCAGTGCATCATTCGCCTGTCCGCGCGAGCCCGGCGCCTCTTTCAGTCGCCAACAGCTCTCACTACATCCGCAGCTAATTTCACCGGTGCCTATGTCGCCGAGAGACGACAGTCATACCCTAAGCCCTTTGGGTTAAGGGCCAGGAAACTCCTTCTAGAGCTAGGTATAGCTCTTGGGCCGGTGTCACCTCTGGTTCTGCTTAGGACGCTACCCTGGAGGATACCACATTTGGCTATTTTTCGCCACACCTAGGCTCACAAAGCTTGTACGGCGCCGGGAGTATTGCGTTCGACCTTTTTTGAGCACACCTCGTGTCACGCTGGAACCGTGATAGTGTATTCGGATAGCTCCAAGTCCCAAGAGGGGGTCGGCTTTCAAACAGTATTTCTTTTGTTTGAAGTTGGCGGGGCTCTACCAGGCGCTGCGTCTGTCTTCACGGCCGAACTGGTGGCAATACACCACTTGTTAGGGAAGATCACGCGACGTTGTTGGTTCGGAGACCGAATTGTGATCTATAGCGACTGACATAGCACCTTGAGTGCTCTCGGGGCATTGGAATCTCCGCATCCCCTGGTTCGCGATATCTGTGACGCCACGGTTTTGGCGAGCCGGGCGGATGGCGAGATTATCTTCTGCTGGGTTCCTGGACATGTAGGAATAGGAATTGCGGGGAATGAGAGCGCCGACGAGGGCACCAAAGAGTCCGCGAGGACTCTGCGACCGGAACAGCGTTTCGCTTTTCCTCACACCGACTACATGGCAGGAATACGGGCAGCTCTTCGGACTGCTTGGCAAAAAAGATGGGAGACAGTCGAAGGGAACTTAAATTTGCGTGCCATTGCGCCGCGACTGTTCCCTCAACCTATCCCCCAATGCCGCGACGGCTTCAGGTCGCTTTCTGTCGTCTCCGAATCGGACACACTTGTGTGACGCATCGCTATCTGATGGAGTGCTCGCCTGCGCCCTATTTTCACGACTGCGTTTCCCCCAGACTGTTCGGCACATTCTTCTCGAATGTCTGAGTCTGAGGGATCTTCGCGCACGTTACTTGTCCCGGTAACGTGATGGGCGGGGTCGATACCGTCTGTCCCTTATACTCCCGATGAGCGCATGCACACTGACTGGTGGACTTGTTGACTTTTGGGGGGATGCCGGCCTTCTCCCTATTATTTAGGCAGAGGTTTTTTTTCGTTTTCCCGTATAGGTCGCACGCTCCTGCGCCGGGGGGGCCTTCCCCCGACGCCGGAGCTTGCTTACTGCTCGGTTCCTTTTCCCTTTTTTGGGGGGGGAGGGTGTTTTTTATCTTTTTGGATTTTATTTTGAAGTAGCCTAGTACTAGGCCAGTTTTTAATACGGCGACTAATGCCCAGGTAGGCAGTCGCCAGATGAGCTCTTTAAAAAAACCACAAAAAAAACAAAAATGTAGATTTGCATATAAATATCGAAAGTATTTGTATTTTACTTCATAAAAATTGTTTAAATTCTTAATGAGAGGAGTGACTTTGTTTATTTTTAGGTAGTTAACCAATCCGAGGTTGTGTCGCTGAAAATGCACATCTCATGTCGAGGTCCACATCCTGTCGGTTTTTACTCTTATTATTTTATTTGTAGAAGGGTGGAGAAAACAGAATCACATAAATAGGTTTATTTACAAAGGAAAGAGTAGTCGAAGTACAATATCACTAACCTTTGGATAAAACATACAATTAACATAAGAATACATTCAGAGATTTTTGGCAGGAGAATCATTTTTGAGATGAAGGCATTCGTCATGAACATCATTGAGAATAGTAGTTATATCAAGCGTGTTACTGAATGGATTCCTCACGAATTTCGCCTCTTCCTTCTCTAATTCTTCATTATATTATAAGTTAACTTTACAAGGATCTTCTCCATTCTCGTTAAATTAGTTGAAAGGTCTTCGAACATAGTAACATTGACGGCACTGACTTTTCTTTCCAGTTCTGGAGCTTGGCAAGTAATGCATGAAGATAATATATCAGGAGAAACACATTTCTTCACTTGTTCTCTAGCTTGAGATTCAACCTATTTAGCTGCTCAAATATATCTGCTAAGGATGGAAGACTTGCCTCCTACAAAAATCTCATTGAATTGACTCAAAGGTTCATCTAGCCCATGCATTTCCAGGAACAATTTAAACTTACCTTCGAAATGATTAAAAGATCAATTCAAAACATTGAGTTTGAAAGCGAGAGCACTTTCGATTAAAAGAGAAGAACAGTTTGATCTACATCCATATCTCTGCAAAGGTTCTGGAAACGGGGAGACTTCAGATTTTCTGCCTCTCAAAATTGACACGTTTACCACTACCACCAGGATCTTGCCAAATTTATCAGGAAGGGTTTTCACGCCGTTGCAAAACGATAGATCATACAGTGACTCCACTTATCAATCAAGGCTACTTCCTTTAAACTCTTCCCTTACGCTGATTTTAGTATCAGCATCGCTGGAGCCCAAGTTTTTCATACCTAGAAAAAGTTTATCCTGTGGATCCTGTTAGCTTTAAGAAAGAAAATAGCTTTTGTTATCATATGTGCAGTAGATGTAGTGATCTCAAGCTGCTTATAAAACAGATATTCTTCCTTGATACCTCACAAGAAAACATACCTAACGAACAGGAATAGCTGTACAGAAGAACTTATATTCGTTGGCTCCTCTCGCTGTATTACAAACATACTAGTTGAACACGATTTATTCTCGTGTATTACTTATTTTATCTGAAATTTCGTTAATTCTCTGCCTTACTGTTTCGTTTGGCAGGGTGATTTTATTAAATTTTTCGTTCACTTGTCTCTCCAAGAACAGGTTTGACCATCTTTAAAGTACATGGTTTGAATAAGATTTCATTAATTGTATAAGGCTTTACTGCTTTGCTATTTCAAGGAAAACATCACATCTCGCCTCAACTACGTACATTTGAAGTCTTATCTGAAAGCCCCAGTTTCGTCCTGTTGCTGTTTTTTTTAAATGTCTTTCATGATGCATGAAGAAATATGGTATTTCTCAGCTATCAGTGGATGGATCGTAATCAAATAGTGCTTCTTAAACTTAATAAGCCTCATAGAATTGATTCCCAGAAATTTGAACCACAGAAAACACTGAGATTCCCCGTTGTTATCAGCAAAGAGAGATGTAAATCGTAGTTAATATATAGATTTAACTGTACTTCCGCTTCCTAGTAACACTTGGTAACCATCGCAAATATAGAAAAGTAAAGAGAATTCAAGTGACAAAAGTGATCAAGACCTTAAGTGATAGAGACATAAAGTAATAATGATAGACGAATAAATAATACAATTGATAAAACTTCCGTAAGCAAGAACACAGCTCTTTTAACAAACACTGCTTCAATCGTAAAACAGGAATGTCAATATTTTCTTTTTTTAATTTATTGAGTATAATTTCTTAAATATACGATTGTACCTTATAAAAACTCTATAAAATATATTAAATGCATGATTTTATGTACCATAGAAATTTCATCTCTCTATTCATCTAATTTTTGAAAATATTTTAATAAATGAAAATCGTTCGCTAATTTTGTACGGTAGTGTACATATTAAATCTCTACATATTATTGAGAAAAACATCCTTTGATGCACGAAACCGGTTTATATACTACAAACCGTTAAAGGAATAAGGTTTGCTGACCAAAGTCGCGTGCTTTCATTTATGCTGATTTATGACCTTACGACCTTCCAACTTTCAATAATTCCCGGACCAACCTTGAGAGGACCTTGGTAGTTATATCATTCGAAAGAAAATGTAAAACAACATAAGGGTTTCAAGTTTAGTTAAATTTGGCCTTATAGTTACTGTATGGTGTTATTTCCAAAACAATATAATTCCAATGGCTAATCTTGGGAAGTCCTTAGGCAAGATAATGTAAAACAACCGAGTGCCTTCAGATTTCGTGGAAATCAGCCGGATAGTTACAATGTTATTTCAAAAACAATAAATAAGCAACATGAGGACTCTCGGACCGACCAACATACCGAATAGTGTGATATAGAGCCGCGCGCAACTAAAAATGGGAGGAAATGAAAGGAGAAGGTCTTGGAATCTCAAACAGGAAAGACCGTTTTAACAGCAAATTATGGTTGGGAAAAAAAGGAAATTTGTCCGTGGTTTTCTGTTGCTCCTTTCTGGGATAAAACATTAAGTAATAAAAGGAAAATTAAATTAGAGAGAAAACTTATTAAATTTAGATAGGATAACATTCTGTTTTCTCTTCTTTGTGTTAATCAATATTTGATCGCCAATTCTACGGAATGAGCGGCAAAGTTAAACTATCCACCGCCGAAAAAGTGGAACGATATTACGCAAAATACTTTTTACTTAGTACCACGGATAAAAGTCGAAGAATAAAAGTATTCACGGATAAAAGTCGAAGAATAAAAGTATTCACGGATAAAAGTCGAAGAATAAAATTATTCATTTTTAGAGTGATATGAGAACAAAACTCACGTTCCTCAAGGTATTAGGAAAAAGATAAGGCCAATACATTTGATTCTTTCTCAAAGGAAGCCGATATAAGACCAAACCCTTCGATCTCGAATCAAATGGAGGGCAACATAAAACCACTAAGCCTTCGATCTTCCATGACACGAAAAGCAGCATATAGTTAAAAGCTATGATCTACAACCAACCAGAAAGCAGAATAGAACCAACAACCCTTCCATCTTCCTGGAAACGGAAAACAATATAAAACCACAAAAAGGTTAGATGTCCAATCAAATAGAGAGCGGTAGAACACCCCCCAAAATAATCGGGCTACAATCAACTAGAAGGCAGCAAACAAATTAAAAGCCTTCCATCTTCTATCAAACGGAATGTAGCATAAATTCCAAAACTTCGATCTATACTCAAACGGAAAAGAGGACAATCCCCCAACAACTTCGATATCCAATATATTTACCAGAAAGCAGGATATACGAAATATTCTTTGAGCTACAATCAGAAAGCAGTATTAACCCTCCCCCCCGAAAAAAAAACAACTTAGATTTACAATAAAACTTTGCAATCAGGCTAAAAATACAAAACCTTCGATCTTCAAGAAATGTAAAGCAGCATAAAACAAAGAATTTTTGTTCTCCAATCCAATGGAAAGCAGCATCAAACCATTAAAGGTTCGATCTTCAATCAAAGAGAAATCAGCATACAATAAAATTAAAGTGCTTCAATCAAAACAAAAACATTATTATATAAATTTTCTATCCACACCCATTTATGTGATCTGAAGTTGAGCTGAGTATAGTTTGCTTGGACAAATAAGTTAAAATTAATTCATTTTACCGGAAGAAAAAGAGCTGCTGTACGAATAGATCGAGAGGCATACATAGCCCTATGCCACGGAACTCCTTGAACTCAACCTAACGACAAAAGGATATAACTACAATTCGACACAATGTATCAAAAGCAAAATCGACCTTAACATCACTGCACAGATTCCAAGACCTCTCAAATAATAACATGGGTAAGCTATATATGGCCTTCCTCTGTCCCAAGATGCTTTCTTTCTCCATGAATCCCGACAGATATATTTTGGAACTAATAAAAACAAAAGGCCCAGAGAATACAAAACTAGGCCATTAGATTCATTTCAATAAAGAAAATAAACGATCGGTTCACATCATAAGAACTACTAAGGAGAATAGTAGCATGACGGGCAAAATCTTATGGTATGGAATGGTAAACAGAGGTTTTATCATGAGGAGCTTTCCGACATAGTCCATAAGCTCGGAGGTACAATGTCTTCCTCGATCTGACAATATCTCTTTCGGAATTCCTACCCGAGAAAAAAATAGAAATGTGGGCTTTGGCGCACGCAACGCTATCATTGAGCTTAAGGGTCACTGGCTCAGTGGAACGGGGAGCAAAATCTACCAAGGTGAGGATGTAACTGTATCCTTCACTAGACGGGGGACGAATGTGGCATACAAGATCAATGGCTACACGAGTAAAAGGTTCCAAGATGATCGGGATTTTCTGAAGGGAGGCTGGCTTGACGCGCCCTTTTGCAGATGTCATTTGGCAGGCATCGCATGATTTGCAGTACTCTGCAATTTCTGTTGCCGCATCTGGCCAGTAAAGATACTTAAAAACCCTCTGATTGGTTTTATTATGACTAAAATGACCGGAGAATACACTATCATGAGGAACCTGGAGGACTTGGGGGACGTGAGAGCGGGGAAGACATGAGGCGTTGGGTTTCAAGTCCTTAATAATGAAACAGAGTGCATAAATGGTTGGTGAGATTTACTAGAATAGGCCGAGGGTATCGTTTAAGGTTAGTTGAATATGACCCAACAAAAATATAATTTTATTTACATATATCAAAATAAGAATAATAATAGGTAAAAGGGAATTACTTAAATTGAAATAGTCTCTTGATAATTACTATGAGAAGGGATTCTCAAATGTAATTAATTGATTAGTTAATTATGCTCAGATCAAAAGGGGGAACTTGACAATACTAAAACTAAAGGGGGTTTCAGTCTTACGGTTGATGACCTAGAGGGAGGTCCTTTTTGCGATGAGGCGAGTGGGGAAAGGTCCGATGAGGTAAGTGGGGCACGATCCCAATGAGGCAGGTGGGGCACGATCCAAACCAACCTTCTGATGAAGATAGCCAAACTTCAAAGATAACGTTTGACGGGGAATGTGGGAATTCTCGTAATTCAACTGAAAGAGGAATCTTCTGTTCTTCAAAGGTAATCGATGGAGATTTTCTTCGGTTCGATTAAAGCAAGGAAAACTGTTGCGCAAATTCAAAGGCTTTCGTTCACACAACCTACCAATTGACTTAGGTAGAATCTCGGCTGAAGAAGTCTGCTGTCTGACGAACGCTCACGGGACGAGAGGATAAGGACAGCATTGAGGTGCGGGCTTGGCTCGTCGAACTACAGAATATCCCCAGTATTTGTATGCCCGATTCTGAATGGGAAGGGGGAGTTTGTAGAAAGGAATCACAAGCTCCAGACTTCTCAATCATGTGTCACAGTCGATTCATCATTTAGCAGAAAGAGCGAGACAAAGCGGCTCTTTTATACCTCATCACAGGGGTGGAAGGGGAGAGAGGCTTGGGGCGAGTTTGCAGGATTGGGAAATATTTTCCCACGTGCTCAGTAGCCTAAAATTCTACAATGTTGGAACTAGAAATGACGTCCATTTCACGTGGTCTCCGATAAATTAAGTCGGAGAGGGGGTGCAGAAGTTGTCTTTTTACAGTAATATACGTCAATATAAATGGGTGGCAAGGTAAGAGTAGCTCCTATGGCAACATAGTAAGGCAAAATGACCCAGACATAGGAAGAGAGATTTGATGAAATTTACAGGTTTATCTCCCTAAGTCCTTCAAATATTTGCAAAATATACGAGTATTTGTTGTAGTCTCCTTTACCCAGCTGTGCCTCTGAACTCGAGTCCCAAGACCGCTATCAGGAAGCTTTAAAGGCTCCAGAACAAGGGGATGTTAATCATAACTGGAGAGCGATCAGCAAATAGAGTAGTATTTCCCCACCTTCTAAGATATTACTTGAGAGAAAAAGCGAGCTGTTACTCCTCCCCCTCCCATCCTTCCGAATTCACTCTTTTTGGATTTGATGCCAAGTCACCGAGAAATTCACACCAAAGCAGGACGCTAAAATTGAAGGCTACCTCCCTGCCGACTTAATCTGCCCTCCCTCCAGGTCGGGAAAAAACTCGTCTATTTATAGGTTTGCCTCGAACAGCTTTTATGACTCCAGCCACTGGTCGTCCGTCTGACCCGCTGAGTCCTGCCTCTTACACTTTCTCGCAAGAAGACGTTCAGTGGCACAGCCTATAAAGAGGGTTCGAGAAGGCCTTTCTCTCTCCCTGTTTGGAGAACGTCAGGAATATATGCACCCTCCCAAAGATTATCGACAGATTTTTGTAGACGACACTTCCTCGAAAGGAGTTCGATTCAACGACGCTCTCTCCCGAGAAGTTTTTAGTGAAGAGCTGGACATCACACTCGTATCTTCAGGTCAGGGAGAAGAGTCTCTTGAGGCAACGTCAGTTTTTCTCAACCTCCTTCAGGTCAAGGATTGAAGAAGCCGTCCTCCAAAGTTCTTCTGGTGACCTCATGAGGACAAGAGGCCCGATAGCTCGCTCAATCCGAGTTTGGGGAAGTCATTTCCCCCCTTCGAAGTTCGATCGGTGACCTCTTGAGGAAAACAGGCCCGATAGCTCGCTCGATCCGAGTTTGGAGAAGTCAACTCTCTCCTTCGAAGTTCGTCTGGTTACCTCTTGAGGACAAGAGGCCCGCATCACGCAAAACCCAAGTTTGAAGAGAGTAGTACCACCCTCTGCAGGTTTTCGGCTACCCCCGTGAGTAATCAAGGTCACCAAGACCTTCCCCCCTAAGTTCGCCCCGCTTTACTCTCGAGGTTCAAAGGAGCTAAATTACTCACTATCCTAAATCTTCCATTATAACCATTTAATAACCCTAGTTATCCAATTAGTATTCGGAACTTAATTCCGCTTTATTCTTGTACCTATATATATCCATATTTATTTTTTGCCTTTTATTTAGTGTGTATTAAAATCTATTTTTGTCGTTGTGTTTGGAATATTTCATGGTCACGCAGCTGCAGCTAACTATTCAAATCGCACTCTTAGAACAATAACAGTTGTTGCCTTGCTTATCCTACCTTAGAGACTGTGTGCGTATATTTCCGTACACTTGACCATACTTCAACAATAACAATCGATTGGGCTTACACCGATTAACGTGGTGCTCCACATAAGACCGCCTACCCATCGATCTATTTCCTAGACAGTTGGACATGGAGAAATACTGATAAGACCTTTCAAAAGTAGTAAACTACTAGCTGATAGTGACGTGACTCTAAGTTACATATAAAAGCACGCGTGCACTCAATTAATTCACCAAACGGTTCGAGTTTCTTTATAATGAAAACGGAGGTTGAACAAAAAAATACCAACAGAAGCCCCCTAAATAATTACACCTCATTGAAAACTTTAAGCTTGTGCAAATACCAAAAGCATTAGAAACCCCGCTGCTAAATTGGTCTGAATGCTTCATTTACGCCTCTACGTCAAAAACGAAACAAAAATACAACAGGAATAATAAAATGCACAGTACGGGCCAGTGATACCCTTTCACCTCTGGACCTTTTGTATTATTTATCTCATACACCCATCGATTTTATAAATTTACCCCATTTCACCACTTTACTCTCACACTATTTACATATCCCACTATTTCCCTTTTTAACTATGCCCAATATCTATTGTAATGGATTTCAACCATACACAAATTGCACGCTAATAAAGGTTTCAAGTTTAAATGCATAACGTACTTAATTAATTTCTCTTTTACGTAATTATGAATTGTAATTATATTGTTATGTAACTTTATGAAATAAATCCATTTTATTCATTAAACATTGAAACTTATCTAAGGAAAATAACATCGGATATCGTATTGCCGGATGGAGTCTCAAAATTGAGTCATCTTCACAGCAGCTGCATTTCCCCTCACGTGGTTAGGTTTTAATGTTAAAATTTAGGTCACTTCTGAGGAATAAAATGTATCTTATATTGCCTCTCATTAAGGTGATAAATCCCATAGAATATTACCTATATCTAGGAGTGCTCTAATATAATATGGTAGTCTTAAACAAACACTACATACTAGCACGTTAACAAGGGAAAAAGAAGGATTACTAGGGCTTTTCGAAAATACCTTATTTATAAGTAAATTATTTTGCTGAAATGCTTCAATAGTTCTATACCTATTTGGATACAAATATGTAAGAAAAAGCATGTTTGAGAGAACATCATTTCTAACCAGATTATGAATTTAATTGTTAGGTTACAGGTCTTATTATGAGCAAGAGTACTGTGGCTTAAAAGAGAAGTCAATAGAGAGAACCCAACGGGTTGGATATTAGAAGATTGGAATATGGCTTATTGATTTTAGATGGAACATAAGAACATAGATTGGTGTCATTAGAAAGACTTTGGTTTCACCAAGCGTTTGTCGATGCATTAAAGCTTCACAAAATTCTCGGCATTGCGTAAAAGAACTATCCAACTTGTATTACACTTCTTTTCGCTCGTCTTTTATCAAGTGGATTCCAATCGGTAATCTTCCTGGTCCATCTATTATCTTGTAATCTTGCCATATGGCCTTACCAGCTATGTACTTCAGCTCTATTATAGCTTCCACTATATCCTGAAGTTTGATTTGGTCACAGATCCAAGTGGCTGATTCTATGTCACGCCAAATTATCCCCATCTTAATGTGTTCATGGGTTATTCGTGTAGTTAATAGTTTTAATCTAAGTTTTTTGGGGTCAGGTTCCAAGTTTCTGACCCATTGGTCATATTTGTAATTATGCATTGGTTTTATACTTTTCTTTAGATGCACATGAGCATTTTGCTTTAGAATTCGATGCTTGCACTTACAAATGCTTTCCAGCCTATACTGATTATGCGTTGGAATTCTGATATTTTCCCCAAAGCATTTTATTCTGTTGGCCCACATTAATAATATAATTTTCTACTTTTCCCTTTGCTCGTGGTCAATTTTAATATCTAATATTTATCGTATCGACCACTTGTTGGCTTGTCATGACATTAATTTTCTTAGAATAATCTTCAGGACGTCACATTTGCTTTAGAGCTTAACTTCTTGAAGCATTGTTTGAATCTCTTCTAGGTTATTCACTATGAGCATAATATTATCTGCGAATCTTAGCTCATTGAAGTACTTAATACCCATCATTCTTAAGCATATCAATTAAGCATATCCAACTAGAACTCCATAAGTTTCTTTGAATTTGGCTCATGATGAGAATTTCGGGTTCATAAGCATGAAGCTTTCCAAGGGAAGGAACATGATTAGAAATGCATTAGGAGTGAGAACAGTACGGGAAATTTGCAAGTGTTTCGCACTTATGTGTCGATATTTATGAACAACTATAATTAATTAAAAAAACGAAACTTATGCAACTATCATAAGGAAATTGAACTCAATGAAGAAAGAAGTAAAAGCGAATGAAATAAAATGGTAGAGATAAAGGAAGGATATAATTAGTGAAAAAGCTTATGGGAGGGAAAAGTTCAAGCAATATTACACGAATCTTAAACATTGGTGCTGGGACAACATATGATGAGCCTTCAATGAAAAACCTCTCACAATGTCTAAAGGTGCAGAGAAAAGTACTAAATTAAGGCCCTTAACATATCTTTAGCTATGAAGCCTCAATCTGATGAAACTGAGTCGCGAAGTCATATAACTAAAGTTTACTGAGTGCCATCGATTAATGAAGAGTTCGAATGTGTTTTTTTTCATATTTGAGGTGCTATATTTTTATAATACAGTGTATCTTATGTTTCTAAAGAAAGAATTATTTTTGAATAAAATTTGATATTCAGAGTCTAAAAAAATTGAAAATAAATGAAATGAGCTGGCAATTCTTGCCATTTCGCCTTCATAAGAATTTGCATGTTTCAACCATATTTTCCACCAATGACCTCCTATAGACTGATTTCTTGTACTTTATTAAATGTTCCGTGAAAGATACCGTAATTTATTGTAATTTTATATCTTGCCCGAATATTTCACGAAAAGAGATTAAGTAAAAGTAAAAAGTTTTAATTTTTCTTTTTAAAATGAGAAGAAACAACGAGGTTATTGTGTCCACACTAAGTCTTTTAAAACAAGTTCATAATTGAATTCTTGACATTAAAGGAAGTGGTTTATGTGAAAACTATATAACTGTAGAAAAATAAAATTAATATTTAATTAGGTGGTATTAGGCATGAGTAACTTGGGTATGACTAAAACTAAAGACTTTTAGAAAAACTTGCACCTCCTGTGAACAAATTAAATACCCGCTTTAAAGTCATTCAAAGACATCAACAAACAATGCAAGTCACTTAGCATGAAGCACAAATAACTCACCGAATAAAGGAACGAAGGAGAATTACATAATATTGGCGATGCATTTGCTGCTTGCTTGGAAAACGATAAGGAAATGAAGTTAATTTGAAAAAATAAAGCCTCTGGTTCCTCCACGAGAGTGAATACCAATTGTAAAATATTAGGAACCAGAAATTGCATGGGAAAAGCTTGAAACAAAATGTTAGAAAAATACATTTATTGAAGCGCTATTGGCCTCTGTCAATTAACTCATTACCCGAATATAAAAGTAAATACTTCAAATTTTATATACTGCAATGGAAATCATTTTACTAAAACATAATGGGGCCAATACACATAGCGAAAGGAATATTTATTTTCTTAACACAATCTTTATTAACGAAAAGAGTAAATAGAAAATGTAATAAAGTGAGAGATTGTGGATAATCATTAAACACTAGGTTTGTGCGCAAAGTAAAGTGCGAATTGGGTTGGATGCTCATAAAGTCAAAGAGAACTCACAATCTTATTTCGAACTATTAATGTCATTAAGAAAAAATGTACGTTTGAAATGACTGCCTTTTGTTCCTGGAAGGAGCTTAAGGTTCGTTTACGCTACAAGCAGGCCAGATCAAAGCAGAGCAGAGCAGTTAGTAGCGGCATTAATTTCTAAATACTTGTGAATGTAGTAACGCTCAGCTGTTTACACCCTGAGCGGAGCGGCGCAGCTCGGAGCGGAGCGACGCAGCTCGGAGCGGAAAGGCGCGCTCAGGAAATTCGGGTGCAGATTTTGCTGCTCGCAGCTAGCGTTCTTCCGTTCCAACTGGCCTACAAAAAGCTGTAGTCCTATAAAAAGAGATATAACTCGTTAGGGAAAGTCATGAATTTTGTTTAAACCACTATTAGATGTATTTTCAATAAAATATTTACTCAAATACTTTGTTTTAGATGTATCCTCAATAAAATATTATTATATTTTATCAAAGTGCTGAATAAAAACTTGGCTTACCTTTAGGAAATTCTGCTTTCTATAAGGGTGTGTCGAACATCAAAACCTACCTGTTTCATCTATAAATACGCGAAGAATCTATCCTCAGTTCGTGGAAGTGATTGTGGTATTCCTTATACCTATTTCTCCTTGCGTTAATTGGATTGGCTCAGTGTTTCCGTTTTTTTTTTTTTTTTTGGCTATCAAGCTATCAAAGCGCATGAATGAAATCCTCCATAGCTAATGATTTCTTTGTGCAGGTCGCCACGCTCTGCTCTGCTTATATGCGAACACCAGCCCTGACCGCTCCGCTCTGCACTGCTCTGCTGTAGGGTGCGCATACTCTTACAATATTCTTGGAATTGTTTATGTTAACAAGCTTACTGCAGTAGTACGCCTATTCAGTGCCAGGGGTAAAGTTTACCCTTCAAAAAATTCAAGCATTTGTTTAAAGCTACGTGGCTGTATTGATTTGGGGTCAATTAGTATCTGCTAATAAGCCTTCACCAGCTTTACTTGCAACAAAATCTTTTTCCGTTGCAAACAAGCTGATAATTTCATGGCATTCTTCACTGGATAGTGGTTATTTACTATTTTAGTATTTTGCCAATCTAAAATCGCCAAAGGGTCTCCCTTGACTCTAAAATTTGTGGACCATATGCCTCTTAGCCGTGCAATTGACATCCTCTCAAATTTTATCTTCGCCAGGGTAAGTTTCTGCGGAACAAGCCCTTGAAACTGAAAACTGGCGTGACGACCATGAATGATAATTGGTGATTAACCTGATTTTTAATATGATCATCTTACCTAAAATAGATAATAAATGTAGGATCTCATAATATGATTAAGTAGTAAACATGACCTTAATCCTTATTTTAATTCGAAGCAAGATTTCGCTTGGCTTTTGATGGATTTCGAAAACGTCTGTCTCATAATCTTCCTCCCTTATTTGGCGCTATATTATAAAGGAATCCGAATGAATATGATACATACGTAGATTGAAAACAATAGTGATACTTGTACATTCCTTTTTTCGTTATTACTACAGATATATCTAAAGTACAACATCCAGGATTCACCAGGTTTCCGGGCTAGCATATTCTCTTGTTTAGCATCCCTCCTTATGCAAACAAGCTACTGTATTGTTTTCTATTGAAATAGATTCCTTCTCAGAGTGTACCTTGTTCCTGTTACATATTTGTATCTTCTTCGGTCCACAATACGTGTTAATCTCGAGTTAATAATATATATTTAACAATTGAACTACTTTCCAAAAGCAAAGCAATTTGATAAGAATTAATGAAATAGTGAGGCCAATGGATAATAGCTGAAGCCGTTGTATCTTTTGTCATATTTAGTAATTCAGGATGGGATGGTGTGTCTTACGTAGTATATGAAAACAGTTTCAGGTGAGTGTTTCGCATAATAGGTGGGATAAAAAAATGCTTTTTAAATAATTCTACCTTTATAGTTTATACACGTGTATCACTTTTATTTACTTTTTACAAACCTACGGAATAAATATGGACTTACGACTGACGAGAGGATATCAAGAGTAAAAGAATTTAAATATTATTACCAAAAAAAACCAATTGAGCCAACCCAATATCAAAATTCTTGTTGGGCATACTAAAGCTTTGTTAACCTAGGGTTATCTACGAAAAAAGAACTTGACCTCCGTGGAGTGAGATATTTGGCTGACATTTATATCTTGAGGACAATAGGTCAGACATTGATTGTTAGTACTATTAAACAATATATTTCTTAACAATATTTTAAAAATAAGACTAGCTGAGAGTGAGAAATCAGAATGTACATAATTTATTTTTAACAGATTGGTGCACAAGCCAATATGGCTGGACACGCCTAATGCTGCAATTCAATATAACCGGATTTTTGGGTCCAATTGGCCCGCCAAGAATTCCCAGCTTCGACCTATATATCAATTGCGCAATTACTACGTATTTTTAATTTACAATTTTGGTCTTTTGAAGATGCTGAGGGAGTGGTAGGGGGAAAGGGGGGGGAGGAATTCATTGTTTTATATCTTCCTCTTATTGTTTTTTATTATCATATCATAGTGTCTGTTTTTTAATGAAGAATCGCCTCTATTTTCTAGCAAACGCCCTTGTTAATACTTTGGTTAAATAATTTGGAGGCAAAGAAAGGTAATCGTGATTGACAATGAACTGACAATGACAGCAATAAGACAGCAGTGCAGCGAATTAGAGTTTAGAAATGTCCTCTTATATACTTTGTTATGTTCGGTCTCACTACAAATGGATGGGTAACATATTCGTCCAATTCCATATTCAATTTTTTGTATGCCTCTGCAACTTTAACTGTTGATATTATTTTTAACGCCTAGTTATGTGAATGAGTATATGTATTTTAAAATACTGTTTATTCGATTCGGTTTTTCTTCTTATTTTCATTACATATACCACCATATTAAAATGGATTAATGTTTGAATTAGGACGCTGGCATTGATAAGTGTATATATATAGAGAGAGAGGTCAAAGAGGTGCGAAGAGGGAAGAAGAAGAGGGGTCAAAGAGGGGTTTTTTTAAGAGCTCATCTGGCGACTGCCTACTTAGGCATTAGTCGCTGTATTAAAAACTGGCCTATGACTAGGCTAATTTAAGATAAAATTGGGATAAAAAACAAACCCCACCACCCCAAAAAAGAGAAAGGGAAGTGAGCAATAAGCAAGCTGTGCATCGGGAGGAGGTCCCACCGGCGCAGGAGCGTGCGACCTATAAGAGGAAAAAAAGACAAAATCAAAGAAACAACAAAAAAACACTGCTTGAAATAATAGGGAGAAGGCTGGCCTCCCCCCAAAAGTCAACAAGACCACCAGTCAATGTACAAGCACTCGTCCCGAGTAAAAGGGACAGGCAATAGCAACCCAGCCCATCCCGGTACTGGGACAGGTATCGTGCGCGAAGATCACCCAAACTGGGACATTCGACAAGAATAGGCCGAACAGTCTGGGGGACGTCGCAGTCGTAACAATAGGGCGCTGGCGAGCACTCCATTAGATAGCCCGTAGTCCTGCTATGTAGTCGGTGTGAGGAAGAGCGAAACGCTGGTCCGGTCGCAGAGTCCTCGTGGACTCTTTGTCACCCTCATCGGCGCGCTCATTCCCCGCAATTCCTACATGTCCAAGAACCCAGCAAAAGATAATCTCGACATCTGCCCGGCTCGCCAAAACCGTGGCGTCACGGATTTCGTGAACCAAGGGATGCAGAGATTCCAATGCCCCGAGAGCACTCAGGGCGCTTTGTGAGTCGCTATAGATCACAATCCGGTCTCCGAACCAGGCACGTCGCGTAATCGCCCGTACCGAATGGTGTATTGCTACCAGCTCGGCAGTGAAAACAGACGCAGCGCCTGGTAGAGCCCCGCTGACTTCAAACAGAGGGGATACCGCGTGAAAGACGACCCCCTCTTGGGACTTGGAGCCATCCGTATACACTGGCACGGTTACAGCGTGACACGAGGTGTGCTCCCAAAAGGTCGAACGCAATACTCCCGGCGCCGTACAAGCTTTGGGAGCAGAGGCGTGGCGAAAAATATCCAAATGTGGTAACCTCCAGGGGGCGTCCTGGGCAGAACCAGGGGCGGCACCGGCCCAAGAGCTATATCTAGCTCTCGAGGGAGTTTCCTGGCCCTAAACCTAAAGGGCTTAGGGTATGACTGGCGTCTCTCGGTGGCATATGCACCATCGAGATCAGCTACTGATGCAGTGAAATCTGTTGGCGACTGAGGGAGGCGCCGGGCTCGCGCGTACGGACAAGTAATGCACTGCACGCGACTTAGAGTGAGTGGAATCTCCCCAGCATCGCCCAACAGGCTCTAAATGGGGAAAGTGCGGAAGGCACCGGTCGCCAGGCCAAGGACGGTGTGGTGGATCGAATCCATCTTGCGCAATAAACGCTCGGCTGCAGATGCATAAAACTCGCATCCGTAGTCGAGCTTCGAACGAACAAAAGATCAAGAAAGAGTAGGGCAGTAGCCCTATCAGCGCCACAAGCGCTGAACGTCACGGAGCGGAGAACATCCATGGCGCGGGTACAAGAGATCCTAAGGCTGCGAATATGAGCCTTCCAGGTGAGGCGTCGGTCGAATACAAGACCAAGGAAACGGTGCGAATCAACCACATCCAGGCGCACCCCATTAAGAAACAAATTTGGGTTGGGGTGGAGCATCGATGGCGGCAGAAGTGCACCACCTTAGTCTTGGCCAAAGAAAACCGAAATCTGTGCGCTTCAGCATAGTGAGAGACGCGGTTAAATGCCATTTGTAGTCGACGCTCTAGAGTTGGCATCTCGGCCGCGCCAAAAGAGATCGAAAGGTCATCCACGTAGAGCGTAGCGAGAACATCTCCTGGCAGCACCGATGTGATGCAGTTGATGCTCAGGGCAAAAAGTGTGACACTGAGGACACCTCCCTACGGAACACCCTCTTCCTGATCCTTTCGGCCTAAGAGAGCTCCCCCTACTCGTACGCAGGATCGAGGATCTTGCAAAAATTCAGATATAAAGACTGGGATGCGTCCCCTCGCCCCCCTTGTGTAAAGTGTCTCCATGATACCGTATCGCCATACGGTATCATAGGCCTTCTCCAAAACGAAAAACACCGTGGCGTAGTGCTGTCTACGAAGGAAAGCCTTGCAGACGGCATTTTCAAGTTTAAGCAGAGCATCTAACGTGTAGTGAAACTGGCGGAAGCCGCACTGTGCAGAAGACAGATGACTTCCGCTGTCCAGGAAAAAGGCTAGTCTGACATTTACCAAATTCTCCATCAACTTGCACACGCTAGAGGTTAGAGAGATTGGGCGGAAACAGGTCAGAGTAGTGTGAGTTCTCCCCAGCTTGCGAAAGGCGAGAACAGTAGCGATTCGCCAGGAATCTGGGAGAAGATCCTCTACCCAGATCCTGTTCAACATATCTAACAGAAGGCCATGCCTAGATCACCCAGGTGTCAAAACATGGCGTACGGGACATCGTCCGGACCATGGGTGAGAGCCTAGCGCAACTCACTCACATTAAACCTGTCGTTAAAGTGTTCTCCGCCTCTGGAGGTAAAGTCCAGCCGGCGGCCTTCCGCGGCATCATGACGTGCATTGAATGCTGGCACAGCAGCATCCCGGCCAGAGAATGCTGAAAAAGCGGTCGCGAAGGATTCCGCAACGGACGCGGGGTCCGAGATTGGGGTCCCATTCTCCTGGAGAACGAAAGGGGGTCCTGCGAGAACTTGCCCCGAATCCTTTTGACTCGCTTCCACACCTCTGTTGAAGGGGTCTTCCCGTGAAGACACGTATGCCCGCCAAGGAGAGCGGCGGGCGTGCTTCGAAATATACCGGAACCTAGCCCTAGCCCGACGAAATTTAGCGACAGTGAAATCGTTCGGGTGGCGCTTATAGCACATATAGGCATAACGCTTCTCTTTGAGCGCCTTCTCACACTCGGTCGACCACCATGGGAGTGGTTGACGTGCAAAACGGCCAGACGTCCTAGGAATAGTAGTCAGGCCCATGGCGATGAGGTTGCGGAGAAGAACTTAATGGCCTCATCTTCCGATCTAAACTCTTCGACTGAGATAGAGAATTCAGTCATTTCCTGAAATGCAGGCCACCGTGCCCGCGCCAAGCACCACCGAGGTGGGCTCTTAGGCGGCAGTTGCCCCGAAAATGATATTTGAATGGGAAAGTGATCACTACCATGGAGGTCATCGACCACCCCCCAATAAAAATAAGGCTGTGCATCCGAGGGGACAAAGATAGGTCAAGGCAAGAAAATGAAGTGGTTCTCGGACAGTGATTCGTAAACTCATCCACGTTTAGGACACCTATCTCAAGCTCTTCAATTAGATCGGCAAGGACTTGTGCCTTGGGATTTATAGAGTAATCTTCCCAGAGAGGATGCCTGCCGTTCAGCTCTCCAAGCAAGAAAAAGGGCTTCGCAACCATGCCACGACGTGGCGTAAGGCCCCGCGTCGAAGTCAGCTGACAGGGAAATGTATGCAGAAATTATAGTATACCTTCTATCCAGGTGCAGCTGCCCAGCCTCTGCTCAAAAGGAAGAATCTAAAGAGAAAGGAAGAATAGAGACATGATGCCGGCTGTAAAACCTGCATCCACCAGCCCGGTCATCCCGTGGTGGTGGGGTTTCAAGACCCTTATACCCCGGGAGGGCAGGCAGGGGGCACGCGCCTAGCATGGTCTCCTGCAAAAAGATAGCTAACGGGGAACGTGACGAGACCAGCCTCCACAGCTCCTCCCAGTTGGCCTGGAGTCCACGGCAATTCCATTGAAATAATATGTTCTCCAGGCCTACCTCGGAGGAGATGTGGGGGCCCTCCTCGAACAGAAGACCCTCACGGGAATGGCCGTACGCTTCCCGGAGGCAGAACCCCTAGCGCTGTTGGCTGGACAAAGTGCTGAAGGTGCTGTCGCCTTCGAGGACTTATTAAGGGTGGTTCGGCTCGCTATGCGAGTCTTTTCCTCCCCTCGCCTCAAAACCTTCGGCGGGCGTTGCGGCTTCGAAGTCGTGGGACCCTTTTTTCGAGGAACCACCGTCTCCGAGCCACTCGCTCCACCACTAGGCGTGGGCGAAGGAGCCGAAGCTCCTTTGTTGCTGTCCTCTTTTCGGGGGACAGCCTTAGGAACCCCAGGAGATGGCCTGGCGACCAACTTCAGGGGTGTTGCCCCCTGTGAGTCTAACGACTCGGTGGAGGCGCGTGGCCGTTTCGCCTGGATGCTCGTTGGCCTGGATGGGCCACGAGCAGAGGGTGTCTTTCTAACCATTGAGGCCTATCACGTTCCATGCAGAGCCAGGCACGCCAGGACCAAGTCCTTAGCGTCGCGGAATGTGAGTCAATCCTGGGCCTGAACAGCAAGGATTTCTTTCTCAAGGAGATATGCACTACATTTCTTCGAAGAAGCGGGGTGCGGCGGTCCGCAATTAAGACACATGGCCACACAAGATTTGCACTTATCGTGTGCGGTATTGGAGCAATTCACACATGCATCGGGTGACCTCGACTTTGCACGACTACATGAGCGATTTGTATGGCCAAATCGATGACAGTAATAGCACCGCCTTGGTAGTGGCACATTGCTTCACGTGGTATCGGTACCAACCGGCACGCACCGACTTAGGGAGCTTGTCACAGTCGAACGTGATGAAGACTGTAGTGGTTGGTCTCGAGGCCCCTCCCTTTTTTCTCATCACACGTTCGACATTCACCGCATCATGGTCGGCCAGCTCTAAGGTGGTGTGCTCTATGGAGTAGTCAACCAGTTCCTTCGGATAAACTAGTCCTTTCACAAAGCTCAATGGTAGAGTGCAGCGTCACTCTTACCGAGGTGCCATCAAGTGTCCGAAGACCACTTATCTTAGCCGCCTCGGAGGGATTCGCCACATTCGCTAGAAGCCTCCCGTCCGAGAAACGGATCACCTTCGGCTCTCTACCAATTACACAAGCTAAAGCTCTCCTCTGATGGATCATGTTGCCATTGGCCAACATGCTGCCATCACTGGAGCGAATAACGAGGAAGCGTTTGAAGCCAGCGGGCTCGAAAACGCCAGATAGCCTCTAAATAAAGCCCCCGATGTTATCGAGGCTCTGACTGTGCGCACTTTTGGTCTTATTCGGGGGGTCCGCAACCGGGAGAGGCAGAGTGGCCGGATGTGCCGATCTTGGCTTGGTCGCTTACCGAAGCAGCAGACCTTTCCGTCCTCGCAGCCCCCGCGGATGGAGAGAAGCCACGAGTCTTTTCAGTCCTTTTTCTTTTTAGGAGAGGAGGGCGGGTCATGAACCAGCTTCTCCCCTCAGCCGGCAGGAGTCCCCAGGCAAGATAGACCGGCCTCAGATAGGTCCTTCTCCGAAATGGAGAAGGTACCTGCAGTCGTAGGGGCAGTGGTTGGAGGAGATACCTCCTCTTCTTGTAATGCCTCGGAAACCCTAGCCGTTCGAAGACCTTGCATAGGGGCGGATTCGGGTTCGGTGCTTGGCGCCGAGCCTGGATTTCCTCCCATGGAAGGCCCAACCGTCTGAGGATGGGTTGCCTCAAGAACCATTTCTATATCAAGGAGGCCACCAGTTGGCCATCCCCCTCCCAGTAGATCACAGGTCCCATTGACACAGCTGTCCCTAGTCATGTCTGGGGAGGCCCAGGCCTTGACCTCATTAAGTTCAGTATTCTGGGCAGCAGGTCTTTTAAGGAAAGTGACCGAAGCGGCCTTGCTTCCCTCTCCCCCCTTAGGGGGTTTGCCTTACCGAGCCGCTTCAATGGGGAGCAGTCGTCTATGGGCTGCCAGCTGGCTTTCTTGGAAAGAAAAGGGGGAACTGTCGCTAGAAAGAGGGAGGTGCCCGAAAGCATCTCCAGAGAATGGAGTGAGGGGGACTCCCCTACACCCGTAGGCTGGGGGTGACCTCCATTTTTTTCTGTGGAGCTGCCCGATGGCTGCTCAGTCAATGAATAATAGAAACTAGGGAGAGATTTTGGTTATGTTAGGTTTGCATTCATAGGCACAGTGTCCTTATTTTTTCCATGGGAAGTAATCGCTCTTCACCTCTCGTAGTAGCCCGCACTGCAAGGGGTGGTTACAGGCGTGGCAGAGCCAGATGCCGCTAGTCAGCCCCACCCCTCCCGCCTAGAGGCCTGAAGGTCCGTCGGCATGGCGGCTCCAGCTTGGACATGGCGTAAATACAAAGATAGATGGTGAAGTGAAAAAGAAAGGGGATGTGACCCAGGTGCCACCATTTAAGGCCACCCCTCCCACCTGGTGACCTGGTAGCCCTTCAGCATGGCGGTTCCACCTTGGGCACGGCGGAAAATTGATAGTGTATGAAGATAAAAGGAAAAGGATGTGAGGAAGGTATGGGTGGGGTTTATGCAGGTTGTTAAAAACCCACCATCCCGAACCAAGGCTTAGGGGTTAGGGAACATTGTCCCCTTCCCCCTCAGCCCCGATCCGGGACAGTTGGCTGAGAAGAAGGTCAGCATCTACCCTGTGAAATTAGAGGCTGACCAGATAGAGTTGTGGGAGAGGTTGTATGAAAAGCGAGGAAACACAGGTGTTTTGAAGGAAGGAGCAGAGGCTAAGCTGGGGTCAAACGGGGTGCTGAATCCCGTCAGCACGGCGGCCAGGTAATGATCGCTGTCTCGCATACTTAACTATAGCAAATCATTAAATATTACCGTGTTGAAATATGTTTACACATGGTATTTTCCTCAAGTATTCCAAATTAAAGTTTTTTTCATTCCTACATTTTTTTAATCTTCAGATAAGTATCGGAAGTAGGGCCAAAGTCCCCAAAATAGGACGTTTATTTACTGTTTTTTAAATATATATATTTTTTATTTTTCCCTTTCCCATTTTTATTTGGTTCTTATTACAAACAAAATAACGAAAAAAAAAGTAGAGTTCTGGCCTTTAATGGGTTAACGAACCATCATATTTTGCCAACAATCATATTTAAAGAAACAGCTATTTAACCTTTCGATATAGCGAGCAATTAGATTTGTCAAATCATCATATTTAGCTAACCATAATATTTAGAAAATGATCTTATTTAGCGAACCATCATATTTACCGAACTATAATATTTAGAGAACCATCATATATAGTAAACTGTTATATTTAGCGAACCATCTTTTTAGCAAACTATCAGTTTTAGCGAACCATCAAATTTATCGAACGGTCATATTAAGCGAGCCATAAAATTGATCAAACCATTATATTTAGAAAAAAATATATATAGTAGGAACATCATGATTTCCAAACCATCATATTTAGCGAATTTTAGGATTTAGCGAACAATAATAATATTTGGCAAACGTCCTAAATAGGGAATCAGTATATTTAATATAACATTGTATATAGCGAACAATTATAATTTGAGACACATTATTGTTACCAAATATTATATTTAGCGACCCATTTTATTTATCGAACCGTCATCTTTAGCGTACAATCATATTTAGCAAACCATCTGGTTTAGCGAACAAAAAGATTTGGCAATCCATTATGTTTAGGAAGCCATCAAATTTAGCCAAAAATATTATTAGGCGAACAATCATAGTAATCAAATCATCAGATTTAGTGTACAATCATATTTATCCTATCATCATATTTATTAAATCATCATATTTAGTCAACTATTATATTTAGCTTATCTTTGTACTCGTATTTAGAAACCCAATGTATTTAGTGAACCATTATTTTTAACAAACATTTATATTTAGCAAATCATTATATCTATCGAAGCATAAAATTAACACGCCATCATATTTAGCGATCCATCATATTCACCGAAGGTTTATCTATAACGAACTGTCAGATTTCGCAAATCATCTTATTTAGGGAAGCATCAGATTTAGTGAACCATCATATTTAGAGAAACAAGGTTTAATGAAGCATTATATTTAACCAACCAAAACATCAGATTTAGAGAACCATTATATATACCTAACCATAATCTTTGGTGAATCTGTATATTTAGAAGAAAACTATATTAAGCGAACCATTATATTTAGCTAACTATCATATTTAGCGAACCATAATAATAATAATAATAATAATAATAATACAGTTTATTTAGGATACAAACAGTCATTTCGACTGACAAAATACAATATTTAAAAGGTATTATACAGCGAATGGGAAGAGTATTTAAAAGGGTAGCGTATTTACTGACAGTCTGCTTATGTACAATACATGTATTCAATTACGTTTATTCTCCTCATTTATATATTTCACATTTGTTGGGATTGGGCTTTTCTGGTGCCTGTTGGTGCGTGATCTGATGGGGACGAGGAGGTTGTGGGAGCGAGTGGCGTGGCGAGGAGGGGAGCCAGGGGTGGCAGGAGGTGAGGGTGGCGGAGGTTGTTGAGCAGTTGTTTGCCGAATTGGATTATTGATTTTTTGGTAAACTGTAGCGAGGGATAAGAGTACCAGGGTTATCAAGGCATTATCATAGTGTTGTAGGAGGGGCCAAGCACAATCTTCAAGGCTCTTCTTTGCACTCTTTCCAACCTCTCTCGTTGTGCCGCGTTGAGGCTGGAAGACCAGGCTGGGGATGAATACTTAAGCCTCGGCAGTATGAAAGTCGTGTATATGCTCAAGAGCTCGGATGATGGGACTCCCAGGGACTTGAGGCGGCGCAGCATATACAGTCTGAAAAAGGCCGAGGACACAATGGTGTTTACGTGCGGGTCCCATGACAGCCTGTCATCTATGGTGACACCGAGAACCCTGGCAGATAGAACAATTTCCAGGCTGTGGTCCCCCAGCTTCAGGGTAGGGAACTGGGTTGGGGTGTTGGCGAGATCAAAGTGGAGCGTAACAGTCTTTTTGTGGCTCACTGTCACGTAATTATCAGCTGCCCTGGTGAGGAGGTAATTCAGGAAATTTTAAAGTGGCTGGTAATTCGGGTCAGAATTTTGAATGTGGTTAGCAAAGGTACAGTCATCTACATATTTTCAGCGGTCTGGGATATTGATAAGAGCATCATTAATTAGTACCAGGAAGAACAGGGGTACAACTGTAGTGTCCTGTGGAATACCACATGTAAGGGTCAAAAGGGTGGACGTTGCTCCCCGTAGCCGAACAGCTTGTCGGAGGTTGAAGATAAAATCAGCCATCCAAGCCACTAGACACTCACCATAAGATCAGTTATATTTAAGGAACCAGTATATTTAGCGAACCATTATATTTATTCAACAATATTTCTCTCTCTCTCTCTTTCAATTCAATCCTTTTTTGGCTTCCTTAAAAACTATTTATTTATTCACCTTACTTGCTTCCGTACTCTTATAAATGCCAGATGCACAACATCTAAAAGCCATTTGTCTAAGATGCTGGTGTCTCGCTATTGAATAGACTACAAGGTAGGAAACTACAAATGTATAACTCGCGATAGCATTTCCATGTTCTCTGAACTTGACTTAAGAACAGAGTGTAATTTAATGGAAACAAATGAATGTCACCTTTGCGAGATAACAGTTGTTAGAAACCACTTTGGCAAATTAGAAGAGAACTTCCTCCATGAGTTGACTGAGCTGAGAAATTAAATCAGTCATTTCTGGGAAGAAGCGAGAAATAGTCAAAGTCGCTTAAGCTTCATTTTACATAAGGTGACTGCTGCACCCATAGAAGGGAGGGGGACTTCTCATGGAAAGTCAAGCAAGGATAGGAGCACGAGGTCGAATGCGAGAGGCAGGGTTCTGTGCTCGATACGGAAAGTGGGATTAGGCCAGGTGGTTCTGAGCGACACGTAGTTGTTACCGAAAGTCAGAGGAATATAAACGGTGGTAGGGCTTTTGCAAGGTGGGGCTCGGGAAGCAGAGTATAGAGAAAAATCGGCCGTGGTGTGAGCCCTTGGGAAGAAGAGGTAAGAGACTGCCGCTTTTCGATCGAAAGATTCCCTAAGGGCTAAGAGTAGAGCCGGAGGAACTCACTGCAGTGCCAAGCGCAGCTTTGCTGACGTTGTGGCTTTATCACTTTGTCCTGATGTAAACCCTGTGCCTTCTAGCGTAGTCCTTACGAATTCTCACCAAGATGGATGCGGGGGACTTAGCGAAGTTTTGGGTGCAGTTTATGAGAGCTGTGTGAAAATCTCAGAAGAAAATCCCAAAGCCAATAAGATGACGAGTAAGAAAAAGAGTAAGACTAAAGGGAAGGAGGGATAGGAGGTATAGCAGGGGCTACTGGGCGTGGCACTAAAGTTAGTGAATCAAAAGAGGTGGCTATACTGGTGTTAGACACATATGGAAATAACGGTGGGATAGTTGATAAGATATTCGTATGGGAGAGAAGAAGAAGAAAGCCTGCATAATCACACAGAAACTAAGGACGACCCGAAATTGCTTTGCTCTCTTGTCGACAGAGGAGGTGCAATGTGTATAAGTAGCGAACTCTGAGGTCCGAGTTATAAGAAAACCACATCCGCGACGTCCAAAGTAACATTTAGGAGGTTTTATGCGTTAGGGGGCAGGGAAATTAAGTAAATGGGAAGGAATGTGAGTATAAACAATCTCTTCCTCCGATGAAGAAGGGTCGGACACACTGTAATCATTCTGATGAGAGCAATAACAACTGCGGATGATCTTCGGGGAAAGACCCTTAAAGTCTTGCTAGTATATATCTTACCGGGTAAGTTTATTAGTGCACATTAATTAGAAATCTTATGGGTATTAATGAAAGCTTATAAAAGCTATGTGCCTTAATAGTATTAAAGTTTCTTAATCCGTTATACAGGTTTTTGTAAGCGACGGGCTGTACGCTGATGATGGGATCTATATCAACGGTCTAGGTAAGAAGACTCTGGGCAACTTAATCGTCTAGAATGCCTTTTGAATTTTAAGGTCAGCAAGGGCCTTACCTGTCAGCTGAAGGAAGTACACTAAGTCCCGAGGCTAGGCAAATAGTGGTAGGAAAGGAGACAGCACCGTCAAGGGAGGAAAGCGCAACACTTAGCAATGCGAGCTGGCTGGCCACCGGAAGCGGTCAGCCAGTCATTTGAGCCTGACAACGAGGAGAAACCAAAAAAAATGGCCGTCATATAAATACCCTGGGTTTTCGAAAATTGGCACATTGATATTGAGAACCCGTCGCCTTCGGTTCAGATCGTCAGTCTGTTTCACTAAGTCCCTAGTATTCGCTTATACGATCGAGGTTAGATCTCACCAGGCTGATCCATCTCTTTTGTCAAGGCTTACTCTCTTCAATCAGAGCAAGCCTCGAATCGTTTCATCCCCGAAGGACTGGCCGGGATTCCTCTCGTCTCATCTGCAACCTCTCTCAAGGATCTCCAGTTTCCCGTGTGAGATTTCGCGCCGAGCCGCGTAAGAGTCTCGATTTTTTTTGAGGGTCACTTCTCTGGACGAGAGGTGCCATCTTCCATCTTCAAGGAGGATTATGAACTCGTCTTCTGCCCTCTTCCCCTTTCACCCTCGTCACCATCAGGATATTTGGCCGAGAATCAGGACCATTTTTCGCCTTCATGTCCCTGCGCTCGACTCGATTAAGCATTCCTCTTCTTCGAGGTGACCCCTTTAAGGTAAAACGACCCTTGCGTGTATCTACCGTTAATCGACCCACTTTCCGACATATAAATATTCGCTCTGAATAACTGATATATAGTATCACATTTAAAAGCTAATTAACAAGTAATAAACGTTACCTGATTGCCAATTATCTATATTCTGTCAGTATTCTCCTTATTTACGTTTCCTATATTTCCCGTATGTATATATATATATATATATATATATATATATATATATATGTATATGTATGTTAATTAGTGACCTATTTAAATTATAATTTTGGTTTTCACTCTTTAGAAAAAGACTTGAACTGCAACTTGGTAAACTCATTAAACGCTATCGGCCCCTGTAGTAAAATTGCATTCCTATACCTCGTAATCAACGGATTACTTTTACGAAGTGAACGTACTTGTACGTAGCGAAGGACACGTACGTACATTAGAGGATATATGTGTATATAACTGTATATATACATATTCTCGTGTCTTTTATCTCTTTCCTCCTAACCAATAGATACATATATGTATACCGGGTGTCCCAGAAAAAGTTAACCGTACTTTGAATTAGCATAACTCAAAAACTATTGGAGAATTTTTGGTCTGCCAAAAGTTTTTTATTTACCAACTATTAATATATTCGATTCTGGAAATTTCATTAAATTCCCTTTTATGATATTGATACACTAATGGGTTTAGTGAAGGCTATCAAAAGCGATGGTGCAAGGAAGTAAAATAATGAAACGAAGGCTAGGCTACCGTGCACTTTCAAGAAAACCAAGGGAGCCTAGGTATCCTAGGATACTGTGCAATTCTCCAAGCATAGCTTAGGCCATTTTACAGGGGTTTTTCAGCCACGCTGTGGTATGGTCTCGTCATTATTGCTTACTAAGTTAATGAAAGCGTTTCTGTGTAAAAGTTGACTTCCATATAACCTTTTTAATCATGCAATTAACAAAAGATCAACGCGTATTTGTAGTCACAAACTTTATTAAGACTGGCAGTATTAAACAAGTACAAGATTCATTTGAACAACCTCTTCCAGTTAGGCAACCACCAAGCAAGCCCGCAATTTGGTAAAATGTTCGCAAATACCAACATGAAGGAACATCCTTAAATCTAAATGAAGGTCGTTCGGGTCGTATGAGAACCATAAGAACAACAGAAAATATCGAAAATGTTTAGATGACACTTCTTCAAAATCCACATTTATCAGTCAGAAAGAATGGGTTACAATTGTCGAAGTCATCATTTAACCGCATTATTAAACATGACTTAAAATGGCATCCCTATAAGATGCATGCAAGACACCAGCATCTTGAAACTGATTTCCCTTGTCGTAGACAATTCGTCGAATGGCCTCCCCTTAAACTTGCTCGTTTCTTAGAAAACATTGTGATTGATGACGAAGCAGCCTTTTTCATGAATGGAAAGGTAAATAGCCATAACATTCGGCAATATGCGCCGCTAAACTACCCCCCATCATTTAACTTTGACACACGTATTTGTCAGCAGAAAGTGTCTCTGTGGATCGGAATATGCGGGAATGGCTATCTTGTCGGCCCATTGTTTTACGAGAATAACTTGAATGATGCTGCCTACCTGAGCCTGATCAACAAAAGGATCTTCCCGGAACTCCGCCAGATTTACGGCAATCAATTCAATAGACTTTGGTGGATTCAGGACGGCGCACCAGCTCATAGACAGCTTGCTGTAAGAACAAAACTAAGAGACACGTTTGACAACCGCATTGTCACGCTAGATCATGCAATTGAATGGCCCTCAAGATCCCCTGACTTAACACCGTGCGATTATTTCTTTTGGGGATATCTAAAGAATAAAGTGTATTCTACTCCACCACAAAGCATCAACCAGTTAAGAGATAGTATCACACGTGAAGTCAATAGACTTAAGGCAAATCACAAGTTAATCAAAAAAGTTGTTCAATCAATGCGATCAAAGGCGCAACTGTTCTTGGAAAGAAATGGAAGACATGTGGAAGGAAATGATACTAGGAAAATTAAAAAATGAATTTGTATTACCCATATGAAGAGGTGTTTTTTTTTAAAATAGATTTAAATATATTTGTTAATTTTAAAGTTCGAAGTTTCATTATTTTACTTCCTTGCGCAAACATAATTTTGATAGCCTTCACTAAACCCATTAGTGTATCAATACCGTAAAAGGGAATTTAATTAAATTTTAAGAATCGACAGATAAATAGTTTTTAAATTTGTATTGTTTTACAGGACTCAAAAATCACCAAGAGATTTTGAGTTATACTAATTCAAAGTACGGTTAACTTTTTTCTGGGACACCTTGTAAATAGACGTATTGTCTGGGGAGGTGATCTATTCCTCGATAGATGCACTGCCAACCCTTAAGAAAGCTTATTAAGAAAATGATTCAATTCTATTTACACCAAATTTTGACCTTACTGTAATCAGGTCCTTTTTTAGGAACCGTGTGTAGCACCTAATCCAAACTCTGCATCTTTGCCAGAGTTTAAGGATGAGAAGATCTCAAAGGGGTGAGGTTAGGAACTTAAAATTTGAGTACCTGATTAGTCTAAAGAGGAGAATATTCGGCGCTCGGAGTAAAGTAGTGGCGCAACCATCCGAGACTTGTCGAACTTCCTTGCAAATATTCCTGCCTGATTAGGACCGTGAATGACACGCAATCCTTGCAATGTTAGCTTCAAACTGGTCATCCATTTCTTTATTCTGAAAGATAGGCATTTTAGGGAGAGTTGCGCACCTACCCATTATCGAGTGCAGTAAGTAGGTCCTCTTGAGGTATATTCCTACATATCACCTGGCCTAAATTTACCACTCAGCAGACTCTTAAACTCCTTGTTGGTTTTTGCTTATTAGTTTAGCAAATCATAAAACTGGGAGTTAGCAGAGCGTCAATTTGACTTCGTCTCGATTCACCTTTTGGCTCTTCCTACATCCATTCTCACAACTTCATGCCCTCGAAGGTCGTTGCTTCTTAGAAAATAATATAATCGGGCCTTGTAAAATGCAGCCAAAAGCAAAGAGAAATATTCCTACATACTCTTACTAAACCTTAATTAGTGGTAATGTTTAAATATAGGAATAGCGCCACCTTCTTTCTACATCGTTCCCAGAAGGGACATTATTTCCTTTCTTAGAAAAAAGTGTGGATGTTCGGGTGGCGCCAACTGTACATAAATTTCCATAAGTTAATTTTTTCACAAGAAATATAATCGCCAGATATAGCAACAAGAAAAGGAGTAGGTAAAGTTGCAAAAGAAAAAAAAAACCACTATATCTCCTTTCTCTTCTCCGTTATAACGTTCGCAAAAGAGAGTTGAGGTTTAGTTTACAGTGAACTAAATCGTTAACGCTGAAGAAGTTCAAGGAAGACCTAAAACAAAATTCTTCCTCTACCTGCATTGAATTCATAAACTTCGCGAGATGGTGACAAAGACTGAGCGCTCGCTGCTCATTTGGCGTCTCTTTTAAGTTGACTCAGATAGAATGATAAATTGAGGGAGTTTTTAATATTCAAGTCGTCACTTATGTGGGCAAATATATAGGGTTAAACAAAAAGTAATTCTTTTCCTATTCTATATAATACAATCTTTCTCCCTCTATGTTTACCTGTTATTCTCTTTTAGTCTAATTTTTTTTATCCTCTGTTCATTTCTGTTCTTTTTCTTGCCCGTAAAAAGATATAACAAGAGAATAAGAGGGAAAGATAGATGAGTCGAGATACTTCATTCAATTGATCTTGACTTGTAACAGTGAATTCGATTGGTAGGATCTCCTCGTGTAGTTGGAGAATATACCTAGATTGAGGGAGGATACAAAAAAATGACCCAAAAAGCAATAAAATATGGAAAGATCCTTTAATAGTGCAATGATCCTTTGAATGGCACAAATATTTTAACGCAGTCCTAGGATTCTATTTACTTAGTTGAAATACAGCATTCATCCCTCTGCATCACACCAACAAAAACACGCAATCACTCCTTCCCTATCTCCCCTTATCGTTCTACCTCACTCTCTATCTAACTTTCTCGCTCACACTCTCATTTTATATCTCTATCTTACTCTAAACCTCCTAATGTCACTCTCACGCTTTATCCCACTCTCCCTCTTTATATCTTACTCTCATTTTCACTCTCTCTCCCACTCTCAATCTCTCTTACTCTGCTCACTTTCTATCACTCTCTCTCACTCTCTATCAATATCAGCCTTACTCTTACTCTCAATTGCTTCCTCTCACTCATTGTCTCCCATTCACTTTCACCAAATCTCTCTTTTTCATACTGGGTCTCTCTTAGTCTCCCTCTATTACTCTCTGTCCCTCTCTTACTATCTCTAATTCTTTCTCTTAAATTCTCTATTAGAACAGGACAGGAGTCTGTACCATCTGTTGGTCGAACTTGTAAAAGACAGTGTCTATCGTTATGGGAGATCTCAACTCACAAGTTGACTGGGAAACCAAAGAACCCTGTGGCGACAACGCACTACTCCTGGGGTTCGCGAACAACGAGGTCCGGACTCAATGAGTGAGAGAGCCAACGAGAGGAGACAATATCCTCGACTTGGTTTTCACCTTTGAGGATAACATCGTTGAGGACCTCTCTGTTGGTGGAGAGCTCGGTGGCAGTGACCACCGACTAATTAGATTTGTAGTCAAAGTCCCCAAAGCAGGACCTGTAACTAGTAAATCGAGGAAACTTAATTTGAGAAAAGCAACTTTGCAGGTTTTCGTGCTGGACTGACTGACACGATGCTAGAAGTGTGCGAGGCTGTTGAAGACTCGTGGAATAGTTTAAAAACCACATTCATGAGTCGTCAATCGCGTTTCATCCTTGTGAAATGCCTCCGTCGGTCTTCTGTTCAACCAAAGTGGTTTAATCGAGAAAGCGGCCAACTGCTTAGGGAGAAGAGAAATGTGTACCGACAATCGAAGATATATGGTAACTTTGACGAATACTAGAGGCTAGCCAGGAGAGTGAAGTCCAGCATAAGGGCGGCTAAGCGGTCTGAGGAGCTCCGAGTGGCAAGACTTTGTAAAGAGAATCCCAAGGAGTTCTTTAGATATGTAAACAGCCGTAAACTAATCCGTCGAACGATTGGCCCTTTGAGGAATGAGGAAGGGACATTAAAGCACTCAGATGCAGAAAATTCTAACCTCCTCAACGACTACTTTTCTTCAGTGTTTACTGATGAGTGTGGTCCCATCCCCCAGCCAACGGATTCCTACTCGGGGGGAAAAGCTGGAGGATATGGACTTCACCGAAGGAGAAATAAAAAAAGAAGATCACTGACCTAATGACCAATAAGTCACCTAGCCCGGATGGGTTTCTACCTAAAGTGTTGAAAGAAGTGCGCGATCAAGTGTCACGACACCTGAGCGCAAACTTGCACATGTCAATCCGGACCAAATGCGTTCCTAGAGACTGGCGTGAGGCGGAGGTGACTCCTATCTTCAAGAAAGGAGACCCTAGCTGACCGTCGAACTACCGACCTATAAGTCTGACTTCAATAGTCGGTAAACTCATGGAAAGCAACATTATGGACAAAATGATGTCGTATTTAGAGTCAAAGCTGGTACTAAGGAGTTCCCAGCACGGCTCCGAAGGCAACGGTCATGCCTGATGAACCTTGTGGAATTCTTCCACTTCGTCTTCAGTGAGCACGATCGGGACAAGGCGGTGGATGTGGTTTACTTAGACTTTCAGAAAACCTTTGATAAGGTACCACACCGCCGACTTCTCGGGAAAGTGTGGGTGCTGGGCATAGACGGAAAAGTTGCAGGCTAGATAGAGAACTAGCTCAATGGCAGACGGCCACGGGTGGTGCTGAATGGATAGGATTCTGAGTATGGCCCGTTACTAGCGATGTGACTCAAGGTTCTGTCCTGGGACCACTACTATTCATCATCTACGTGAATTACATGGGCGGTGACATGGTTGCCAAGATTTCCAAATTTGCCGACGATACCAAGCTTGGTATGAACATTGCAAAAGATGGAAATACTGTCCGCCTGCAAGATGATCTTCGGAAGATTGGGGAATGGTCTGATACGTAGCAAATGCCTTTCAACGTAAACAAATGCAAAGTGATGCATATCGGCCACCGAATTTCCCAACCACCCTATATCCTTAAGGGCACTGCTCTTCAATCTACCGAGAGTGAGAAGGACTAGGGTGTAACTATCACCAGTGACCTCAAGTTTTTGAAACAGTGTATTGAGGTGAAGAAGAAAGCCCTAAAGGGTATATCAAGCGCCAGCTTGGATATCAGAACAAGGAGATAGTACTCTGTCTGTACAACTCCATTGTCCGACCGCACCTGGAGTATGCCGTACAATTTTGGAGTCCTTCATTTAGAAAAGATATCGCGAGATTAGAACGCGTGAAAGCTAGGGCAACCAAACTGATTCCCTCTATCAGACATAAAAGTTATGAAGATAGATTAAGGGAATTAGATCTGTTCTCGTTGGAAACCCGTAGACTGCGTGGTCAGCTCTTCGAAGTTTTAAAAATACTTCGAGGGTTTGACAATGTTGACAACAAGGATATTTTCAGCCTTAATGAGAGCAGAACTAGAAATCACGGCTTCAAACTTGAGTTGGAGCTTCTATAACTGCGATCTGCGTGGTAAATTCTTCACGTACAGTATCTGCGGTAGCTGGAACGCACTTCCGATGGAGGTTTTCGATAGCAATTCTGTTGACTAGTTCCTTAATTAAAAAAAAAAAAAAATGTTGACTAGTTCAGGACAAGACTAGACAGGGTCTTGAAAAGTGGCCGTTTAAGGACGTATAGCAATTGAGCAGAGATGTGATTGTTCGAGTGCTAGTCCAAATGTAGCCTCATTGAATGGACCGTAAGGTCTTCTAGGGTACTTTCTTTCCTTGTTAGTCTTTGTTACTCTCTCGCTTACTCTATCTCCCTCCTTTACTCTCTTTCTTACTTACTCAAACTCCTTCTCTTTAAATAAATTCCTCTCTTACACTCTCAGTCTTTCCCACCCTCTAATTTTCTTTCTCTTACTCTCTCTACTACTCAATCTATTACTTAATCTCTTCATCTTTCTGTTAAATTCACCGGCTCAATATCACACTCACTCTTTATTCCACGTTCTCTATCCTCTCTAGTTGAGCGCCTCCTTGTCGTGGAGACGGACCTTGCGCATACCCTAGAGTTTCCCGATCTATGTCGTCGGGGGTTCCTTCGTGGTGCCCATGGTAGCGTTACCCTTGTGAATTGGTCGTGAGTGAGGTTCCATATAGAGTGCGTTCGTCATTTACTTGTCTATCCTGTTCTATGCTAGGCATTTTCTCTCTCTGTGACCCATCTTAAAAATAAACAACTAAGACATTCCTTTTAGCTTTAGCCAATCGAGGCTCACTGGTTGTGAGAGACTGGGACTAGAGGGCTCCCAAGCGCTGCGGCGCGATAAATGGAATGAGGGTATGTGCCCCGTTGACCCTTTCCCTGGCGTGTAATTGCTGACAATTCCCATTGCCATTGAAGTGTGCCTCTGGTAGCAATGGTCCGTGGTGACGAGCCTTTGTTCCCAGGTTGACTACTAGGCCAACATGAAGCTTTGGTTCGAGTTTCTTGGTGTAGCGCGATATCCATTGAACGCTACATCGAGACCCTGGCTACCCTGGAGAGAACTAGTAGGAGCTTAGTCTTAGAAAATCTTCAGCTGTTCACATGGTGCGAGGCGAAGGTGGTCATTGGTGCTTGATTGAGAGCCACAGCACGCTGGGCTTGAACGACTTGTTTGGACAAACAGCAGCAAAAGGAACGTGCCTTCTGAAAGATCCGAAACGTCTTCGATCGGTAGGCGGAAGCAACTCACGTGTGGCGAACTCACCAACCTCCCTTTATTTACTTATTGATTGGTCGCAAATTTATTATTACTATAAAGTATTTGTTGGAAAATTGATATCCCACACTCAAAAACAGAGGCCCAGTTAGGTAACCGCAACGTACTGCCATTTTTGGCAGCGTAATCCTATTACTTAACCCCCCCTCTCTCCCCTTGCCTCGAGTATCAACCGAAATGCTTTCGCACAACTACGACCGGAACTCATTATTACTAACATTGGTTAAAGCGGCAATATTTCCCCTAAGAAAGGATATTTAATTTCACTTCGTTGATGTAATTAGAGGAGTGTCGTAGAAAAGGCTCCCGACGATATACACTATATCTATTCTTTGTGGGGATTATTCTATATTCGAGTGCAGGGTTAATCAGATGGCCGAGAATGACTAATATAATAAATATGCCTGGAGAGGGCTTATTTATCTTCAATATACTTAAGATGTGAAACGGAGCCCAAGGATAAATAATATTGCAACCATTAATAAAATAGAATTTTATTAATTTATCTAACAAAACAACACATGGGAAATATTTAAATGACCGGGGATTAAAATAAAAAAGGTCATGGGATTAATTTGACTAAGCGGAGGATTAGGATTTGGAGGGATTTAAATGACAAAACAAACAAGAAGGCAAAGGGTCGTCTAAATCCTGGTTAAAGCACGGAGTTACGTTGGCACAAAGTTAAATAGTTAAATGCAATGCGTAGCTTACGTATTTATAAGGTCGTCGTGCAGAGGAAGGCGATTTGAAGGAATGGCCTCGGTCCGACTTGCGATTTCTTTCCAGGAAGAGGGTTTTTAAGGGGGTTGTTCTTTAAAGAGGGGAAAAGGACTGACTTCGAAGAGTGAGAGCGAAGTGGGGCTCGGAAGTACGAGCGATCCTTGAGACAGGATACCGGAGATGTTCTGGATAACCAATTGAGGTTATTGGTATAACCAAACGTTCTCTTGAAGAACGTTAATAGAAGGGGGGGAATTAAGTTACCACTGGAGTGATAGCAGGGGAACGAGAACCGTTTCTTGTCGAACGGGCTCGAAGAACAATGACTGTTCTAAAGTTGTTCTCATTCTGAACAACAGGAGGGCCCTGTTGACTTGGCGTCTCGAGGGGCACGAACCTTGGCATTCAAGGATATTTTCCTCTTCTGGACAATAAGGGGGTTCTCGGGGTAGAGTTCCTAGGTGCACAAGGGAGACTGGATCGGCGTGATGCCTCGCGAAGATAATCGGGATCTGATTCAAACGCGAAATTCTATCGCATAAATAGACGGAGCCAGCATCTCGGGGTAAGAGACATTGGGGGACTTCCATGGAATGTCCCGGTAGCGCTTGAAAAAATCTTATCTTTCCATGAGCCTAATTCAATCTGGCGAGATCGACGCATGGAGGCAAACGGGGGATTGAACCTCCTTGATTAAACTTGAAGCGGGGGAAGATAATACTTGGGAATGGTGGGCGATATGAACGCCATTTCTCTCTCTCTCTCTCTCTCGCAGGATGCACGTGGGAAGCATCCTTAGGCAATTCTATCACAAGGAGAGTTGAGCAAAAGCCAGAAGTTGCAGTTAGGGCTAAGTGGAAGACGCTCTAAAAAGAACCGTTAGAGGAGGAGACTTAATTATGAAGATCTGACCAACATCCACTTCCTTCCCCCACCCCCAGTGGGTTGGTGAAGTATATATGCCGATTAGTTTAGAAGAAATGGAAGAAGTTCGAGTTTGTGATCCAGACAACAAAGTCCGGCGAAGTGCCCGGCAACCCTACGAAAGGAGCACAGAAGTAGCTCATGCTGAGCTAGTTCCTGGTGGTTACACCGAACATTGAGTTAGCTTGTATGGAGAAACAAGCTTAATTATCTCTCCTCGGGGAAGCCCCCTATCCTGGTGTACAATAAAACCCAGAGATAGTCCTCGCCATTGAGGAATACACCAAAGTAAACTCCCTCAAGCACTTTCCTTCGTCTAAGGATTCACTTGTTTGCTCATCGCTCGTCAGTGCGAATTATTTCATGATTAACCTGAAGATCGGAAGAAGCATACTTTCCTTGTCCCTTTGGTGAAATCATCTTACCAAGACAACGTGCTTAACGCCATTTGTCGCACGCACCAAATTTATGTGTCTTTAAAAATATCCCCACGCCAGACAACATCTGAAGTGGTAGTGAAGACGTCCACGCGCCTGCCCGAAAACAACATTCTAGAGGCTACATAAAAATTGAGGCTAAGGTCAGTCTCAAACCAGATTTTCGTGTGTTGTTTTTTTTAAAGGTAAATAAATTCAAAAATCTCTCTTTTTTTTGTTTAAGGTCAATTAGCGTTCAATATTAAAGTAAGCTTTTGGTCAACCATTACTATATATTCAATTGTGTAATTTAGTAAGTCTCACTTAAACTGGTTTAATTCAAAACTGTGTAGTTTGTTTGTTAGGTTTCATTTTTTGTTCATGTTGCAATTAAAGGTCTATTTTCTTAGCAGGATTTAATTCAATCCTTGAAACTTTGAGCATGGTACTAGAATCCCTCAAAGATTCAAAATAACGTAATAATGACAATAATGATAAATAGCACTTTTAGAGAAAACTTAATCAAGCAGTTTTGAGTAAGTAACCAACCTATACGTAATTACACCACCACTCGGTCCTTGCAATACCACGACAGTGTTCAAAATGAGTGGAGAGAAAGGGGACCAGTTGCCGAAATGTACACATGTACGATGTATATGCCAGAGGGACATTGATGTGTTGATTTCCCGGAGGGGTGTTGTTTGAAATGCCACCCGGGCAGTATCTGAACAGATTGCATCCTGAAAGTGAGATTCAAAAAGCAGTGGTTATTGCAAGCAACTGAAAGATCTTTATAAAACTTTCGGGGAGAAATCTAAGGAACTCCAAACCTGCAATTCATAGCAAGCGTCAGGTTCGCCGTTTCGAAGACAGAGTCATAGCGTTGGCTTCAAGATTAGAAACCTTGTCAGATCGAGCCCTGGATGAACCTCCCACCCAAGTGGGCAGTTCCGCTGACAAGCTTCTCACTCGAGAGTTGAACATTGAATCGGCAGTAGCACTGTAGTAAGTGGAAAAGGGTGAAGAAGAGGAAAAAGAGAAAGAAGAAAAACGAGAAAAACAGGAATAAAAATACACCTCCCCTGAGTGTCAAGGGTTGCAGCGTCGCTGGTGCTCAAAGAGTATAGCACAATGGCTTTGCCCCTGTCAAAACGATAGTGAAGAGATTTAAGGAACTTTCGAGGGTGACGCTGATGTCAACTTCCAATAGATTTTCAGCTCTTAAATCTGACAGGGAGGCAGAACTCGTTGTTGGAGACTCTCAAGTGAAGGAATTGACGAGAAAGCCAAACGGGGTTTCGAAGGTAATTTGGCGCGTACGTAGCCTCTCAGGGAAGCGGACCCGAGAGGTAAAACAGGAAGTGGACAAGGTACGACTTAGACGGCATGACACATTCCGAGTCTACTAGTCAGCGAAAAAGACCTGTTCCTACTGGAAGGTCTTGCAGGCTTTACTGAACGTACTGAACGCATCATTAAGGACTTGAAGTCCTTAGCAACCTCGATGAAGGAGAAGTCAACCAGATCAGTCGTCGCTGGTATCATTCCAAGACGCTCCGGAGGTGCCGTGGCCAACCCAAAGGATTTAAGCTTCAAGTGGAGACTCAGCGAAATCCTCTCAGATATTGGTGTAGGCTTAGTCGATCCATTTGATGAGTTCTACAGCTGGTCTGAACTGTTCGCCTATGACGTTACCAACCTCTCACCCCGTGCGAGAAGAGTGTTACACGATCTTATTCCCAGCATTTTGTACTGGGTGGAGAAGTTCTGTTGAGGGGAAAGGTCGACTGGGACCCAGTTGAGAGATGCTTCCGAAGTAGCGCCCTCGGCAGCCGAGGTCGAACACCCCGAAGACAATCCTTCCCTGCATACGAGGGAGGAGGAGGAAATGGGAGATGGCCAGCCTCTGAATCCAGCTTTGAAGGAGAGGACGCCCGACGAACCGTCATGAAACGGACAAGTGGCGGGAGCAGTAAGGCTGGTGAACGCCTACTAAGGGTGCTTCTCTTAAATGTCCGTTCGATAAAAAACAAGTTTTGCGAGCTTAGAGCACTAATGTCATCCGAGAAGCTTGACATAGTGGCCATCACACCATCATGGATCCGTGTAGATACCAGGGACTTTATAGGCGAGTTTGAATACACGGTTAAATGATCATGCATAAGTTTCGTGCTGACCGGTAAGGGGCCGGATTTCTTGTGTATGCACGGGACCATCATTCTCCCTTTGAGCGCAGACGTGTTCCGGGGTATGTTCCTTTCACGCATTTTTGGTTTTGAGCTTTGTTTATAAATCATAAGAGGTATGTCGTAGAGTCGAACGTCGATGCTTGCCGAGGATTGACTCTGCGGTGACGTGGGAAGGAAGCGCGCCAGCAATTTGATGGGGGGGGGGATATATTGATCCCAGTGCGAAGGTTAAATAATCAAAATCGAGTGCGGTTGACTTAAATATTCAATTATTAGAGGTTCTGGGTTTAGAGAAACTCATTGTAGAAAAATAGCTTTACTATATACAAATAAAATATTATTAACAAAAGTAAATAAATGACAATAAACAAAATAAGACCCGGGGTGCCAGACCGGATGGAGGATAAAATGACTCGACGAGGAGCAGCATCCGAGAGAGGATGTACGATGATTGCTTCCAGGGAAAATGGGAGATTGCAATTAACGGGGAGACTTACATAAAGCCTAATTGACTGGAGGCTTTGGAAACAACGAGGAAGCGGGCGCTGCAAAGTACAACTTGCAAGATTCCTTCTTCCTCAAACTCGCTGAGAAATGAACAAGAGAGTACTCCAGACGAGAACGAAGTCGATACCCGAGTGATAGATGCCTTTGGGTACGAGCGAGGTCGAGTAGCGAGGTGACGGGTCACGTTCCTAGCTGGAAGCAGTTGGGAGGTAGAGCAGAGATAACGAGACTGCCCGTGACTGCTAACCAAGACGGAGCTGTATGGTACTAATTTATGAAAGCTTTTTCCGAAGTAAATATACTGCCTCGACGGAAGCGGGTCGCCAGAGGCCCCAAAATGTGGGACGGTGATCTCATTAGATTTGGCGCACCAGGGGGAGGGGGATATTGTCGGCGTACATCACAAGCTCGCGCGAAAGTCTTCGATGCCGTAAATCTGGCGCCGATCAGGCGATGTGAGGGGTAAGAAAGAGAACTCAACACGAATCACACGGCCGCACGACATTCTTGAGGCGCCCCTTTGGGTTCGACTGACCCGACCATTCTTGATAATAGCGCCAAGGTCATCCGACCGCGCGAAATTCTCTCTGATCCCTTGGGAGTGTCTGGGCGTGCAGGTGCATCTTCTCTCAGGCGCCATTGCTAGACGTTGGGTTCTAGGGGAGGGGAGGTTAACCTTCTCTCTCTGACAAAGTAATTAGAATATTTATCCTTCATTTAAAATATTCTCTAATTACATCTTTGTATTTAAGACAAAAATGTGAAACAAATATAACATATTATAATGTCCCCGGGAAAAGTTCAAGAAATCTAATGCAGAATCACTCGAGGGTGGAAAGCATTTGGAAAGACAAGCATGACCTTTAGATGGAAAAAGCCAATGTTATTGTAAAGAAAAGGATACAAGCATTGCATAATCTCAAGTATGACCTATTTAGTTGAAATATGGAATCTGACCCCAAAACTTATAGTAAATCTTAGAACAAAACAAGGAGTCCATGAATCTACTTTGATGTGGATAACTTCGCGCGACAGAAAAATAGCCATTTGGATACGTGGACAAAACAAACTTCGCGATATAGAGGAAGTAATGAGAAACAATAATGGTATGGGTAGTAGGGCGGCTTGTTTTTACACTTTTAAAATTTTTTTAGGATAGGTAGGGCGAAAAACTTGTGTATTGGTGAGAAATCAACGTGTGTAAAATTATTTTGATCTGAGTTGATATCTTCAGGTGAGACATCTCGGTCAAGGTTTTGAAATAGGATAAAAAATCCTTACCAGACAAAAACTCATCAATAATATTGTATCAATTATTTTTGAACTGTGTAAGGTATATTTGGTTCTTCTTGGCCTGAAAAATACTATATAAAAATTTGATAAAAAATCAATGATATCTACAAGTTGCACATATTGGTCAAGTTAGTGCAATTATGGCAAAATTGCCGAATTTTTAAAATTCAATTTCATAATTTTTAGACCATGTTACATGTGTATGTATCAGTTTGAGTTACCAAGAAATAAGTTATTTGCAGCTCTTTCTTTATTACTAATAAAAATATTCAACATTAATAATCCATAACTCACCACGAGGAGGGGGCTGTAAGATGAGTTCCAGCCTAGCTCCATCTCAACCGATCTACCTTTAGTAATAGAATTGTTTAGATATTAAAATTGCTCTTTGTTGTCAAAAACTGGCATCTTCTTTCTTGATGATAATGTCGTTCCTATGTATCCATCACGCCTCTCTTTACCACATACCTTCCCAGCAGCTTCTGTTACAACTTTAATGTGACGCTCAACCGCCTCTGTGTGCCATGAGATATCTGGAACGCCATGGTATACTTCTCTTGATTTAATGAAATCTGTTACTTGGCTTTCGGAAATGTCCATTGTAAGTGGAAGCTCAATTATACTAGCTTCCCAGTCTATCAGTTCAAAATAATTCTCAGCATCAAATTTGATTGGTGGCACTCTAAATCTCCTTATTTTTTCTGTATCCTTGTTCTTTCTTGTTTTAAGTATGCGCTGCCAACCAAGTTTACAGATGTGACTTCTTTCATCTGTAATCATTGTTAACAGGATGTTTTCTGGATGAGGGAAGTAATCATTCCTTTAAATGACTGGCTTCACAACATCTTTAGTGCGAATATTTAAGCCATCTTATACGAAAAATTGCCTCATGTATGTGTTTTTCTCCATGGTTAATCGCTAGTTGACATTTGATCTTGATCGACATTGGGCTGTAGACCTGCATTATGGAAGTAACTATTTCAATCAATTCATATGATCCATTTTCTGTTGCAATATACAATCTCAAGATCCTATTAGCTGTTGTTACCCATCGGGAATGAATCATCTTATCTGGACTTCTGTTTGCTAGAGAGTCTTTACAAGTTCCCTGAGACACAGCCTTGAAAATATCCAACAGAAATGGTTCGTCTTTGCTCAAATCACTTAGATTAGGAAAAGTATCAAAGTATTTCGAAAAACAGGTGTGTAATTTGCAACAGGAAGCTTTTAACAATCACTCAGCCGCTTGCCGATTTCACCGGTGAAACCTGAGGGCCGGATGTCTTGCCATTCAGAGAATTTACTAAGTGAGGAACGGGAAGCTCATTTCCATGCAGAAGACAAATTATTCATTAAAAAGGTCTTCCACTATGAGGTTCTATACAGGAAATAATGAAATTTTTAGTTTCGGTGTTGGCAACTGTCCCATCACATCCTATTGCTTTCAATACATCCGTATTAACCACTTCACTTTGTAAATAATTGGTATATTTTTTTAAAATTGTACCACTTGTTTCATTCATATCTATTTATATCTTTAATTTTATTATGTATTTATATTTTGTGGGATATCTTTCTCTTAAATGTTACGTGATGTAGTGAAGCGTACTGGTTGTTACATATCACCGCTCGCCCAGACATCCTGGCGCTATTTTTCCCCCTCACTCAATCAGAGTGACAAGTGCTCCGTTGTCATGTGAACGATTGGGTGTTATGAGAGAGAGAGAGAGAGAGAGAGAGAGAGAGAGAGAGAGAGAGAGAGAGAGAGAGAGAGAGAGAGAGAGAGAGAGATATTGTAGGTCTGTGTGTGTAATTTTGAATATTAAAACATTTTAATTATTGTTTTTGTACGATTAGGCATTCAATTTCTTGGATTTGAATTTTTTCAGGTGTCTTAGCATTCTACACAAGACTCAAACATGTCCAACAAAAGGAGCAAATGATCTGAGAAACATGTTGCAATTGGTGTACCAACATCGTTGATAAAGATGGGACAGAGATGGCTCAGTGCATGCGACCTCATACAATTCTAGGGTACGCAAGTCTGAGACCTTCTCTTCTAAAAGCACACCAAAAACGAGCTCAGCCAGGCAAGGTTTAGATCTTCCCGGCCCTTCAAATGAAAAGAGCCAGGTACGATCCAAAGACAACACTTCCTGTGTTTCGTTACCTTCTCTTAAAAGACCTTTGCTTCAAGCATCTTATGAACTGGTTGTTCAAATCGAAAAAAAGGTAGCACACAACCTTTGTGAGAAAATGATTAAACCTTGTGTTCTCCACATGGGTGCGCTGGTGTTGGAGTAGGAGGCAGCAAAGAGGATTGAACAAATTTCGCGCTCCACCGACATCATAAAATACAGGATCAATGAAATATCCTCTAGTGTGCTAGACCAAATCGTATCAGCCTTTAAGTGGATGAGCAACTGATGTCGTTAACGAAGGTCAACTGCTTGCCTCTGTCCGTTTCGTCAAGCTGGAATCATATGTGGAAGTATTTCTCTTTTGCAAACAATTGCCATCAAAGACTAAACTGTGGATGTGTGCCAGCTTGTTTACATTTCTTTCACTCCCACACAATTCCGTGGAAGAAGATTGGATCCATCTCCATTGATTGGGCACAAATCCATATTTACCAGTCTCGCGAAGGAAAAGTCGCCTCATGCGAGCTCATCACATTTGGTTTTGCAAAAATATACTTTGGCATTCAAAAACCCCCACGTTTACTTAAAGGAGGACCTAGACTCGACATTAAAGTACGTGACATTTATTCGTAAGAGGCCCTTGAATCATGCGCTCTTTAAAGCGCACTACAAGGACTTCACAGGGGCTTGCTGTTGCACAAAGAAGGCGCGTTTGTTGTCCAGAGTTTTTGAAATGCGTGCGGAAATCGCTATATTCCTCAGGAAGCACAAGGCAACAGAGCAAATCTATTAGAACACAAAGACTTTCCTAACATTCGGATGTTTTCAGTCTCCTCAACGACCTGAATCTTTCAATCTAAAGCAGTGATTCCGAACTTGGGGCGCATGCCCCACAGAGGGACAATTTAAAAATTCAAAGGGGGCAATTTGAAATTTTAGTTTAGAAACATAAATTTCAGGTTTATTCCCTAAAAGTTTAAAATATATACAACTTTGCGTTTTATTACTGACGGAAAATTCCCATAATCTCACCTGTGTGTCTCAGCTGAATCTTACAAAAGAACTATTTGACAGGATTTTTAGCTATTTCCTGTAAATTGAGTAGATTTCTCAGGAAAATTGGAAAGCATTGTTTGATTTGAACTTCTCACATGAACAAAACAATTATGTTTAAATTCATCCAGGCTCTATACATTGAGTTGCCAAATGTCCCGTATTTAGTTCATTTTCAAATTTCCTAATATATTTCTACTTACTTATAGTTACTATGAATTACTAAAGGTACCTGTTTAATTCTCGTGTGGTCATTATATTTTCTGTATTGTTTGTATTATTAAATAATAATTTTTAAAATATTTTCCTTTACATTTTTATGATCTCACTGTTGAATAAGAATTTTACAATGATTTTAGTTATTTAGAATTATTTTAGTTATCTGTTTTGCCTGTGTTAAATAATAAGAATACTTGTTTGTTTTCTGTATTTTTTAAGTGCATAGTTTTATTAAAAATTTCAAATGATTTTACTTTTGCTTTCTTTGTAATCCTAATCCCTTAAAATCGTTGTTTTATATTTTTAAATTTTATTTACTTTTATATTGATATGATGGTCTGGGTGTGTAATCATATATAAATTTATATAAATATACAGTATAGAGATATGTTAACTTTAACGTTGCTGTTGTCATATTACGATTTCAACATTTCGATGCATTTTTAAAATTTAGCATAAAAATTTGGGTTTTTTTTATATAAAAAATTTAGTGGAAACTTCTGCAAGTTTTAATAATATTAATTAAGAGATTTTGTTTTGTGATCTTTCAAAGTAATGAAATTTTATGCTGGGTTGGTTTTTTCGCCCGGGTGGAAAGTTGCTAGATAATTTAGTAACAGCCAAAATAAAGAAACAGTCAAATTATTTGTATCATCAGATACTACAAATTAATAAAATTCAATCCTTTTTCTTTTCAGATATCACTCCTTTGTATGATATGAGCAGTACAAGTAAAATATAATTTGTCAGTATTTGGAAAAATATTTGTAGCTTACATTTATACCTACTGCTCATGATGAACGATTTGCTTTTTGCCTATGATGCCAACAATGTTTGACTAACAAATGAATGAAGAGAGGTTGTTTGGAAGTACATTTCAAAGCTAAACATAAAATTCCCATTAATTCATCATTAGAGTATTTCAAAACCCTAAAAGAAAGTTTGAAAAAAAGTTTACATTAAATTATCTTTTTGCCGCACGAACCACAGACATTAATCTTATTCTTCGGGTCAGCTATGAAATTTCTCTAATTATAGCTAAATAAGCTAAGAATCATATTATTGGCGAGGATTTAATCAAACTAGCAATATCAATTATTATCAAAACAGTTCGGCAACAAGATGATAAAGTTGTTAAAAATATTCCTCTCAGCAATAATACAGTTTGAGGCAGAATAGAAGAAATGAGTGCAGATGTTGAAGTACAACTTGTTGAAAAAATGAAATCTAGGAAATTCTCAATACAGATGCATGAATCAACTGTGAGAAACAGCAATAAGGCTCTGTTATTGGCCTATGTAAGATATATCGATAATGAATGATTTGTTGAGGAGTTTCTGTTTTGTGAATCAAGGGAAAGTACCACTGCGGCAATTGATATATAGTGTAAACTTAAAAATATTTAAATAAACACCAGATATCAATGGAAAACATTACATCTCGTGCGGCAGATGGTTATTTAGTTATGATAGGCAAGAAAAGTAACGGCTGCTTAAAATTATTGAAGAATGATAATCCAGAAATTCTGCTTGTGCATTGTTATCCACCGACAAAATTTAGTGGCAAAACAATGTCACCCCTCTACATGACATCTTAAAATCAGTAGTTAAGTGTGTCACCTACATAAAAACTAATTCTAAATATCAAGATCTCTCCAACCAATTTGTGAATATATTTACTATATATCATGTAAGATTGTTACTTCACACTGAGATGACGTTGTTATTTAAGAGCAATTGCTTGCAAAGATTTATCGAGCTGTTCGATATTCTTAGCCATTATTTACAGGACAATCTTGAAATGAATCTCTTTGAAAGTATTGATGGTAAAACATATTTTAGCTATTTAGCAGATATTTAGGAAAAAGTTACTTTATTAAATAACCAACTCCAAGGAAAAAAAAATGACTGGTAGATTCAAAGGCCAAGATATTTTGTTTCATCACATTTTTGGAATTATTTGACCGAATTTCTTGGCTTAATAAGTGTAAGGTAACTGATGCTGCTCGTCTTATTATTGTTAATCATTTGAAAAAACTAGTATGTGATTTCAAGTAAAGATTTTCCTACCTAAAAAAATAATTTTTCTACTTCGATAACTCAACCAATACTAGTAGACCTGTCTGATGTACCCATGCAGTATCAAGAAGAACTGTCAGAAATACAAAATGATAACTCTGTTAAAACTTTCTTCAAAATAAAAGGGAGTATAATGTGGCTCTCGAATGAGATGTAGGCCAAATACCCATATGCAACAAGTTTAGCAAGAAAAAAACTCCTTGGGCTTAGCTGGCGCTACTAGCCGGGTCGCCAAGTTGCGGATCGCCAAGTGCCCTTCAGATATGGGCTTAGTTGCGAAATAAGCAGTTTGTATTACTGTAGATTTTAATGTAATAGATTCTGGTGAATAAGCAGTCCCGGATAGCTATCGGCTGAATGTGAGGGTGTGGTTGGATATGGGGTGATGTCATACCATTTTAAATACCACTTTACCTGTTATTTGCCCAATGTAATATGGCGAGTAAGAGCCGCAATCAAATAAGCTCTATCCCATGCTGCCTTGTAGGGGTGCTTTTTTAGGCGAAGGCTAAGAGAAGGATAACTCTGAATCTAAACCACCTACTGCCTTGTAAGTTTTACATTTTTAGGCCAATACTAGGGGACAGCTACTCCGAATTTAAACAATCAAGGGAGGAGTAGGATAAAGCCATAGACTTTGCACTAAGGTCATCCGTTGTCGATTTTCTTCCCTATCCTACTGTCATTGTGGCATGTAGCTTCCTTCCCTACAATCTCCTGTTTATTTTGCTTTAAAGTGGTTTTAGGTGTGTGAAGAAGAAGACATAGACTGTTTGGTAGATTTCTCAGGAGTCTGTTCTTCTCTTGCCTTTTCTCTTTCTATATTTCCTTTCCTCTTTTGCTTGAAAATCCATCTTTACTGTTCCCTCTTGGATGTGTTGTTCTTTGAGGGGTTTTGCCTTACTTAGATGTGATGATTCTTTTCAGGTCGACTTTTCATTTTCATAGTTTTATTTTTTTGTTTATGGAGTATTTATATTTACTATACTTATTTTTAATGACTTTGTTCTGCAGTCATGTGAAGCGTAATCCTGGCTCACGCCAGTAACTCCGTAATAGTTGATGTGTTCTTTATTCAAGCATCCCTGGGCTATATAAAAACTTTCGTTGGCTCCTGTTAAATACGATGTTTTCTTCTGCTCAGAGACTCTTGCCTCTAATTTTAGACATATCTCTGAGCTAGTAATACACGACTTTGACAAACCTATACTTATTAGACGAGATTGCTTTCCCAGTGCCCGTGGAATGGCACTGTATATCAGATCAGGCTATTATTGTGCACAAAACTTAACCAAGTTTGTTTGCTAGTGTCATAAGATGCAGCTTGTTAAAGTCTCTAGTAAAGATCTTTGAGCGTGATTTGGCTACGCGGCGGTCCAAATACTGTGAACATTTTAATTTATTTCCAGATTATTAATTTGGATTCCGTAAGCGTTTGGGAACTTGCGATGCACTGAAAACTCTGTCTCATGATCTTTAGTCTTTTCTGGACCATGGGTTTGAATCTCGAGTCGTTACTATTGCTTTATATTCTGCTTTTGGCATGGTAAATCTTCTTAAAATATTTACGGGCTTTTTGAATAATAGATCTCAGTGTGTAATTGTTGATGGTATCTCTTCTGCTTCAGTGCCTGTTGTTTCTGGTGTTCCACAGGGTAGTGTCCTTGCTCCTTTTTTTCATTATTTTTCCTTCGATATGGGCACTTATCTTGAAAATAACCTTATATCTTATGCCAATGATACTACACTTTAATACTCTGTTAACTTTCCCTGCAACAACAGAAGTGAAGTTGCTGCGTCCTTGAACAGAGATTTGGCTAGGATCACTTATTAATGGCAACTTTGGGGCTTGAAACTTAATGCTAGCAAAACGGATTCTATTACTATCAGCAGATCCGGTATATTGGATCCAACTAATCCCTGTGTGCATATTTCTGGTAAACAAGTTGAGTAAGTTTCTAGCTTCCGTTTTTTGTTTTTTTCTGACTCTAAGCTGACTTTTGTAAAGCACATCTGTTTTTTATATTCTTCAATTGCCCAGAAGACGAGCTTACTTCGAAAATGCTTGAAAACTTTTTGTCGTGACTCCACAGTAATAGAATCTCTTTATACTTTCATCTTGCCTCATTTTGAGTACTGTTGTCTCGTTTGGATCTCTGCGGCCAACTCCCATTTGACATTGCTGGATAGAGCTTTGAATTCTATTAAGTTCATCTCTCCTGAGCTTTCCCTTGATTTGTATCATCGGCGGCAAGTTGGCGCACTTAGTGTTTTATTTAAAGTTTTTAATAACAATCGGCATCAGCTACATAATGTCTTGACTAGATTTATCAATCCTGTCCGTGTGAAAGGATATACCCTTGGTCTTAAGGGTTTTGCTATAAATCCTATGAATGCTTGCCCAGTGCAATTTTCTCGGTCTTTTGTTCCTTCATTGGTCAAAATTTGGAATCAATTGCACAACATCTCTCCTAACATCTCCACATTTAAATTTCGATCGAATATTTATTTATTACAGTAACTCTTCATTAATTATTTGGGCTTACTAGGGGCCTGTTTCATTTTGTTGCTCTTACCTTTCTCCAGTACCCCTGGTATTTTATGCGAATTCAATTATTTTGTAACTACACCCTGGGGAAAGGCTTTGGTAGCTTGATGATAATGATAAAAATAATAATAATCCATCTTCATATTTGGTAGAATGTGGTTACAGTGCTGTAGCTGACTTGTTACTAAATAAAACGAAATAGCCTAGATATCTTAAAACAAGAAGAATTAAAGTTAAAACTAACAAATTTCATGCCTCGAATTAATGCACTTTGCGCTAAACATCAAGCACAAGCATCTCATTAAATTGATTATTTATTTCAGCTTGATATATTATGCTTTATATTTTTTTACTGATAGTAGATTTTATTTTGTTTAAATAATTTAATTTTTTTAATTATATTATTTGGTGTGAAGGATTGTTTATTTTTTCGAAGGATTTATTAGTGTAATAAACTTTACATTTACAGAATATAGTTTAATTCCTTTACTCGATTATCTGCTTTTTTGCGTTTTAAAAAGCGGCGATTTTACCTCTTATGTCCAGAAGGATTCTTTTCGTTGTGTCGACCCGTCTCTCTGCTCCCCGGATTGCATCACTGATTTTCGATGGTTAGCCCTTCAAAACCTTCATGTGAGTGACCATTTCCCTATTGTCTTATCGGCCCTTTATCCTAGCCCTCATACAACCATGCCTCTCAAGTGGGACTTAGGGCATACCGATTGAGAAGGTTTCCGAGAGATGTCTTTCACAAGTGCCTTGTTGGGGACCATTAATGGTGTGGATGCTGCAGTAGCATACTTCACATCGATTATCTACAACTCGGCCGCACTCACAATTCCACAGAGGCGACCAGTGGCGGGTCGCTAAACCGTAACCTGGTTGACCTCGGAGTGTACGACAGCAGTCAAAAACAACCAGTTAGCTTATGCCCGATTCCGGCGGAACCCAACCTTGTGCAAAAGAACCCTTCGTCAGGCCATAATAACCCTACGCTAATCTTACAGGGATCCTTAGTGGATGGCAACTTGATGGTCAGCAATGCCTTGGTCAACCATTTCTGTCGCGTTAGCAGTGCCAACCTTTACAATAATGCTTTTCGTACATAAAATCAAACGAAAGGTCTCATCCTCTCAATTTTACAACAAACTTTAACCTTCCACATAATTTTCCATCCACGAGTTGCGTGCTGCATTGTCCTTTTGTAAATCCACTTCTCCTGGCATTGACAAGCTCTATTTTGATATGATTCGTCCCCTCCATCCACATTCTCTCATTTTATTACTTGGCTTGTTCAAACTTATATGGGTGAAGGGTTCTTACCCATCATCATAGGGCGTTTGGATTGTTCTTCCCTTTTTCAACTGGGCAGGGCTTGGTTGGACGTAGATTACTAGCGCCATATAGCTCTTACCAGCTGTCGAGTAAGTTGTTAGAGAGGATCGGGTTGGTGCGCCTGAACTGGTTCCTAGAAACAATTCACTTACTGCCTCCATTTCAGTGTGGTTTTTGCAAAGTTTATAGCACCATATACATCTTAATTGTGAAGACATAAAAATAAACGATAGAAAAATAACTAAATCAATAAATCAAAGGGCTAAGATTTAAATGGACAATTTTTCTATAAATCAGCCTTTTAATAAGAGGGTCCAGTTTAAAGAGACCGGAGGATGTATTAAAATTAACAAGGAATTAATCAATGAGCATTCGACAATATTTTTGGGAATAAAGTCATCAGATTTGTAAATAAATTTAGCCCAATTCCAATTGATAGGGTGACTGGTTTCAGATAAATGGACAAAGAAAGCACTACTGCTTTTCCTTCATTCTATGCTCACAGTTCGAAATTCCGAAAGTAGACCTTATAGATTTGGTGTTATATTTCATATCCCTCTTTGATAATATTTTTCATTATTCTTTGAGAATGAACTGAATAAGTTCGAAAGTAATTGGAATCACCCTTTCAGTTTTTTTTTTTCATTTTTGCTCTACTCACGCGCTACTTTGTGAGTTTCTCATAACCATATATATATATATATATATATATATATATATATATATATATATATATATATATATATATATATAACTGGTGTCAAGGTTTATGGGCTTTGGTTCTCGCCATTGACTTTTTTAATTTATTTATTTATAAGTTCTGAATAATTATATATTTTTGTGACTGTGCTTCACTAATTCTGGCAAGCGGATTTTTTTGTTTCTGTCTGGCCCTATGTACTCTGCTATATTTGAAAGTTTCAGTAGGAATTATTTTTTTTGTTGTTCTTTTATTTTATTTGGCTTACTTGATGGGTAGACGCTAAAATCTTGACTCCATAAATTATTCTGAGTGAGCGAACTAGATAAAATTCGAATCAGGTGAAATGTTGAGTTTTTTTATGGTCTTTTTTTTTCTTCTTGTGATTTTATTTTAGGCTTAAGCAAAACACATTTATTTCACTTCCATTAGTTCATTTGACTGAAATTAATCGAATGAATTACGATTAAATCTGGTTCGACAACCCCGCTATGTTCTTTTGTTGTATGTTTTGTTTAATTTTGCGTAAAAGTTTGAAGAACAGAACAGACAGTATGTCGTCTTTCAAAGTTTTCATACCACAAGGTGAGTCTCTTGGACTAAATGCGAAGGATCTAATGGCGTAAGTCCAAGAGGAAGAGAGAGCAGTATGAGCGGAAAGAAGTGAAAGACAAGAGAAAGAACTTGAAGAAGGAAAAAAACGTAAAGGAGAAAGATATGAAAGAGAAAAAATTCGTTTACATGAACTGGAATTGACCAGGGCCAGAAACAAAACGATTTCAATTACTTCTAGTACCGAAGTGCAACAGGCTGCAGCCATATAAAGTTGCCTGTTTTCAAGGAAGGAAAAGATTTCGGGTCATACCTCACTCACTTCGATAAATTTTTGAGGTGAATAAATAGGATATTTAAACAGACGGCGTAGCCAAGTTTTTGCCTTTACTTAGTCCTCAGCTCCGGAACATGTTCATCACGCTTCCATCAGAGGTAACAATTGATTAGTTAAAAGCTGATAGCTTGCTGCCTATAACATTACTCGGAACTTTTACTATGCAATTTATGACTAGACGTGTACAAAGTTCCGAAGGAATATATACTTTGGTTGACTTCGTTCTCAAAAACCAACTCTTGGCGTCACTTTCGTCGGGTATCAGTTCATTTGGTAAAGACCGGAAGTGCCTAACATTTCTAGAGTGCATCGAGGAAGCGGATGTATATGCGGCATAATTGTTATCCTAAAGACGGAGCCACACTCTCCCAAAGCAAAAGTTCATAAAACCAAAATCGTTTTTCACAACAGGGATAAATAAGTTCATCAAGATGACTCGTCCGTCTAAGCCTAAACCCTTTTCCCCGTCAGACAAACGTGAGGGCAAACCCTTATACTCTAAAGCCCCAGCTTCATTGTTCCCCAGGAAAACTATCGTCTGTTACATCGGTGGAGTAGAGGATCATTTAAGCACTAATTGCCCTCAGAAATCTCAATTTAGAGGCAGCCATCATCATTGAAGCACAATATAAGTGCCACGCTTGCTCAACCGCCGTCGCAACCAGAAGCATCTCTCCCTTCAAGCAAACTGAGTACCACCAGCCAATAGGTGAACTTTCTGTTTGATAAAAGCACTCCTGGAGGTCTTCAATTCAAACCTGGAACGGTGAACGGTTGCCAGATCTCAACTCTCGTGCACAACACACGGTGCACGTGTATCGTGATATCTGACAGATTACTTCCACCTGTACTCCCTGATCACGACAAGTTTGCAATATGATTAACTGGAGCGTGTTAACAGATTCCCCATTGTAAGATGCTCTTTGAATCCAAGAATATAAACATATCCCAACCTTTTCGAAGGAAAGCTTTTCAAGGTCATAAACGTATGAGAACCAACCCACCTCATCGGCGTCTTTATTTTGATTCCCTTACGCCAACTCGAAATTCCGTGTGACGTCACTTATCCACCTTTAGGCCGGAGTAACGCCATCTTGGGGAGCAAACTGCAAACTACTCGAGCTACGCCTCTCAGGAACAAAAAATCCCCGAAGATATTTTAACTGTAATCGGGTATTAATCTCCATTACCTTATGTAAGTAAAGAATAATCCTGTTATTTATGTCCCCGTGCATAAAAATTAGTTTATTGGATGTCTGACTAAGGACAAAGCTATTAACTTAAAAATTGTTCCGCCCGTAAAATTTTATCTCGAAGCGAGCTGCAAGAGCTCACCCAGTAATTCCATTTTCTTTATTAAGTGTATTGGATCTGTATTTGTTTTAGGTTATTTAGTGAGATGAGTTATGTTCATTAAAGTCTATAAATAAATAAATAAATATATATATATATATATATATATATATATATATATATATATATATATATATATATATATTAGCTCGGCTAAACTACGACAGTGACTATGGACAGAATTTCGTCATAAGTCAAAATCCTTTTGAAGGAGCTTTACGAAAGAATTGAAAATAATACCCCAGGGGACCAGCGCTCTTTTGATCGCACTCTTCAGGTTCCTCTTCAGCGAATGTTTTTTTATGGTTCAACGTGAGAACCCATTATATAATTTTATAAAAAATGCTCTTCTATGAGTTACATTTGAGTGTATACGATTCTATAAAGTGGTTCTCACACCACAGCTTCAGCGATTGCGCTCCCGAAATCACTTAAAGTTGATAAATTTTAAAACTACAGGTCCGACGGTACTACTGTAATTCTGGCTCTATTGCATTATAGTATACATATCCTAATACATCTGTCAGGTAAGCATTTTGATTTGAAATTCAATTTAAGGTGCCTCTCATATCAGCTTGAAATTCATGAATTGATCTATAAGATTTAGAAACTTTTTTGAATTTAAGAAATTTGTAATAAGAGCAAATTTCATTTGGCCTGGAGATGCATAACATTCCTTAAGTTGTTTCCATGCTTATGATATGCCTCTTCACTTTCCTGGCTGGATCACCCTTAAGGTGTTGTTTTAGGTAGGCAAAACATTCTTGTATAGAAAGCTCTAAATTATCATAAATACTTTGAAAGTTGCTTTGAAATTTGATGGAATCCTTATCAGAGGGTACTAGAGAAAGTTCAGAAATTTTTATGCTTTTTCTTTTAAGAATTGCACCACTATTATTATCACAACCAGGGCTAAAACTATTTCAATTTTCAATTTTTTAATTAATTTTGTTATCTATTTATAGTATTGTTCATTATTTTGTTCTATTTTTCTTGTCTTGTAAAAGTATATTCATTGCTAGTCACAAAGGCATCAGAAATTTCGTCATCAAGCTGAGTTAAGTTTGATCTAATTTTAGCTAAAGTTTCCTTATATGATGCTTTTTCTGCAAGCTGACTCGAACCCACTTGGTTCGAATGGTTTATTACTCACTTTTCGAGTTATTTCGTAACTAACTGTCAATATTCATCCTTTCATTTCCATCAGTAGATTAAAATTAGTGATGGTTACCCCCTTGAATGGACTGTGGGGTAACCAAATGTAGTGACTCATGTTTGGATCGATTTACACCAGAAGCAAACTCAACAGACTTTGCAGGTCGTTTGTGGTTGGCAGTTTGTCTCGGTCTAAGCGAGTAAGAACGTATACAAATCTCGAATACCCTCTTTAGATGTCTTTCTCACTCCCTTGAGCTCCTTTCGTAATGATTAAAATTGTCCATTTGCGAATTGAGTCAAATCATTACCGTTTTAGCCAGGATGGGAAAGACAATAGTAATTTCCAAACACATTCCTATTGCCCCCTCCCTTCCTCCCGGTAAGCTGCGATCGATTCAAAATAATAAAGTAAATCGCTGTAATCAGCTTTCGGCGAGGATTAAACTAATTGAAATTCTAGAGCAGAGGTGGATTATATGACAAGAAGACAAATCTTTTTGTTTGAAAAGTTGTTTCAAGCGGCAGTTTGGGAGTGGACAACATATGTGAGCTTCGGTGATTTATGGGGATGAAATATATCTATAGAGATGGCAGATCTTTGAAGGGCGACTTGATTTAATCGTAAGATATTATTTATTAATGTTACTAGTATACCGATGCTGGCAAAATAACGGTAATAGTTGAGTAATAATATAAATTATTATTATTACATCCTACTACATTCTTTTCAAATCTGCCCGCTTAGCTGACAACGGCCAAATCCTCTCTGAATACAAAAACTGCCCACACAATAATCAAACTACTCCGGGTCTCTTCATTGCAACGGATCTGTATATTCTCCCTATCTCTCCCAGCTAACCTTTCTACCTTCTTCGCTCAAAAACTGCATCAGGCCATGTGGTACATCACCTTAACCCTTCTCCCCAACTTCTTTCCATTGCCCAGGGAATATGAACAGAAGATTACATCTCTTCTTCTCTCCTAAAAAAATCATTTGGATGACCTTTTATAGAAAAGTTCGGTGAATAATCATAAATAAGACATTTTATCGATTATTTTTAATGGGGGAAATCAAGTTAGTGATTTATTTTTTAATTAAATTTCTAAGCTTAGGCTTAAAAGTGAGCAAAAAGATTTTATGGGCATTAAACTTCGGCAATTAATTTATAAACAAATTGAAAGCCTAAATCTAAAACAATGCATAAAATATGCTATATAATATGTAAATAATTTTGTGAGCGAATTCTCTTAGGAAAATCTTTAAGTGTAAGGCTATATATATATATATATATATATTGTTAATAGCCCCAAGAAATGGAAAAATGGTATCATAACCCAGTAAAACGCTAAAAACGCTAAGAAATATAGTACATGACCATTAAAAGCTTAAGAAAGAAAATGGGAGAGTTAGAAACGGAGAAAATATGGATTCCTCTTTTAGGCACTATATGAAGGTCTGTGTCATCAAGCGTTCATCGCTATCAGAAAGACGACGCTCATCGACCTAGCCGCCATCCTCAATCCCCGAAAGAAGCTGATTTAAGAAGCATTTTGAATAAGGAAGTTTATAGGTTTTTATCAGGCGAAAGATAATTGGGAGAGGGAACGGACTTTTTTGTTTATAATAAGGGATTATCAGATTACGTGTGATATACAATGTATGTTGTTAATGCTCAAGTAAAGGATAAGTGGTATCACAACCTGTTAAAACGCTGAGGAATATATTACGTCACCCTTAATAGCTTATTTAGTATAAATTCTTGAATATACGATGGAATGCCTTTATGTTCTATACATTTTAGTAAGGCGGTAACTTCGAGAAATCTCGAGACAAATTGGTGCGGTTAGTAGAAAGACGACGCTCATCGACCTAACCTTGAGTTCCATTTTTATTCGTATCTTTGGTCACTTGCTGCCTGTCATGTGAGTGGTTTGTTTCATTTTCTATAATTTTTTTTTAATAGATTTTTCAAGTCATATAAATTAGGATCTTTTGAAATTCCATTTTGTCTAGTGCAATTTGTTTCTAATATTTTAGCATATTTTTAAAGATAATCTTTCACTCTTGTTGTTTCTTTTTCTCTTCGGTCGTCGTTTTACAGATGGAGTCTACTGGGTACTTTTCTAGTTTATCTTGCCCCAAGGGGTGTGTGTAGTTTGGAATCAAAGTGGCTGATTTTCTATCACGCCAAGTTATCTCTTCATTTTAGATTCATGGACTCTTTATGTTCTTCTAAGTTTTAATGTAAATTTTCTTAGAATTTCCATGTTTCTGCTACATAGGTTAGAGTTGGCATTATGCATTGGTTGTATAGTTTGTTTTCAGACACATAGGCATTTTTCTTTTAAAAATGATCTTGCCTTTCCAAATACTTTCCAACCTAGAGTAATTTTGTGGTAGATTTTGCTGTGATTATAATCTGTTGAACCAAATAGGAATATTTGTCTACCATTTCAAATCGCTTGTTATCAATTTTGATATCTATCATGTTGATCTCTGATTAATTCGTCATGACTCTTTCCCAGTTTTCTTTTTAGCCCGACCTATTTGCTTTCATGGTCACGTTCTTAAAGGATTGTTTAAATCCCTTCTGAAGGGTATCATCTTTGAGTACAAGCACTGCGCATCATATGTACTTTAGGTAATCTCCAAGCTTTAATGGATTTGTTTTGACAGTTACCACACCTAAATGTTTCTTCTAGACAGCATGTAAATAAATTGGGAGAGATAGTATCGCCTCGTCTTCCACTTTTCTGTAATTGAGAAATATCTAATCCTTATGCAATCTAATGGAGGATCTTCAATTTTGGAATGTGTTCTATGATATTTATCTAGAACCAATCTGAGAGGAACAGACTTAAAGTCTCTGAGTAGCGGAAATTTAGCTGTGGAGAGAGGGAGAGAGTTAGGTACATTTAAGTGAAGTTGATCTTAGTTCCTTCCTAGTTGTCTGAAGATTGGTTGAAATTTACTGAGTGTTCCGATGGAGAATAGTAACGCACTATCGAGCGAGATTTTATTTTATCGCCACCATTTTATATAGCTTCTATTTAGGCACGTGGTATGTTCGCAAAATGTTGGATAAGGATTTCCAGAGTGTATTTATGCGAAAGCGGTGGATCACCAATGGCCCATTTCTCTTCTCTAATTAGATGTCCCTGAAGGACAAGATTACCAAAACTTTGATTAAATAGTACAGCTCCAGGGTTCACCAAAGTCGCAAGGCAGATAGTCTTGCGATGAAACGAGAGATAGAATACGAAGAAGAATGAAACATAGACGACGAAGAGAGAGTGAAAAGGAGTGAATGCACCGGCAAAAGTAGAATGAAGTGAAGTGAGATTGGCTCTTCTCCTGTGACAGGGACTTGTAAGTCGTCATTCAATATGATTTAGTCAGATGATTGCCTTAATACATTGAAGATTTTTAATGGTTTTTTATAATGGCCTTGAAAATACTAAAACTGATTCTAATTTAAGTGTCAATTAGCATGAATTTACATGTAATAAAAATCAAATGATATATATATATATATATATATATATATATATATATATATTTATATATATATATATATATATATTTATATATATATATATATATATATATATATATATATATATTCATTAATATTATTCAAATGTCATTTGTTCTCACTAAATAATATAATAAAAGGATATTTATATAATATCGTTTACTCGTTATTTTCTAGCCACATTCCTCGAAGCAGATTCAGTTTGTCGAAAATCATCCTTCTCTGGACCGTTCCTGGAGCAAAGCCCCGCAACAAGGATCTTCATCTATTCATCTATGGCAAGAGAACTATCTTACGCTGCCTAAAAGTTTAAAAGTTAGTTATGGTGACCTCCATTAAAGTACATATAAGGAGGGCTAAATCTTTGAGTAAATTCAAATTTTCTAAAACTTTAGAAAATGACAATAGAATAAGCAAATTTCTAAGGAATTTAAAAGTATTTTTTAATCCTTTTAGCATTACTGTGTGCATTTGACCTTTTCGTAAATAGTGATGTCTGTAGGTTTTGTGACAGCAGGGCAGAAGGTGGAGGAGAGCAAACAAGTGGGCTAATTAAAATGCGCGAATCTACAGAAATTTTAACAATGATTCGCAAAGACATGTTTGGTTGTAGGATTAAAGGTAGGGATATAAGTTCAAGGGAGAAAGAGAAGGTTAAAGTTGGTATGCGGCGTCTGTCCAGCTCTAAAAAGTGAACTAGTGAATCAGTTGCTGATTGTCAGATTGACGTCATTTCTCTCTGCTTGACCTAGCGAAGCGCCAGGTCTAGGCGTCGTTTTTATTTTCAAAGGAGTAAAGTTCAATTGTATCCATTTAGAGCTATGAAATAACCTATATGACCAGGGGACATAGGGTCGTTCACCCTGGAGTTTTAAAATCTGCCATCGGATTTGGCGCTGGGTGGCGCCATCTAGTGGCAGAAGCCTCATTTAGCCATTCAAAGGCACTTGTAAGTAATTTAAACCATGGGAAACCATCAATGAAATAAGCATTTATCATCTTATCACAAAATGCCGCAGGTCATTGGAGAAACTTTCCCTCTTGTTAAAATGAGCTTAATTTGAATAATTTAGAGTTGTTAAATAATTCCTTAGGCCTTTGTCGTTGGCAAACGTATTTTTTGTAGTAATTTTGTTTTAAATTTGTTCTTGATTGTTTTTTTTTAATTTTAATATCATCTAAAAGTGGTTGGATCCCCGGAGTTGTGTGTTTGGTGGTTAGATGGAAAGAACAAAAAGTGATATCTAGAGTGGTTAGAGGACTTTCTTTTTCTTTTTTTCTCATCTTTACTTCTTTGATTTATATATAATTTTTACTACCTCTCCAAAAGGATATTTATCTTTAGCTCTCCTTTGTCTCCTCATTTTTCATTCTCTCAGCCTGAGATCCCTATTCTCCTTCTTTTCATTTCAAAATTCCCCCTTACTCATCACCATTTTCTTCTTTCTTCCTTACCAGATCACAGCAATCTGCTTTCGTTGCTCAATAGGATGTATATGGACTCCTGCTTTGTTCTTTTTGCACTTTCACTTTAATATTCACTAAATTTATTGCGGTTGACAGTGGTATTAAATTTGCACCGGGGAAGTTACCACGTTTATGCTATTCAGAAACCATCCGTAACGACTTTCAGAAACAATAAAAAGTGAGGCTGAGAGAAAAGAAAGTGGTCACTTCATAGTAAAACTATACAAACACCAAGCCTCTGGATTAGTATTTAGAGAAAAAAAGAAACGGTACAATCATTATTATGGTATCGTGAGAGGATACCTTCGCTGCAGAGAATGCAGTCTACTTAAGTTGCAGGCAGGCAAATAGATAGACCAGCTGCAGATGGCTAATAAGAGGTTAGTGCGTGAGGAAATTAATGGTAAGCCGAACGGAAGATTTAAATACCTGGTTTCATTCAAGGTTATTGGAAGATTAAAACAAAAATAAACTTTAATTATACTAATAATGCTCATTATGGAAATGTCTACAAAAGCAAATGCATGGGAGAATATTGTCGCTCCCAAAGAAACAATAAATCAATTACTAATCAGTTTAACGGGAATAAAATTATGGAAGCGGGCAGACAGGAAAAATGTTGGTAAACAATGGGGAGTCCAATTAAAGGGTCGTGTGGAAGATATCAGGTGGAAAGGACAAAAGGGGGGATTATCCTTGAAAAGGGGTAAAAGGGTTTTACCTTGACTCTTGGGGAGAGGAGCGATTCTTACGAGGCAAGCTAGTCTTGCGGCTCGAGGGGAGTTGTACTCTTAAAGGAGGGGTCGGAATTACCTGGGTCACGAGTAAGGTAATTTACAGGCTGGGTAAGACATATTCGAATTAGAATGAGTAATCTCAGACTAGGGGCGAGGTTTCCTTGACGGGATGAAAAGAGTGTTTCGCGCAATTCTGCAAAGAAAAAAGCGTTTCACGAATTTGCCGATTGACTGTCGCCAAACTCACGACAATCTGTCTAGCCAACGAGACCTACATCCGAAGTTCGACTCTAGACGAGGGGCTGTATCTTCGCAAAAGGGCGGGCGGTACTTTCTGACGAATAACGGGTGACCTTAAATTAAATTCCCTGCTGACTTCCTAGCTAGAAATCATTTAGGCATGGTAGTCTCTTGGGAGTAACCATTGGCGCAGTCTCTTTAGCCCCAGACGAGATAAGATGACCAAGGAAGCTTCTTTTCAGGTCGAACTTGGCCTCCAGGCGGAAAAGGGTCGAAAAAATGCGGCTGAGCGGGAGGATAGGCCGATTGATCAAACACAGGTATTACCAGCTGCTTCGAAGTTTTACCACGCGATAATATTTTTCTCTCCTTGCGTTTAGAGATCTAGCTTAGGCCACCCTGGTCTCTGCTGGGGCTCAAGGTGGACCTCAGGATTCATATTTGATTTTAAGTCATTTCGACAGCATATCTGCTGTTACAGCACCACTTTAACTCATGCTATACAAAGTCTATCATTTTTACTGGCAGACAACAAACCAGTTGGACAAAGAGATCTGGTATATGTAATATCCCAAATGTATGTGATTTCGAATTGAATCGAAGGCAATTCAAATAAAAGACCATATTTTACCACATTTCAAGGGGATGGTTGTAAATTCTGTTATTTGTTAAGGGAAGGTCTTGCTCTATGACTCTTCAAGGGACCTCAAGATAGGACATGCAACAATTTGGACTTTTACTACAATTTGAAAATTAAATAAGGGTCGTCCGATATCGAAAGGGCATTGCAGTGATACATAAGATTAAAGATAAGAATCAGAAATACTAATTGTTAAATAGAATGAGGCAAAAATATTCGAAATAACTCTATTTTATATAGCTTTCATGTACGAGTATCAAACTTATTAAAAAGCTGTAATTTACACATCATTAGTACAGAGATATTAATATTATATTAATAATAGTAGAGAACAAATAACCATGGTCTAGTTACAATACCCATAATTGCGAAACAAGAACATCTTGGTGTCATCCTTCTATGGGACTTAAATGCTCTAAAGAGTACTTTTAACAGGCGAAAGGGGCTGCTTCGATTATAAATCTTGTAATGACGTTTTTCTTACTACAGGAAATTGCTTCATCGAGAGCTGAAATTCGGCTTTTAACTTTATTACTTTGGTCATCTATTTTTTAAAAGCTTAAAACTTATTATTTAAACATACGTGCAAAAGTCTACACTTGTCTAAATTGAATTTCATGTTCCATTTATTAGACCATTCGAATATTTTATCTAGATCCCACCGAATTAATTCGTTATCGTTCTCATTTAAAATTTTACCCCTTATTTTTGCCTCGTCCGAAAATTTAGATAATCTACCAAGTAGGCCAATGTCTATATCATTTATATAAATGAGGAACAACAATGGTCCCAACACAGACCCCTGGGGCACGCCACTAGTTACATTTTTCAACTCCAAAAATTTACCGTTTAAAACTACTCTCTGCTTACGATTACTTAGCCACGATTCTACCCTTTAAAAGAGGTTTCCCGTAATTCCATAAGCAAAACGTTTAGTTAGTAATCGTCTATGAGGAACGGTGTCGAATTCTTTAGCGAAGTCTAAGTAAACTTTGTCCAAAGATCTACTTTCATCATAGCCTTTAATCCTGCTGTCGTAAAATTCTAAAAGATTAGTTATACAAGAACATTCCGGTCTAAAGCCGTGTTGACTATCATTTATGAGATTATGGGATTCCAACTGATCGATCCCATATCCCAAATGGCGGATTCTACTAATTTACCAACGATGGATGTTAAACTTATAGGTCGATAATGTTTCGGAAGTTCTCCTTTTTCCTTCTTAAAATTTAAATAAGAGTTATATTCCCTAGCTTAAAATCTAATGGCACACCTTCTTCTAAACATTTGTTAAAAATGTTTAGAATTTTTTTTAATGCGCCGTTAATTTAAAACAAGACCTGGAAATTTACTGGATTTTAACTTGCTGATATAAAGATCAATTTCTGCTTCGAAGAATTTCATATCGGTTAAAAGGTTATGCTCGTTAAAGTTTAGCACGCCGTTCCTTCGTGGTATATTATGTTTTTAATATGCCTGAACAACCTCATCCCTTCAAAATAACATTCAGCGTCAAAAACATAAAGGAGTACACCTTTCTGTTATTAGATATGCTAATTCATAGACCCTCCTACGATTTCGAATACAATGTGTATCGTAAAGAAACCAGCTGAAATTTGTTCGTTCATTTTCATCCAACCACCATAACAATTTCAAACGTTGTATCCTTAATTCGATGCTCTTAACTGTTTTATGTTGCATGGTTGAAGAAATTTTTAATATAAAACTCGTATAAGACAAAAAACTTTTTTAGCCCTCTCATTGGATAGAGAACCGCTATAGACTAGCTAAAAAAGGTTCTAACATCCTATTAAGACACAAGATAATTTTAACTCGGAAAATATATCTTGCCTCCCTTTCAACGAACCGATTTTACATCTCCCACATTTCCTTCGGCATTTAGATATCAAGCATGTGTTAAAATACAATTCAACTTTGTATTCCTCGCCTAATTTCATTATATCCCCCGATCTCTTTAAACTGGACCCTGTCATTAAAAAGCTTATTTTAAACGTAATTGTCCATTTTAAATCTTAGCCCTTCGATTTATTAAATTTGTTATAATTTTTTGTTTATTGAACAATGTATTTATGATTGCATTTTTATGTATTCATAGTTAAGTGACTTATATTTCTTCCATTTGCCCCCTTCAACACACGTGAATATTTTGGAAGAGATCAAAACCTTTACCTTTCGGTACCTGTATTTAATCCCACTTTTCTGATCATTTTCACCCATACTCTCTTTTATGTCTTTCCTTTTTACGAGGGCGGAGCGTCGCTTAGTTTTCTCCTCTATATACAATTCATGTAAAGCAATTCTTTATATATTACTTGAGAATGAACCGAACATAGTTCGAAAGTACTTAGAATCTACTTTTTATTTTTCCTGTAAGATTTTCTGCATATATATATATATATATATAGGTGTGTGTGTGTGGGTGTTTATATTGAGGTATTTATCAATTTATTCTCCTACGGCCACCACGCGCTCCAGGTGAGAACTTAAGGCCGCTTACATCTTACGGATAGAGTCCTTGCTCATGGTGGCCAGCACGCGATTGACGAACCAGTTCATTTCGTTTACGTTTCTGTTGCGGACCTTGCGGGTCGCCATCCTGCAAGCTGGAATAGACATGATTGAGGCGGCAAAAATCCCTATGACCAAAAGTTCATGTTCTACACTAATCTCTCATGCATGGTGGTGGCCGTGTGGGCTGGGGTAGCGTGATGCAGAAATACGTAATCAGCCTTCTTCGTGATCTTCCTCACCCAAGGGAATACGTTTGTGGCCAAGATATCCATATATTCTACGGCGGTGAACCTGTACCCGGCCGCCACCCCCCTTGCGCGGAATCTTTTCGCGATTCAAAGGGACAAAGCCGAGCGTCATCACAGAGGCCGGAGCTTGGTCGTAAGCAGGTAGCGGAACTCAAACACTTCGTGGCCAAATCTTCCCTCGCAGTCGTTCTGCGTAGATTTCTTTTTATTCCTAAAAAAAATGAGAATTCGATTGCACGAATATTCAAGTCGTTGAGAAGGCAACAACAGCGCTTTCAACGTTGTTATCGTCTACGCTCGATGAACAGAGGCATTTCCATTTATCTCAAGCTCTTGCCACCACCCTCTTTGGCGGCCTTTGAGACCGTGGCCACCTTCGAAGCACTTTCCAAGGCCTGTTTCACAGCCAACTGACTGATAACCTCAGATTTTCCTTAACGAGGTCGATCTTTGAGGCCTTTCTCCGAATCTTTGACTGTCATTCGGCTGACGTTGAGGCACTTGGCGATGTCTGACTTATTTTGGCCACTTCCATTTCCTCACAGCGCATACTATGGGAAATATCAGACAACTGACTCTACTTCAGATACAGTAAGACCCCCTAGTCCTCGATCCTCAAACTGGAATGTAACACTTAATGGGTCCTTTTAATGCACCCAAAAAGATAGATTTCAAAAGACCCCTCTGTATGTTAGCCTCGGTTACTCTCGTAGAAAACTGAATATTTGATCAATAGTTCAGCTTTATCTTTGCTAATTACATTTTAAAGTTCGAAAAAGTTTAAGGAAAAATTGCTAAGTTAATGTATCGCAATATGGGACAACTGACTCTACTTCACTTCCAGCGGGGCACCCTAGTCTAAGCCCCGGAAGGTAATACTCATGAGGTCCTTCTAATACACCCCCAATAGAGTACATTTATCGTCGTAAAAAAATGAATGTTTTTTAAATATTTCTGCGTTTCTTTGCTAAATACATTTCAAAGATGGAAAAAAATCCAAGACAAATTAAATAATTAAATATCCATATATATCGTAAATAAATTCGTAAGCTTATTTGAATATATATAAAAAAAGTATATTAGGCGCATGATGAAGTTTGAGTAAATAATACCTAAACTTAATTTGTTTTAAAGTATTTGCAAAAGCAAAGTTTAAAGTCCTTAGCTAAGTTTTTACATCTGGTTTTCATTCTTGCTACTATCGTATTTGTTAATGTCTGGTTTATCTCTATGGAGCGTCCAGCCGAAGTCACTTAACATCACCTGGCTTCATTTTCCCTTGATCTGATTTCATTCGTGCCAATGTATTAGTGAAATTTTCCCTCTAGACCTTTGGACAATGCATTACAACATGGAGTACAACTTATATGCGGTGCGCATTCTTTAAATGATCACCATCGCCAATTTGAAGCCAAAATATAAACTATAAAGTTTTTCATCAAATGACTAATTTTCCGCGTATTTTTCTTATAATTTAACGAGCTGCATATGTAACAAAAAATATGTGCGGCGAATGTTTTATATGGAAAATCTCCATCAATTACTTTAAGGAAAATAAGATCCCTCTTTCAATGGAATTACGAGATTTATCACATTCCCCGTCGAACGTCATCTTTGAAGTTTCGCCAGCTCCTCATGGAAAAATCTCTGTTTTCCCATTGGCACATTGAAAGTGATCCTCAGAAAATTGTGTATCGATCAGCATGGATAATGGCACCGCTTTTTACCCAAGGCACTAGAAATCCCCTATAGGACCCTATGATTCGCCCCCTTCGAATTATTGTATTTACCTTAATGTTCGAGGCCCCCTTGCTATTTTAAAGGAACTTTTCACCAATCTCCGTCTGGATCACGAAATCCAATCTTCCTATTTGTACCTCCTAGACCTCAGAAAGCGCCTCGAGATATGTGCGGACATCGCGTACCGAAATGCTGAGGTAAATTTGGAGAAGTATCGAACTTATTTCGATCTAAAGGCAAAGGAAAGAAGATTTAAGCCTGGTGAGGAGATGCTGTTGCTACTTCCCACGGAGAGTAACACACTCCTGAGCAAGTGTAAAGGCCCTTTTCCGTTCTAGAGGTAAAAAGATCAGTGGATTACCTGATTCGAACCCCCTCCGGAGATAAGGCTTTCCACATCAATATGTTAAGAAAATATCGCCGCCGTGCGTATATCAACAATATTGTAGCCTTCGATGAAAGGTCCCCCTTGGAAGCAGTGTATCCTGCTGGCACCCTCAATGTTGTGCAAGTAGTATGCATTGAACAAGATGGTGATTACCCTATCCCATCTTTACCTGGACCCTGGGAATCATCATTCCCCGTGCTTGATGTCTTCCCCAGGCTAGCGCCTCTTTAAAAGAGTTAGCTGCAGCAATTGCAAAATAGATTTGAAGATGTCATCACCGAGATCTCCGGTTGCTCCAATCAATTTGAAGATAACATCGTCCCTACTACTCAAGAGACTGTTCTCTTGAAAAATCAGATGGGCGTCCAGGACGAAAAGGTCAGAGACATTGTGAAGATGCCCCTTCCCCGCACAAAAAAACAGCTTAAGTCATTCATGGGATCAGCCTCCTTTACCGTAGATTTATCCCTAACTTCGCGTCTATTTCTTCCCCTTTAAGTGCCCTCCTTCAGAAGAGATGCCCAGATCCCCTTTAATGGAAACCCGAAGCTACAGCTAGATTCCAGGTGCTCGAGTAGAAGCTAGCGTTCCACCTCATTTTGAGGCTCCCTAATCCCTCTAAACCCTTCGCCATCCGGACCGATGCGAGTGACGAAGGAATTGGATGCGTGCTGCTCAAATACTCCGACGAAAGTGAAAGCCACCCGGTGGCTTACGCGAGCCGAAAGCTACTGCCATGTGAACGTAATTCCTTGGTAATAGAAAGGAAAGTATTACCAAGTTTAGCATGTATTTAGTACGGAAAGAGTTTTTTGTCGAGACTGACGACGCCCTTTCTCGCACCTTCGAAATACTAAGAGCAAGAACGGAGGTATAATGCGATGGCTTTTTATACTCCAACAATATCAGTTCAAAGTTTAGCATATTCGTGGTACCGAAAATTGTGTAGCTCTTAGCCGAAATACATTACCGACAATGCTGGCTAATCTATTAAATTATAGGTCACCTGTAAACCTGTCAGCTACTCATATATATATTATTTTTCTTTATTTTATCTCTGTATATATATATATATATAAATATATATATTGTCCCTGTAGATACTTATTTAATATAGTGGGGGTTTTTTGTTGTTATTCCACTACCCTTTTAGTCAAAGTTTTAATTTTGTTCTTTAATTTAAATGTAATTTATTTTTTCTACCCATTTGCTTAATTTTTGCTCAGATCAATATCATAGCCTTTTGTAAGCCAGTAAGCGAGAGCGGAATGCAACGAAATCATTGTAAACCCTGTCGTTAAAGAGCTCTCTGCCTATGAAGGTAAGTCCAGTGCGCGGCCCTCAACAAAATATGATCGAGCAATTGCATGCTGGGGGACCACCATCCCGCCTCAACAATGTGGAGAAAGCAGAGGCAAAGGACTCGGCCACTTATGCAGCGTCCAAGTGTGAGTTACCATTCTCCTGTAGGTGGCGATTTGGGCCCTGTGAGAACTTGCTTCAAATCCTTTTGACACTATTCCACACCTCTGCTACAGCGGTAATCCGGTTGAGAGAAGACACGTATTCCCGCCAGGAAGAGCAGCCGGCATGTTTTGAAACATACCGGAGCCCAGCGCTACCTCTATTTCAGCGAGAGTGAAATCATTCGAGCATCGCTTATGGCGCCACTCGACGTTCTAGGAATATTGTTAGGTCCAAGCGATGAGTGTCAGAGAGAAAAAGAGAGAGAGAGAGAGAGAGAGAGAGAGAGAGAGAGAGAGAGAGAGAGAGAATGAGAGACGACTAGGGCAGGAAGAACCCGCGATTGGCTTCTTTTGAGGTCACTTCTGCTCGATAACACGGCCTATATCAAGCCTGATCGTAACAACGAGAGGCTCAGCGAGATGGAATGTAGTTTTAAATTAACTTTCCGCGTCCCTCTATATAGTTAAAGCAAAATCTCCCTTCCATGGCTCCGTATAAATAGCGGAGAATTGGACTGGGTAAATTAGTATTCTGGTAAGACGAGACGTCGCATAAGCTTCTTTCTCTCGGCCTCCCATACCATATGAGCCCAAAGACAAGATAAGATGTCGAAAAAAAACAACAAACCAGAAAAGATCTCTTGAGCTCAGCTTCCTCCCCGCCAAATACTCCCTCGATCCGTACTCTTGAGGCTGACTTTGGTTATTGGAATACAGGTTGTATTTTCCGTCATAACTTAAACAGGCCAAGTACTAAACGGACTTAAGTACAAACCCAACCCATGCTGTTGGAAAGTATTCAAGCTTCGTGCTCCTCTTCCCCCCTTTCCGTGCTTCTCTCGAACAGTCAAATTATTGGGTGGTAGATCCACTCAGAATTGTTGTCGATCGTGCGCGACCGGTTATTTGTTTGTGTTTGTACAGTAGTAAAGTTTATTTTGTTTAGCCCAGTTTGATATACAGAACATTCTAGATAGTTAAATTAATTTTGCTAAGTATAATTAGTCACTTTTAGAGATTTGTTGGAATCCAAAATTCAATTGCATTATTCAAGGCAAGGCTCAACTGCAGAGTTGTCCTGCATGATATCCACCGACCGTTCCGAAACACGGGAAGCAAACGGAGGTCAGAAAATCTTAACCTGACCTACGATAAAATATAATATATATGCTCATATTAAATTGGTGTCAGGTTTTACGGGGTTTTGTTTTAGCTATAAGAAAACAGTGGATAAACAATCTATTTGCATAAGCTATTTACAATCGAATTTTGTTTACTTTATTTTATGAACTTTTTGAATTTGTTTTAAAGATTTTTTTGTTATTCTTTTTGGGACTGTGCTTCACTAATTTTCCGCAGCGGAATTTGTGTTCTTTCAGGCCCCATATACTCTACCATATTTTAAAGATTCAGTAGGAATTGCATTTTTTTTGTGTTTTTTTTTGTTTTTGGCGTAATTTAAGGGGTAACACGCCGAGGTCATAGCGCCTGAAGCACAACAAAGTTAAAATAGTAGAAAGTGCTAAAATTGAGACTTCTGTCAAATAAATTATTCCGAGTGAGCGAACAGAATAAAATTCGAATCGTGTGAATATTGAGTGGGTTTTTTCTCGTTTGTAATTTTTTTCAGGTTAAGCAAAACACTTTTTCACTTCCATTAGTGGTTTTGAGAAATTAACCTGAGTGAATTACGATTAATTTGGGTTTGACAACCCTGCTTAGTTCTTTTGTGGTGCTTTTTTTATTTATATTTGTGCGTAATAGTTTTGTGAACAAGTCACCATGTCGTCTTTCGAAGTTGTTTTCAAAATACAAGGCGAGTCTCTCGGATTGAATGGAAATGATTTAATCGCGTACATCCAAGAGGAAGAGAGAGCAGTAAGAATGCAAAGAAGTGAAAGATAAGAGAAAGAACGTGAAGAAAGAAGGGAAAGAGAAGAGAAAAAACGCGAAGAAAGGAGGGAAAGAGAAGAGAGAGAAAGAGAAGAGAAAGAACGCAAAGAATGTAGAGAAGAGAAAGAACGTGAATAAAGAAGAGAAGAGAGAGAAAGAGAAGAAAGAGAGAAAATTCGTTTGCATGAGCTGGAAATGGTGTGTAGGGCAGGCTTAATAGATGAGCAAAGAGGCTCTGATGGCTTTTCAAGAGGTTGCCTTGGTCTATTCTTTTCTTTTCTCTTTTCTTTATTCCAAAGTCATCATTACTGTCCTCCCTCAGTTGTTGTGGCGTCCTGAAGGGAATTTTGCCTTGCATGATGTGTCGGCTCCATCATGTTGACCAGTTTTTTTCCGACATATAATATTCAGTTAATGAAAGTTTTGCTATTGAATAATTTTGTACAAATTGTTGTTGTTGTTGTTGTACAAATTGTTATTTTTGTTGAAGATCTTGTTGCTAATATTATTTTTTTAATATCGATTTTAATTTTATCAGGAGATATTGAGCTCAACCCTGGACCTGGTCATCCTCGTCAGATAAAATGTCGTCTACTCTATATTAATATTAGGGGCCTACATGCCAATATTAAAGACTTGACTGCTTCATCCAAGTCTCATGACATTTTACTCTGTTCAGAGACCCTGGTTTCAAATATGAGGCATGTCTCTGAACTACTTATACCAGGCTTCAAAAAACCAATTTTACTTAGGCGTGATGCCATTCCTAGGGCTAGAGGAATGGCAGTTTACATCAGGAATGGTTACTCTGCTTCAAAGACCTCCTATGCTTGTTCTTGCCATGAGATGCAAGTTATGAAAGTATGTGGTAAGCAAAATAATTTTTATCTTTTTTCTGTCTATCGCAATCCAGACTTAGATGATACTATTTTTGATTGTCTGCTCCTTGCCATGGCCAAGGTACAGGAAAATGACCGGAAAGCCTGCTTTGTATTTATGGGAGACCTCAATGCTCATCATAGGCAATGGCTGTCTTCTGTCTCCCCTACTGACTGTCATGGTATCAGGGCTTATGATTTTGCGTGTGAGTCGGGTTGTGAGCAAGTCATTAGGGAGCCTACCCATTCATCTGGGAACTGCCTTGACTTGGTTTTCACTGATTCCCCTGGAGTCGTTACAAGTGCTGTTGATCCTCCTGTGGGAACTTCTGACCACTGTGCAATTTCTATAACTATCTGTATTGTGCAATCTATTCCTAATATAGCTCATACAAGCAAAGTATTCATCAAATCTCAAGTAGACTGGTGCAATATATTAAATGATATCTCCCGGATCAACTGGCCACTAATATATAAGGAGGTTGAAGCAGTTCGTATTTTGAATGATAAAATTGTTTCAATTATTGATAGACATGTTCCATTCCGTATGATCAGATATCGCACTAAGGACAAAGCCTGGTTTAATGATGACTGTAAGAGGGCTCATATGCAGAAACAAGAAGCCTACAACCTGTGGAAGGGGAGTAGATCTGCCTTTCTATGGGATAATTATGTGCACTACAGAACAGCAGCTCAGAGGGTATATAATAATGCTGAAGTTGAATTCAATACTACCACAAAGGGAACTCTTCAGCGCACAGCAAATTCCCACAAATTCTGGACCACTCTCAAGTCTGCTCTTTTTGGGAATGATTCATCTATGCCACCCCTTCTTAAACCTGATGGTTCCATTACCCATAGTCCTGAAGAAAAGGCAACACTGTTGGCTGATGTTTTTGATAATAAACAAAGTAATGAGAATCTAACTCTACCTGACACTTGTTTCCCTGAACCAAGGTTAAACAAGATTGCTTTCCGTTCAAGTGAAGTAAAACAGTTACTTCTTGATCTGGATGCTTATGGTGGTACTGACCCAAATGGTATATTCCCTTTATTCTTTAAGAAAACTGCAGAGTATTTGGCTCCCAAGCTTTCCGTTATTCTTCGGAAGCTGGCGAGGAGTGGTAGTTTTTGCGAATGTTGGAGAATTGGTAACATCACTCCATTATGTAAAAGTGCAAGTGGCAGTTTTAACCCTACTGAATATAGGCCCATTTCTATAACTCCTGTTCTATCTAAGATTTTTGAACGTTTACTAGCTAAACGTTTAAGTACATTTGCCGAGCTTAATCGTCTGTTTCCCTTTTTACAGTTTGGATTTCGTAAGGGTCTGAGCACTTGTGATGCACTTCTCACAGTCTCCACCATTGTCCAAAAATCATTAGACTCTGGTCAAGAAGTTCGCTTAGTTGGCCTGGATTTCAGTGCCGCATTTGACCGTGTCAATCATAAGGCCCTGATATTTAAGTTGAAGCAGTTGGGAGTAGGTGGTGTATTTTTAAATATTATTGAACAATTTTTAACAAATCGTCATCAAAAGGTTTATGTTGACAATAATTTTAGTGATGAGAGAGAGGTGCTATCTGGTGTACCACAAGGCAGTGTTCTTGGTCCTCTACTGTTTATATTATATACCCATGATATGTGGTTTGGACTGGAAAATAGACTTATAGCCTATGCTGATGATGCTACTCTAATAGCCCCAGTCCCATCTCCTGAGTTGAGAGCATCGGTTGCAGAGTCTTTAAATAGAGATCTGGCTAAGATAAATGTTTGGTGCACTTCATGGGGCATGAAGTTAAATGCAAAGAAAACCCAGAGTATGATTGTTAGCAGATCCAGAACACTAGATCCTCCCCATCCAGATCTTTTAATAAATAACATTCCCATCTCCATATGTGATTCTTTTAAGTTGCTTGGAGTTATGCTTGACTCTAGGTTTACTTTTGAGAATCACATTCGATCTATTTCCTCCTCTATTGCTCAAAAAATTGGCATTTTGAGGAAATCTTACAAAGTATTTGGAGAGCAGACTGTTCTTAAAAATTGTTTTAATGCTTTTATTCTTCCGTGTTTTGAATATTGCGCCCCTGTTTGGAGTTCGGCAGCCAACTCTTATCTTAATTTATTAGATAAAAATTTGAGAGCAATAAAATTTTTAATTCCTGACCTCAAAGTTGATCTGTGGCACAGGCGAGCAATAAGCTCCTTATGCATCTTATATAAAATTTTTAACAATGCAGATCATCCACTGCATCACGATCTGCCCAATTTATATGCCCCTCAACGAGTTACCAGAGGTGTACTAAATGCCAATAGTAGGGCCTTTACGCCTATGAGATTCAACACAACACAGTTTTCAAGAAGTTTCATTCCTAACACAACTAAACTGTGGAATGAACTTCCTAGTGTTGTTGTTGAGTCCTTGGAACTTCAGAAATTTAAAGTGGGTGCTAATACATTTTTAATTAACAGAAACTTATAACTTTAATATTTTATTCATTATCCACACATATATAATATTATAATATTTTTAACATTATAGCATTTAATTTTTTTTTTTGATTTTCTATTTATTTATTATGTTTTTCTTAATCTTTGTTTCGTTTTTTCCATACCAGGTTTCTTTCCCCGCTGGGGCCCTTGGGCTTATAGCTATTTGCTCTTCCAGTTGGGGTTGTGGCTTGGAACTTTAATAATAATAATAATAATTGCATCTAGGAACGAAGTGAAACAAACTGCGTCCATTTAGTTGCCTGTTTTCAAGGAAGAAGAAGAATTCGGATCATACCTTTCTTCCTTCGAGAAATTTTTGAGGTGAATCATTGGGATATTGAAATAGACGGCGTAGCCAAGTTATTGCCTTTACTTAGTACATAGCTTCGGAATATTTTTATCTCGCTCCCATCAGAGATAACTATCGATTATTTCACGTTAAAAGCTGAATTGATTGCTGCCTATAATATGACTCCAGACTTTTATCGTGCAAAGTTCCGGCACTCTTGCATCCAACCTAACCAAACATTCCGACAGTTTCGTATTCCTTGCAGCATAGTTTTAATTTCTAGTAATACGCGTCCAACTTTCTCAGGAATACGATGCTTAGGTTGACTTAGTGTTCAAAGACCAACTCTTGGCGTCACTTTCCTTAGAGATCAGATCCTTTGTGAAAGACCGGAAGCGCCGGACATTTAAATAGTGCATGAAGGAAGCAGATGTATAAGCGGCTAGCCATATGTAACTGCTATCGAAAGGAACGGAAGAAGACTGAAAAGACAGTCGTCCAAATCAAGGACCCATAAAGCTAAATTTGTATCCCACAACAAGGATAAATTCGTCAAAATGACTGGCCCGTTTAAGCCTAAACCCTTTTCCATGCTAGACAAATGTTAGGTCAAACCCCTCTTCTCTAATCCCCCTTGCTTTGTCGTTCCCCAGGAGAACTCTCGTATGTTACTACTGTGGAGTACAGGATCATGTAAGAACTAGTTGCCCTCAGAATTCTCAGTTTAGAGGCAGCTATCCCAACCAGTGGGTACAATATAAGAGACACGCCTGTTCAACCACCATCACATCCAGAAGCACCCCTTTCTTCAAGCGAACCGAGTGTGGCCGTCAAATAAACTAGGTGAACTCATGTTTGACAAAAGCACTGCTGGAGGTCTCAAATTCGAAAATAGAGGGGTGAATGGGTGACGGATCTCAACTTGCGTGCGCTACACAGGGTGCACGTGTATCGTGATATATGACAGATAACTTTCACCAGTAGCCCCGGATCATGACAAGTTTGCAACAGTGCACGATTACCTGGGATGCGCTAAAAGATTCTCCATTGTACAATGCTACTTCGCATGCGCTTACTTCACTGGCTGGGCTGAGGTCGTCCCAGCGCCCATCAAGTGTTGTGCTGCTTTAATTGGACAGAGTACGCGGGTATCCGTCTTTTCCGTGGCTCAACTTGTGACTACAAAATCTCAAGCAATTAAAGACTTGGAAGCGCCCGTACCTCTGGAAAACCTTGGTACTTCAGATTGCCTAAATTGCCCTGAACGAGGATTTTTGAAAAAAATACATAGATTTCGGATCCCTCCGCCCCCTATGGATAAAAGTGAAAAACAAGAAGCAACGGTCCATTAGAAACAACAAGATATTATCCTTCATTGTTAAGGATGACCTTCGTAGGCTCAGCAGACACTGGCACAGAGTCCAAAGTATTATGTGTGCTCCGCTCGCACATTACACACATCCTTCGGACCGCCCACGATAACCTCTTCTCGGGTCATTTTAGCCACACTAAGAGGGCACAACGGGTCTTTTAATATTTTTATTGGCCAAGTGCATCGGATAAAAAAACTGCGTTTGTGTCGTTCGTGTGACATTTGCCAGAAGAACGCAATTAAAGGGCGAGTCAAGCCTGCACCCTTACAGAGGAGCCCATTAATCTCCGAAACCTTCTCTCGAGTGGCGAAGGATTTGATCGGGCTGATTCACCCACCTTCAACTGAGGGCCATATTTATGCTTTAACTCTGGTTGATTTCGTTACTAGATTCCCCTAGGCCAGTGATTCCCTTGCACCCAGTTCAACCATCCAGATTTCTCTCTTCAGGTGTACGAAGGAAAGAGTAGTCAAAAGACACTGTAACTATTTACTAATTTATTTTCAAAATGTACAAATATACTGATAAACATATAGTTACACAGTAAAGCGGATAGATAGTGGCTAGTAACAACTAACCACATAGCCATAGAGAGCGGTTAGTAACAACTAAAAGGACTCTTATTTGCTCCTCTACTTTAGAATTACATTAGTAAGAAGGGTGAGGTTGCTTCTTGTGCACCAGTGTATCAATATCAGGGTTAGTTTTGGCAAGAGCGCAACGTATGTTACATTCCACCTCAAGTCGGTTTCGTGCTTTGGGCTTGATTGTGAGTAAAGTAAAAAATCCAGACTCACAAAGGTAGGTTGTGGAAAACATAATGAGTACTTTCAATGCGTTGGTGCTCAGTTGTGGGTATGCTCCACCCACATTAACCTAGAAGTTTTCAAAAATCTTGTACACGAAACTCATTCTTGGCAGAAGATTCATGTTTGAGCTCCAATAACTCATTTTGCATGTCCTCAGGGACATGATCCACGCTGACATATAAATGGATTCCTTGGTAGCCTCATTGTTGATACCAGGGAAATATCGTTTGAACTCATCCCCCAAATGATCAAGGTGAGTGAGGATTTCTTCCTTCAATGGGTCATCGATGTCTTTCTTACCAAGTTTGTCACTCAAACGCTGAAAGAATGCTGTATTTCCTTTTTTAATTTGTTTTCCCCAAAGTTGGAGTTTTGCCATGAAAGCATCGATGGCGTCAGTGTGTACAATAGGGTGATGACTTTTTGACTTTTTTCTAAAAAATTATTTCCTGTAGCACGAATGAATGAACTTTTGCCTATTAATGACAAAAAATACTTTTATTCAATTGAAATATTGAAAAAGGTCACGCACAAACCACTTTGAAATGTAATATAGGCCATTGTAGCATTTTATTTTAAATATATATAAATATATTTTAAATATTTATATTAAATATATAAGTCATCAAACAGACTTGTGTAATAATTTATGTACCATAGAATTGTGTAGAATTTTCCAGAAAATCATCACGTCATCGCTTTGGCGATTTCTGTAGAGTTCCAGAATTTTCTTCAGCGATTTCGCGTGAGGTATATAAGCGAGGTGTTTAAAGCGGGTAGTTACTAGTTCAGTTTTAACGGCGTTGATATTATTATTGCCTTATTATAATTGTTGTTTATTCTCCAGCGTTTATTGTAAAGAGATCCTGGTATAATTTGGTAAGCTACATTTAACTCTCTCACTAATTATATAATATAATAGCATATAATATTTTATTAGTGTCTGCCTTCTCTCTTATTTTTCATAATTGTAATTTGCTTATTTTTTAATAAAATATATAAAAGCTTAATAACAGTTTTTTTAATTTGTTATCTATTTAATATTTAGGTTTATTTTCTACTTCAGCTGCTGAGTACAAAACATGTCGTTCAAGAAGAGCTTTTTTAACACGAAGAAGAACAAGAAAACCTGGACAAATAACTTAGTCCAGTTTCAAGGACCATCAAGAAGAGGCAACGTGGCAGTTTAAGAAACACCCTTAAGTGAACAGAGTCGCATGCCCCTGAAAATACACGTCGTTGGACGCTTCAAATTTCGTGAATCCACCGCAAAAGAATGGAGGGAGAGGATCGGCCTAATTGTTGTGGAGCTAAAAGCCCTACAGAGCAAAACATTGAACTTCCCGCATGTTTCTGATCAAGCCATTAGTGCAAAACTAGAAAAATTTTCTGAAAGACTATGAGTACTGCAGAAAGAAACAAAACTTAATACTTTGAATGAACTGTTTGACGTGACCAAGGTGAAAGGCAACTGGTTGTGTAAAGAAGATGAGAACCTCTATAAACAGCAAATTTTGACCAAAGGGCAGGTTGGTTATTCCAATGGTAAACCTTCCAGTGCCAACACCATCCACTTATCCAAGCGAAGGAAGGCACTGGAAGCGACTGTGTACACACTTTCCAGCTTAGCACCACCTAATTGTTCCGAAACTAGCACAGACTCATCCAATAACAGCGAAGACAGTTCTTGGGAGCATGAGAATGCAGCATTAACGAGAAAAAGGAAGCATAACCCAATAGGCTTAGCAAGACTCCTTGCTACAAGCTCAAAGTTGTCGTCCCACAGAACAGCAAAGGTATGTCGCCAGCTTTCTGGTGAGAGCATTGAAATCCCAACCCCATGTCAGTCAGCAATCCACAAGGCTATCTACACAAGAGCTGCTCCGGTGAAGAAGCACTTGGTGTGCACGATTTATCTGGAAAGGTAGAGCTTACACTTTGACGGCATTCGCATTGAGGGCTTTGAAAATCAGGTCGTGGTCCTCAAGAATGAAGCGAAAGAAATAAAGTTGGCTGCGCTCAAATTCAAGGATGGGAAAGCTGTAACAATTGCAAAAGGGCTCCAGGGTGTGTTAGAGGAGTTCAACCTGTGGGGATCAATTCCTATGCTTGTTGCCGACACAACAAGCGTGAATACCAGCAAAAAGACAGGCGTTGTTGTTTTAACTGCAGCAAATGTTTGAAGATAAAGGTCACCCCAAACCCAAGTTCATCAGTTGCCAGCACCATGTCATGGATCGGATTCTTCGCGTTGTCATGGACGATGAGCTCCATGGGTTGATTAAATCACCAAACATGAGTACTTCTTTGTGCAGGATTTGATGAGCAATTATGATAAATTGAAAGCAGCCTTCAGCAACGGTAAAACTGAGATTAAGGAAACAGGCGGCTGGAGAGACGACACGAAGTTTCTCGATCACCTTACGTGTGTCTTCCGTCACTTCACTGAGATGAATGAGCTCCCATTTGTAAAGTTTCAAAAGTTCCCAAACATCAGCAATGCACTATGGAACTCTCGTGCCATTCTAGCCCTTCTTGCGTTCATTTTGATGCCTGATACCCGGAGCAGGCTTCGTAAAATCTGTTTATTCATTTCCTACTCATGGGCTGACCAGTGGTTTAGCACCCACTTGTTCCGCGCTCAAGATTTTTATAACCTATCTGCAGCTCTAAATGAATACCCAACAGGTCTCAAATGCTTAAAAACCAACTGGAAAACAGATAAATCTCTAATCAATATTGCCCGAAGCAACCAGTGCTGTGAGCGTGCGGTCAAAGTTATGCAAGACTTACACGGGTCCTGCCACAACAAGGACAACCTATCAGTGAGATTCATCCTGTCCAATGACATTATTGTAACTAATTTACTTCCTTGTGTGTTTGATGGCCCTATATAATGTTATATATATGTGACTCATAAGCTTGTGTTCAATCTTGTATATGCTGCCAGTGACTTCAAAAGCTTACAAATAAAATTTTTAAAATCATTTTGTGCGTGAGTTTTTTTTATCAAATCACCTTGAAAGTAAGATTTTATATAATCTTTAATTAAAACTTATTAAATTATGACACAGGGATATGAGGTTGTAAAAAATTCATCACCCTAGTGTACAATCGCGTTGCTCCTTTGTCCCTGTAATTTCTTATTTAGTTCATTCAGAGTTTCAAAAATATCAGCAAGATAAGCCATTCGTGCTCCACTCCTTCCTTGTTGAAGGCAGACAGCAGGTCCACCTTGTTGCTGTAACTCAAAAACAACTTTACTTTTTCCCGCAGTTCAAAGACCCGCGCCAGCATGTTTCCTTTTCAGAGCCATCGCACTTGTGTGTGAAATAAAAAAACAGTGTCTTCAGCATCCATTTCTTGGCAGAGCTCGCGGAAGAGACCGTGTGTTCAAGGCTGATCCTTTCACATTGTTAACAATGTTTATGGTGACAGTCAAGTCCACATGAAGGTTCTTTGAAATTGTCTTTAAGGCGAGAGCTTCTCTATGGATCATGCAGTGTGTTCCCTTCAAACCAGGTTGCTTCTGCTTCACAAGAGCAATGAATCCTGATCGTGAACCAAGAAGATTAGCGCCACCGTCTGTGCAAACCCCTTCCAGTTTGCCCCAACTCAGTCCCGACTCTTCAAAGAAATCTGCCCACTGCCTTTGTTGTCAACTCTAATGGTCGGCAAAAAAGAAACTCCTTCTCAATTCGATTGTCAGTAATGTAGCGGCTAAAAACAAGCAGTTGTACAATGTTGGTGACATCCGTAGATTCATCAATTTGAAGGGGAAAAAAGGGCGATGCCATTACCTTTGACACCACGTTTTCCTTAATGTTTTCAGCAATTTCGAGACAGGTTTGAGGTGTGAGAGCTTGACTCTTCTTGCTGGAATCAGAACTTCCCCATACTCGACGGGAACAGGGTGTACAGCTCCCTCTTGAAGGTTTTGATGTCCTTAACATACCGCTTCTTGGTGACTGTCACTGTCGCGCCAGATTCCTCAAAGAAGAATTGTCCAATAATTTTTCTGGCTGAGATTGCAGTTCATACCGTGCCCTTAGGAGAGTGTAAAGGCTTGGTGGCTACCTCATTTGGTCTGGGGGTCCCCCAGAAGAAATTTTCCTTCGAGTTTACCTTTCCTTCAAGATAGAAGTGGGCTTCATTTGAGGTCCAAAGGAGGTTAAGGAAAGTTGGGGTCTACTGAATCTTCTCCAGTATCTTGACTGCCCATTGCCTTTCTTTGCTCCTTGTCTGAGGTTTTAAGGGTCTGCTTCGTCTGTATTCTCTATGGGTAGGCCTTTACATTCATTACTAGCACTCTACTGCAAGTCTCACGGAATATACCGAGGGACTGACATCGCTTTCGCACAGAGCGTTTTGGATTATGCTGAACTGACTCTCTCACACTCTCGACCAGCTCAACTGTACGCTTCCTGGGGGCGTCTTGAATAGCTTAGACGGTTGTCACTACTGCATTGAGGTTTTTTCACTGTCCCATAGTTGTCGAAGTGGTCCACCCAGTCCAGACTTCTGCTCTTGGCGGGGCTTTTTCACATTTGGGCTAATGCACAAGAGTGTCCTGCACTTTCTTGAATGAGCCTGTCTTGTAGTAAGTAATGTTTGACGCAGTATATTCTTTGCCGGAGCTCCCCTTGAGATCTAATTGGGTTTACAGGCGTTGCTTCTGTGATGTCCGCGAATTAAGGGTGATTAATGGGTAAATAAATAAAGGATATATCACAAAAAGTGTGAGCGGGCCTGTGTTTTCTTTTGAAGGGTGATCCCTGTAACCCTGGAGGGAAAGAAAGGGGCACACGCCAACCATAGACACCTTCAATAAGATAGCTAACTGGAAATGGAAGGAGACGTGCCTCCGCAGCTCCTTCCAGGTTTTCCGTAATCCGCAAAAATCCCATAGAAAGAATATGCCTTCCAGGTCTAGCTCGGAGAAGATTCTGGGGCTCTCTTCGAAGAGAAGTGCCTCATAGAAATGGCCGTCTGGTTTCCGGAGGCAAAACTTCGGATGCTGTTGGTCGAACTATGGTCTGAAAGCGCTCTCGCCTTCGAGGGCTTATCTTGAGTTTGGGCTCACCATGCGAGTCTTTTGCTCCCATTAGGGACCGGGTTTCATCCTTTGGAGTATCTAACAACCTGCAGCAACATAGGTTAGGCTTGGGTGGGGCCGTAGGAGCCGAAACACATTTTGTCCTCTCCGCCTTTCGTGGGGCAGGTTTCGGAACCACGGAAGACGGCCTCATGATAAGCTTCAGAGATCTTGCCTCCTGTGTATCTAATGACTGTGGAGGCGCGTGGCTGTTTTGCTTTACTGGAAACGGTCACACTGGACGAAGAGGGAGCCCTGGTTTTAGCTGAGACTGAGGCTGAAACCTTTGTTTTGCCAGCTTTACCAGGGAAGCGCCCGGAGAGGTTAAGTACGCAGAAGGGTTCCGAAAGAACACAGAAATGAACGTGCTTGTAGGACTTAGGCCAAGAGTAGAGGGTGTCTTTAGAAATTGAAGCATAAAACGTCCAAGGCAGTACCTCGAGTGGCAGGAGAACGCCCTTAGCCTGATGAAATGAGACACAATCCGTAGCCTGAACAGCCAGGATTTGATTATCCAGGAGATACGCAACAGATTTCTGCGGAGAAGCGGGGTGTGGCTCTCTGCATTTGAAACAATTGGCCATAAACGATTTGGACTTATCGTATGTGGCCTTTAAACAACTTACACAGACTTCTAGGTAACCCCAACATTTCACGTCTACAGGAGCGATTCTTATGGCCGAAAGGCGGCACTATTTACACCTCTGATGATGTCATACGAATGCCTTACCGCGGAAACGCGGTAGCCTTACCGCACAGCACGCACCGAATCAGGAATTCTGTCATTTTCCAACTTAACGAAAAGTATAGGGGTGTGTGTTGAGTTGGCCCTTCCCTGTTTTCCTATCACACCTTAGACCTTGTTAGTTCAATGTTCAGCCACGTCTAAGGTGATGTCATCTATGAATCATCCCACAAACTCTCCCGCGTAAGCATCTCAGATTTAATGGCGGAAAAGTTAAAAGAGTGTGGGAGAGATTACACTTTCAAGAAGTTGTCAAGACATTTATTGTATTTGGAGGCAAATGTGTTGTTCATTTATTTGTTAAAATATAATGTTTCATGGTACTTTTACGTATGCTTTATTTATCGCTATTTTTGGCCGTAATGTCTTGTGCAGTGGTTGAGTTGTGTGAAGCAATCTTGTATGATATTGGGATAGTGGTAAGTTTAGGGATTATTATTTACTTTTCTTTTATATTTTCTATCAAGTTCTGGGTTCTTTATTGAATAAATGAACAAAGAAAAGCTAAAGTAATTTAAAGCTATTTGCCTTGTTTTGTTTTATTTTTTAAATCTAATAAGCTTTAGTCAACTCTATGAGTGAAATTCTATTCCATTTCAGAGGCCCAAACAGAACAATAAGCAGTACAGTGAAGATTTGCTAACCAAGAATTCAAATAAACACCGAAAATTTTCGGATTTTTTCCGAAAAAATTCAATTTGCTTTAAGAAGGCTATCTTCCTAAAATGGTTGTTATTAGTGTGTTAGTTGACCACTTCAAGAGGGTAAGAAATAAGGAGGGACTCTGATCAATATAACCTGTGACACTTCATGAGTTTAAAACAACCTTTAGCCTTTGCTGCAAGTACCTAATTTAACCATCACACTCCAGCTGAATCTATATGAAACGGTGCTTATTGAAATATAATTTGTTCTTCTTGATTAATTTAACTATTGTCATCTTTTCCATCCCTTCATCAGTTGTTATGATTCCGATATTTATTCACTGTATTTCTGGTTTTTCCATTAATTACCATTAGAATTTTAGAGTTATATCCAATTTTGGGACGAAAGCCCATACCTCACTATTGGTAAACCCCCCGCTTTTTACCACACATGAAGTATTGAAAAGAAAACAGGAAGAAATTACTGACGAAAGAATAATACTGCCGGAGATAAAAAGAAAAAGAAAGGGAATATATTGAATAGAAAAAAACAAAGTATTCCTAATTACTCCCACCAAATAAAGTCCACTTTAAAGCTTTATCCAATCAATTTTGATCATTTTTGGGAGACAACATAATGTAAAACATGAAAAAGATTTTATATACATATATGATATTTCTAGAAGAATTGTAATGATTAAAAGCTAAAAGAAAAACAGGAGTGAACCAACAATTGAGCCTTGCGGAAGACTAAACCGCACCTCTACCGCACAAGATATATCACTCTAAATGTGAACCAATTGAGAGGATGACATCAGACACGAGCAAACCGCGTCAAGAACAGTTTCAGATGCATCCAAAAATTCAAGAAACTCAGGTTCGGTGATCCAGAGTGGATTCGGATAAGTGAATTGGTGGGAAGGTTTCCAATATGATGATTTTTGAATGGATTTGAAGTGATATGTGCGTGGAATGTGTTGATCCTAAATGTGTTTCTCCAGCTTTTTGCAACTATAAGAGAATGAAAACGTTAGAAAAGAATGTGTTTAATTTAGGAGAAGTAAGATTTTATAGAAGATATCTTCATAAAACTTCCAGATCGTAAACTAAATAAACAACAAAGCCACCCAAAAATATATGATGTCAGCTTAATCGAGGAAAAAATCACATTTATATATATGAGGCCATAATAACTACGGAAAACCTCAGCATATCTTAATTTAAATGGTATTCCGGAAATCATTTTAGAATTTCTATAATTATATATGCTAAGAAATAATTACAGATATATGTTTGTAAAACATTAAGTCTAAAATGTTTTCATTTATAGTCCAATGTTTCATATGGACATTTATGCCTCTGCATATTGCCATATCATGTCGTACACCTAATCTAAACCATACGTATCTATTATCCCCCCTCCCCTCAATCCCTACTTAAATTTCATTTGAGAATGTTCCCCTCTACACATTCGAGACTCAATTTCTGTCAACAGAGTACACTAAATATATATAATCATTTTAAGATGTAATATGTAGAATAATAATACGTCTGGGTAGATAATAAACTATATGAATGAATAATCAAACTAAGTTTAAGGACTCTTATTATCAAGTGTAATATAGAATTAAAAAAATACTGCTTCAAGAGATATTATTCCGAATCCTGGTGATAAAATATACCAAGGAAATGATGACAATAATAAACTATTTTAAATCTCTATCTTTCTTATGTGACCAAAAATTCGGAGATTAAATTTAAATTAAATTCTTCTTTTACAATACCAATGTTTTAATCCGGGAACTAATAGGGAAGAGGAAAAGAATTCAATTAAACCTTTGTCTATTTTATTCTATTTGAGGAAACATGTATGCCATTTTAATTTCTCGCCCAAAGCTCGCACGCTAGGCGAAAATGGCCAAATGGTAACGTTCTAATAACCAGGAATTTAATTTCCTAATGCATTTAATTTCCAGTGCCAAATGATGACAGTATTAGAATAATAAAAAAGTCCTAAAATTGCCTTAAATGTAATAATAAAAGAAACCAAATGTATATCTCAGACAATCCTCCCTAACAATCCCAAAGGGAAAAAATAGCCTAAAAGGCTTCCCATAAACTATGAAATTAAATCCAATAAAAAAGGGAGATTAATCTCATATACAATGAGTCATAAATCATTCATGCCAGATTTTAGCCTCAGATATAACGGCGCGAAATCCTATAGAAAACGGGATATGGTGACACCCCAGACAGAGTTAAAAAGAAAATAGCAAAGTTCCTGTTTACTTTTTTGATATCCACCTTATGTTGATATATTTTCTTGTTTGAATTATATATATTCTAACTTTAACATCCAAGATCTGCGCCAACTAATTCGCACAGGTTTAAAAGACATCTATGATTTTCAAGCTGAGTGGGATATTTGGTCCCCAATTTTCTTCTTTTTGTGTTGTTTGTATATTTGTTTAAAAGTGTAAAGATGGTTCCATCACAAATAATAGATCATTTGATTTTCCAGATAAATAATTAATTCGAAATCGTTTCGCTATTGAAGGATAATTTGGGGCTCGATTTACAAGTACTAGAGATATTACCGTGTATGGAGTTTGGTGCTTGTTTGTGCTCCTATGTGCGTAAATGTATGAAAGGTAGGGTGATGAACAAAGCTAAACTCTCTTTTGAGCAAGTATCTCTCTTGTTTTTATAGAAGCAATTTACACCTCATGAATTAGTTTCACCCTGAAATTTCTAGTGCTATAGGAGATGGTTAGTTGGACTTGAGGATCCTCTAGAGAAATTTTTCTTAAAACTGTTCAAATTACTTCAGAAATACACTTTTATACATTTTCACTTCCCGAATTTATCACCTTTTTATCAATCATGCTTTGAAACACACTGGCTGAGATGTATCTTTAAGATTAAAAAAAAAGAAAGAATATATGTCAATATTACCTTGGCATGGTTTTACAATTTCTCTTTGCAAAATGAGTACATATTTTGTGCATAAAGAATTTAAGTTCCTCACCAAATATTTAGCCAACAATTCATTCCTTATAAAACTTGTGAGAACTTCAATCAAGACATAATATACACCCCATCATTAAACTAATTTCTCTCCCAAAAGAAAACCGCTACTTCTTATTACCCGATATGGTTCTTCTGAATAAAAGTAAAAAAATCAGTCACCCAAAGTTTCAGTACTCATTTTTACCATGTTAATATACAACTAGATTCCATACACAAAGGAACAATGGATATTTTTTTATTATCAGAATAAAAACAACTTTATTTTACGGTTTTCTAGTGATGTTATACGCGCATTAATTTGCCCAGGTTGTTCTAAGGAAACCTACATTGACAGCACAACCCGTAAAATGTAGGCAAGAATTTCGGATCCCTTAGGCTTTAGTAACAGAACAGGGAACAATCTAGCACAAATAGAAGACTCCTCCATACGCAGAAATCTTTAAAATGAAATTTTGCCTATATTAATTAATGAAGGTAATTTTATGATACTGGCTCCACGTAAAAATAAACAGGCACTTGGGATTTAGGACTCGATTTTCATTATATTACGAAAATCTTCGATCAAATCAGATTAAAATAACTATTTTATGTAATGTAACTACCAACTAACTTTAAAATCACTGCCAAATCAAAATGAATAATTTGGTTTGTTTTTATTTCCTTTTGATGACTCACCCTCTAAAATATATCCAAATACGGGTTGTCAATAGTTATTTTAAAGTTTTCATTAATTATTTGTTTTTTATTTTATTTTAATGGAAATATTGTCTCTAATAGTCTTTTTCCTATCTCTTTGAACTCCATAAGTCCTCGTGGTATTTTTGTATTCTCTCATTGCATAGAGTTTTATTTAATCTATAAATTTCATCAGTGTAATATTGACTTAATGATATTCCTGCCCCTCATTTAAATTGTATTATTATTTTTTGTACTTTAAATATATAATTATATTTATTTGATGTAAAAGGTGTTTATTGATTTTTATAAATTTGAAATTATAGCAATAAAGATAAATAATTGTTTTAACGAAATTCAGTGGCTTAAAGAATTAGAAGAAAAGCAGAGTGGGGAAATGGTTTGGGGAATTTTTTAACCATACCTATTTGGAAATTTGACTGAGCCATATTAAATTATTAAACTAAGAGAATTGGACATTTTCAAGTTATTTCAGCTAATTTAAGAAAGAGCGCCTTTTAAAATACAAATACGCAAGCAAGACAAAAAAATTATAAGAAAACTATTAAAAAACAAAATGTAATTATTTAAACATTGAAACAGTCGCCTGATGTTTCACAAAAACTTATAAAGGTTAAAAGATAGGCGACTTGGAATCTATTTTTGTAACCGAGTAGCAAACGAGCGCTGTCCTCTGGTTGCTTTATCAGGCGATCCGAAAATTACTGCTTCTATTCTCCTTTTCTCGATAGCTCTCCGGCATAGGCGCTCTGGTTGTCCCCTTTCCCGGTAATCGCTGCAGACATTTCATTCGTGTGAAAAAATAATGAACTTTAAGAGAAATAATAAATGAAAAATATAAATAGAAAGCACTCTTTAAACGAGGATTGCAGAGATTAAATTTTAACATCACCAGCCATGAATAATGATGTCAAAACAGCGTATTATAAATTAACATGGGTAACAAGTACCTTTCAAGACACTTGAGATTACGACTCGAATCCTATCTGCGAGTGTAGTGGAAAGGCTTATAAGCGTTAAATGCGAACGAGGGATTTAGGGCCAAAATAAGTTGTCTATTTATCTACGCCAAAATACATGAAGGTAGAGGAGTCAACACAAGAGTGGGTGGGAGGCAAACTGGACAAACACTTTATAACGAACATAAAAACATGTATTATAATCATATGTTATCTTCATTAATAACGTGAAGACTAGTGTCATGAATGTTATATTGTCTTTCATTTTACACTCGCAATTCCAACTGATTGCGAGAAAAAAAGAAGAAGAAAGGAACAATTTTGATCCTAAAAATAGGGTAAGCAAACTTACATAACAATTAAGCGTCGTTTTATTGTCTCTGATTTACAAAGAATATATTCTTTAACTTCAAATCTCATATTACCATTTACTTACCCCAAAGGAGTTTTTGTATCATGATATACATGTTTTTTGTTTTCAAGGCGTTTTATATTGAATTAAATTTCAGTTGAAGATAAACAAAAATATGTGTTTACAACAGAAGCCAGAAAAATGAATATCTTATAACAAACCATGCTCTTGTGACTCACTGAATGGGAACAGAATAAGGACAGAAAGATAGCAGAGGAAGTAACTGCCAATCAACTTTCTTGTATAAAAAACTTAAGAACGAAAATTTAGAACTTAAAACGCAAGGCATAACTTAAATTCGGATTAAGGTGAATGCCTGTGGTTAATGGAAACTTTATACGTATCAGATCTTAAGAACTAAGGCCCAATAAGTATCAGGCCCATAGATCCAGGGCCTATAAAGTATTCTCGTTGTGACAACCAAAATCGAAGTTGTTGCGCTCCAAAAAAGAGATATGTCAAATTAATGTCCCAAAGTCTTTTTGTTTATTTATTAACAAGTACTGATATCGTTTATAGAGCTCTTCTGTATTCCAAACTAAAAATAACAATAAAAATTAGTTTTGGATACAGAAGAGGTGACCAATATATTAAATAACTTTAGGGCATTGGTATTTATAAACGAAGACCCACATATATAATATACCACGAACGAACGACGTGATAAAATTTAACGAGAGTAACCTTTTAACGGATATCGAAGCAGAAATGGATTTTTATATCAGTAAGTTAAAATTCAGTAAATCTCCAAGTCCTGATTTAATCTATCCAGCGCATTTAAAAGAAATTCGAAACGTGTTGGTGGGACCGTTAACGAAATTTTTTAACAAAATGTTTAGAAGGTGTCGTGCCATTAGATATTAAACTAGCAGGTATAACCCTTATTTTTACGGTGGGAAAAGAGAACTTACGAAGAATTATCGACCCGTAAGCTTAACATCCATCGTAGGTAAATTAATGCAATCCGTCATTCGCAATAGGGTGATCGATCATTTGAAGCGCATAATATCATAAATGCTAGTCAATACGACTTTAGACAGAAACGTTCATATCTAACTAATCTTTAGAATTTTACGACAGCATGATTAATCGATATGACGACAGTAGATCTATGGACATAGCTTACTTAGGCTTCGCTAACGGCATTCGACACCGTTCCTCATAGGCAATTACTAACTAAACTTTTGGCTCATGGAATTAGGGAAAACCTCTTACAAAGGGTAGAATCGTGGCTAAGTAATCGTAAGCAGAGAGTAGTTTTAAACGGTAAATTTTCGGAGTAAGAAAATGTAAGTAGTGGCGTGCCCCAGGGGTCTGTGTTGGGACCATTGTTGTTCCTTATCTATGTAACTGATATGGACACTAGCCTACTTGGTAGATTATCCAAATTTGCGGACGAAGCAAAAACTAGGGTAAAATTTTCAATGAGAACGATAGCAAATTAATTCAGCTGGATCTAGATAAAATCTTCGAATAGTCTAATAAATAATAAATAGACCATGAAATTCACTTTAAATAAGTTTTGAGTTTTGTACGTAAGTTTTATCTATGAAATTGATGGTTAAAAATCTTATCTCTATTGGCGAAGAAAAAGATTAAGGGATGCGGATTTCAAAGGATCTTAAGTTTAACAAAGAGTGGGACGAAGCGTGTAAGAAGGCGAACTGAATACTTGGATTTATTGCGAGAAGTTTTCACTACAAACACCCATATATATCATACCTCAATATAAATTTTGGAAAAATGGAAAGAATTCAACGAGGGGCAACTAAACTAAGTCATATATCGACAGATTAAATATATTAAAAATACCAACTCTCAAAACTAGGTGATTGCGAGGTGAGCTTTTCGAAGTATTCAAATTTTTAAATAAATTTGAAAACTTGAATTCTGAGAATTTTAGAATCCATCTTGTCGAGGAATAGGCCGAGGGGTGGTTCGAGTTTTCCTAGACTCTTATATATATATATATATGTATATATATATATATATATATATATATATATATATATATATATATATATATATATATATATGTATATTATATCCTATTATCCCGAATGCGGAGGAGTCGTCAAACTGCTCCTTATACTTCATTCGGTCGGTGTCCTGAATGGGTTTATTCACCCAGAGTACTTAGAGGTTGGCTAGGGAGGGATTGGAAAGAACTTTGCCAGCACGCGACCCAAAGGAAGTTAGATACACAGCAATTTGAAAATAAAGTTTTAATAAACACTAATCAAGAAAATATATATATACAAATAATGTGCTTTGAGATATAAATTAATAAGTGAATCTCGGATATCTCACTTGGCTTGAAAATTACTATTCACCATACAAATCTCTATACACTTGTAATGCTGGTAAGCTTCACGGTGAAATCATGGAATGTAAAAGGGAAGGGTTACCTTCGAAACGGATGTTCGCGTGGCGCTGGTAAGAGAAGGTGGTGAGGTAAGGGGTGGAGACGATGAGGTGGGTTTTCCAGGGACCGACCTGATCACAAAATTCTGTCACGATTCGGCTGAAAGAAGGCGGTGATGGAGCTTCTTGTTACAGAGTGCCCCACGCTCGTGAACTCCGAGGAATCTTAGGTGCCTCTATGTGAGTTGGGGGGAGGGCGAAGCTCCCTATCGACGCGTAGGGTTATGGAGCAAAGCCGTGATGTAGTTTTCTCACTTTAGGAAACAGAGTGGGGCTATTTTGGAACTTCGGCTCTGAACGTGAGTACGAGCTTTGGTCCGCACTTACTTGCAGCCCAACGGGGTAAGGAGCCTCCCTAACTGGGACCGATCTCCTCTCTGAAGACTTAATGCTTCGACGAATTACCACTACACCGATATATGGCAATTCCTGCCCCTCCAGATGCTGTGCAAGCTCTACTACTGAGGGTTAAAAGAATTCGTCTTTTATACTCGAAACTCGGGAGAGGTTCTCAGGGAGCCGGAAGTAGATTAGATCTCAAGCTACTCCATTCCGTTCTTTAGAAACTTCCGGCAACTATCGGAAGCGAAAATGGGCTTCCATTTATCGATAAACAGTCCAGGAAGGAACTCGGTGGTTAGTTGAAATGGCTGGTGGTTTCTTCAGGCTGAAGACCTCCAGATATTGGGCCGGAAGGGGAAGGGTTGATAAGCAGCCCACTTGGAAGGGAAGTGGGCAAACCTTGGGAGCATTATCCTATTCTCCTACACATATATTTCTAATTCTACAATAACGCAATCTCTAATTTAAGTCCCCTTCAATAACATATCTTATTTTATATCCTATTTACATTATTAATTAAATGTTTTACTATTTACGCCTGTTTAATTCCCGTGGACAAATTATTTATTTTATACAGCACCACGCATTTATTAATTAAAGATTATTTCATTGCCAAATTCCTAGTGTATATCCCATCCAATTTATATTCCTATTATTCCTCCCTTGAACTTTATTGTGGTAGATAATTCAGTTTATTTGAATGACGAACCTCTTAAACACTTCACTATACTCAGGAATATGAAACCAGTTGTGCAGCTTCAATTGGTGCACAGGCCTTTACTCCTCAGTATCCTCGGTCACGACCGCAAAGGTAAGGTCTCCAAAATATTTCGAAATCACAGAAACGTTTATTGTCAAGAATGTTTACATCATTTTAAAGTTTTAACATTTATCTATCTTTATCTATAATCTCCATTTCGGTCGATGCAATTTATAGGTGCTGTGGCAGCTTTTGTATACCCATGTCATACCAGCTCGTCGACATGTCGTTGAGCAAAGGTTGAACCTCATCTTTTACCTCGTCGTCATTGCTGAAGCGCATTCAGGCTAAATGTTCTTTAAACTTAGGAAACAGGTGGTAGTCGCTGGGTGCCAAGACCGGACTATAAGGTGGGTGTTTGATGATGTTCCATCTAAAATGTGCAGGAGAGCGTAGGTTTGACAGGCGACGTGGGTCCGAGCGTTGTTCTGGAGAATGCTTGCCGTTCTGAATCGCCCGTCTGAGCTTTTCCAGTGTCTCACAGTACCTGTCATTCTTCAATGTAACGTTTAACAGGCTTTTTATCTCGTGTAGAGCGACGAAGAATACTTTCAGACGAGGAATCGGGGGAACAGCTGGAGGAGGAACATCATAAGATGTATCATTTTCGATAGAACAGTCAAGTTTTCTTTATCGAGTAGATCAACGAGGAATATTTTCAGGGAGATCACATGGAAGAGGAAAATCATTACATAATGAATTAGGATCTCGTTCGGTTTCAACATTTATGGTATCATCAAGAAACGGAATGGGGGATTTTGTATCGGTGTTAAGATGAAGGAATATCTTCGATCCCGTTTAACTGGTTCTCTCCGGCTGTGGCCAAATCGTGGATGGCGGCCGTATCTTTTCAGGCGTTTGGAAATCTGACGTGTGTACTAAGGGATCATCCTTATTCCGTACCTGGTGTTTTAACAGTACTTTTCCAGGTGAAGCAAGCCAGCTAGGTATACTCATACCGCGGTGGTATTTCGAGAGAATGAAAAACAACGTTCGTGAAGAGTCGCATTCGTTGAAGTACATAACAATGAACGCAATGAATGAACAACATCCGGGAAGGCGTGTTCTTAATGGTTAATGCTCAAGTTTCTAGAATCCAACACCAATGTAACAGTATTCTATATAATTCCTACATAACGCTCGCATTGTCCATTCCAGTTAGGATGGTAAGGTGTTGAACGACTCGTTGGAACCACTTTCTTGTGCACAAATGATTTTATTTCAGCAGACATGAAAGAAGTAGTAAGACACTGTATAACAGTTGATGAATAAAATATCCTTGCAAGTAAAAGCAAAGGGAAAACGCGAGTATTTGTCTATCAGAATTAATATATACTTATTTTATTAGATGGTAGTGGCCCTTTAAAGTCGAGGCTGATTCGATCAAAAGGGCGCATTGCACGGATAAGCTCTTGCCTCTTTGGGCGATAATATCGAGGTTTTAACCTTTGACACGTTTTGCACCTTCACACCACTCGCTTGAAGTCATCTGCAGAATAAGCCAAGTATCGTACTCGAACATAATGGTTAAATCATGTAATTTATGGATGATAGAGAGCTTTATGAAGCTAGATAAGGTTATTGTGGGTCATGCTTGACCAGAAAGTGCGCAATAGGGCATCAGTAGGTCATTCGAGCAAACCAGGACGATGTATAACTTCGTAGCAAAAGGGCATCAATTCTAAACGCCATGTAGTAATCTTTTCGTTCTTTATTTTACTCTTATGACATCAATAACACATGTAAGATACATATTTCTGAACTGTAATTAAGGTAAACTTACTACCGAGAAGAAGAAAATGACGGCATTTTTTGATTGCCTTAACAATAGGTCTCTTTTTTGACAGAACAATGATTTCTCTCATAGGAATTCAAGGCTGTCGAAAAAAAGCAATGGGTCGTCCACTCTGGTTCAGAGTGGCCGCAATGGCGCTTTATGAAGCATCAGTTTCCATCGTAAACGGTAAATTTTCATCCATTTTTGCCCTAAAAGCGTTAATAATTACTGATTTTAATTCCTCGATTGCATTTGTAGCTTCTTCATAAAGTGGAAATTGGCAATTAATTAGGGGACGAATTCGTTGAGAAGATCTTGGAACCCACCGCAAGTAGTATGCAAGCAATCCGACTAATCAAGATAATGATTATTACCTGGTTGAGAGCAGCAAGGCGTGAAGGATCTGAGCAAAGTTAATTCTGGAAAACCTGATAACCTAGAATACATATAGTATTAGTTGAAAAGGTGCATTTGTTTTTATTTGAGGGCATTTTATGTTTCTCATCAGCTTCGAAAACCTTAGTTAAGTATTTATCATGTTCTGCTTGTGCGCGGCGGCAAATAGTACCATCGTCTAGGGAAGCATACGTATCCTCAAGATAAATTTTACAAATGAAATCGTTTATAATTCTATGGAAGCAAGCAATAACGTTGATTAGACCAGTTCTGGTGCCAGGAATTTCCACAATAATAATATTTTATGTTTTCGAAGCAAAGGAGCTGCAGTACAATTCGAACCTTCAAGATTAGGATTAGAAGAGTTAACTTCAGCATCTAGTTCAGGACCAGAAGTGAATGATGCATAGGCCCTTGAATCCCTTCTGGCAATCTCTATTCTCTCGCTTGATCAACAGCTGAACATAATGTAAGAGTTTTGTTTTCTAGAAGTCCCGTTCGGATTTTTTATTATGAAAGCCCAGTAATAAAAGCATCTCGAATATATTCGTTTTTATACGTTTCGGCATTCACAGCCTTGAAATTGCCTTCCAAACTCAGTGTCTGAAAAGCACGTACATATTCAGGAATCGTTTACCATCTAATTGATTACGAGTCGCGAGTTTGCGTTGCACCACGACCTCATTCGCAGGTGGAATGAAGGCGTTGTTGAGAGCAGCAAGAGCATCGTCGAAAGTAGTACGTTCGGAAATTATCTCAAAATTTTCAGGAGATACTGAATTGGCTAGGAGCCCTAAATACGAATCACTTTTACCTTCAAATGACGATTTGCACCTCGTGAAGACAAACAACCAGTGTTTAAATACACTTGCAGCTTCTGGTGCAGTTTAAAGAACATTCAAACGATCAGGACGAAAACCATGTTCATTCTTCTTAGTAAACTGTAAACAATTACAGAGCATAGGTCACCAGTAGTTCATCGATTTCGACGATGACATCTTTCTGCACATTTCATCTGTTATAGAATTACAGGTGGTTGTGGATTCCAAGTCTGGAATGGTATGGGCGTTGACAGAGAGGTCTGGGAAACTGTACAGGCTTAGCAGGTATGGCTGCTGCGGTCTTCCTTCTCTCTCGGGGCTCAGTGACACATGCAGGCCGTCCCTCTTCAAAGCGGTTATGGGCATTCTTTGCCAAGGCACTCCAGCAGATTCTGTCCTGTCCACATTCCTGCGGTTGTTCTTGAGCGATTGCAATGAGGGTTGTGTGTTCGCCTTCACACATTCTTGAAACGCTTATGAGGCCTACCCTGCTTTCGCTTTCCTGAGGAGAACTCCCCGTACAACACCTGCTTCGCCATTATGGAGACGTTTATTACAGAACGTAGGTATATAAAGAAAATAATTCATATAATGAACACACTTTCACATAAACACACACACAAATGTAGGCCAATGCACATTTCACAAAAAAAGAATTAATATATGTATAAGTGACATAATGATGCTTTCAAAAACCTAGGAGTCCAGTTAGTAGAGAAACTGCAAGGTCTTTATCTTCATACATTATCGTACATTTTCATACATTATCTCTTTTACTTTTATTTAATATTCAAAACGAAGGAAACAAACGCAGGTTAGTTATGAACTCAACGCAAAACTAAATTATAACACCAGCTAAGAAGATCCTCACTCCGCCTGCAGACAAGGAATTCATGTGAACTCCAGAAGGACGACTTCATTCACTTTTGCCGACCATACCTCCTAAATTGCCGACCTCACTTGACGCCAGAGTAACTCTGCCCCCCTTCCTGCTAACTTTAACTACTGAAAAATAATCCACTGGATGCCTTAGGACTTCTCTTTTCTTCCCTTCTAGAGTCTACATGGACATATTCTAGGATCGGGCCATGGCCGTATAAAGAAATAAATCGCCTTTCCTTCTTCCAAGCTAGGAGGAAGTGGTCAATATTGGTAGCGTTTATCCTCCAGAATATTTACGCCCATATCATTACTTTAACCATTATTGCAACAGGAACTTCCTTATGCCCACCCAAAAGCTAATATCGATCCGAGAAATAGATTGTTAACGATTTCTTTCTAGTTCTGTATTCTGTAAAGCGCGAGAAGATGGTAGGCACATCATACCGACATGCTTTTATTTACCTAAAAATCCCGAAAATGAATGACTAGACTATATTAAATCTATTTACCCTAGGAACCTCCCTGAATAACGTTTCCTTACCTCAAAATTTTCCTTTAAAATCAGTCGATTAGCCATCATCTTTGGAGAAACTTATTGGCTCCTGATTCCACTTTTCTCGTTAGCATCTCTGCTATTCATGATGAAGTTACTATTCATTTCGGGGTTACTCTCTTTTTTATTATTTAAAAGCACTCATGCGGTTACTGCCAGCAACTTCACAATGACCAAAAATATAAAAATGATTTTGTTTTAGTTAGCCTAAAATTAGGCTAAATATGTTAAAAACGAACTGATAATACAAGCAATTTAAAACCACAGAAAAGAAACCAAGTAAATTGAGACGACGATAAGGCCGCCTACTTTAGGGTATTTCCGCCTTAAATTATTATTTTTAAGGTAATTTTTAAATGGGGAGCCTCGCCCCCACACCCTAACTTAATTGTGAGGGATTGCAGCTCCCATCCCACTGCATTTTTTTAAAAAAATTCGTAATATTCCTAATTCGAAAGCCTAACATCATATTCGAATTCAAGGAGCGATTGCTCATAATAGCCTTATCAATGACTCTCCATAGGTGGAATTAGGTTTAATCCGGAATTTGAGCCGGTCAGTCCACAGGAATAATTCCCTGTGTTTTGAGAGTATTCTTTACTGTATGACAAATAACATGAAATATAATAAAATGCATTATTATGTATTTTTCTCATAATTTTCAGCTTCAACCCAAATATTTTGAGCTAATTTGTTAGTTTCAAAATATACTCTCTTACGTCATAGTTACTTTCATTAGACCATACAACTTTTGACAACTGCTCAGTATTCCGTTTGGAAAGGGTTTTTTTGACCGTGGAGACGTTTCTTGTTTGTATCAGAGATCTATGGCTTCTTCCTGGCTGTGCATAGTCTATAAGTCTCTTTCCTACAGTTCTAGTCGATATGTGTGAGGTATTCACCTCGTTGAAGTCGGCACAGAACTCGGAAGATGTTTTTCTCCTATTTTTAAGAGACTGACCGATAAGATATCTGTCTTCACGAGGAGTTTGACCCTTTCCCTGCCAGTTCTTAGTTTTGATTTTACAACTTTAGTCTCCCTGAAGCGCCTGAGAGTGGTTTGGACTACTTTCAGAGAACATTCCATCTTCTGAGCTATTTGTCTTTGTGACATCCCATTTTGATGGTGATTTTCAATTTTTCCTCCCTTAACTTCACTTAACTGAAAATTTCTGGCCATCCTAGTGATTTTGAACTATAATTACTACATATTATGGCACAAACCTGTGAAAAATAAAAAGAAATATAAATTTTTGCAATATATGGGTTTTTCACATTTATGGCTAAATACCAGAAAATGCTAAAATTCGAAAAAAATATGTTGGAATATTATTGTGTATGGCGTTGCTTATGCTAAATATGATAATAACATGCACCCATAGTGATATGAGAAAAGAATTCGTAGTTTAAAGACAAAAATAAAGGGTGGCCTCATAGTTTTGGGCAGGGGTGTATAACTTTTATTTATTAGAAGGCTCTTAAACGCTGTGAAGACGGCACTATTTACCAAAAACAGAATCTAGGAATAAAAACAAAATAACTAAATAAAAAGCATGAGTAATTAGAAAAAAGGAAGGTGGGTTTCCGGTGAGACTTGCATGTAACCAAAAGCACACAACTATATACAATGGAAGATACTAGTGTCCTCATAGAACTCAAAATTCCACAATCGGAAATGCAGGAACCCCCTCCCCATCGACGAGGGACAAGCGGTAGCAAACTAGCTTATCACATTACCGGGATATATAAGGTAATGTGTTCTGCAGGCTCTGGGACCAGTCGCTCGCCATATCAGATGGTGCAGCGTCCTTAAAATGTGGGAGTTTCTGAGGAAAAAAACTCCCCAATGCCTAAAGGCATTTTGGATGAGTAGCGACGGAAAAAGTCTGGGCGCAATGGCATCTAACTTAAGGCTATCCTGGGCCGTTTGCTATCATATTTGCGATGGAACCCAAATAGCTGATTTGGATTCTTGCCATGTCGTCAGCTTGGAGAATATAGAAACGCTGATACGTCCTGTGGATATCGAGGAGGGTGTGTCGATCAGCGCCCCAGTGTAACTTGATAGAGTGGTCATAAGGTCAAGTATGGGGACATCTCTTCTTCTAAGGTCTTCAAAATGATATCGCGATGTCATGTGTTGGTCGAATATAAGACTTAGGAATTTAGAATGGGTAGTAAATTTGATCGGCAATTCAGAAATGTTAAGACGTATCTTAAGAATCGATTTACGTCAAGTAAAGGTAATGTGCATTGTTTTCGGAAGGGAGATGGTGAATCCGGTAGATGAGTCATGAGCCTCGATTGAATCAATGACTCACTGTAATAGGGAGTAGGGTGGTGGCCACCGCCGCGGACAAGCAATTCACTAAGATAGCAATGTCCTCAACATAAAGAGAGTAGCGCATAGGTGGTAAGATAGGTTTAGAGAAAAAATTGATGGCCATTATATAAAGAGTAGTACTAAGCACTATATATAAGAAATTCGTGTCCAAGAAGTCTCTTGTCATATAGCTTTTGTAGAATCAAGCGCTGCCAGACTGTATCATATTCTTATTCTAACCCAAAGAAGAGTGCCGTGACAAAGTTTTTCTAAAGAAACCAAGGCCAATATCATGGTCAAGGAGAGTAAGTGAGTCCAGTGTGGAGCGATTTTGGCGTAACTCGAATTGGGACGGTTAGAGAACGTCCTTTTTTTCAAGATAATATATGAAGCGGGCGTTTACCATGTGCTAAAACAACTTGCATAGGCACGAGTTAAGGGCAATTGCCGGTAATTTGTTGGAATGGAAAGATGATTTGCTGGTTTGAGGCGCCATTTTTTTTTGGGGGGGGGAGCAGGGGTGGTTCCGGAGAGGAAAATATCATACTACATTATTAAAAGACATTTGCAAATGGGTATGTTGGATGAGTGTAAGATATCAAGTCATCAGATGGTGGAGTTCTTATACGATGAGAGTGCTTTCTCTTGTTCTTTCATGAAGAAAGGTTCGTTTTAGCAAAGTCTTATGGACGTCTCAAAAAATAATTGTTATGATTCTACTAGTGCTTTATGTCGGTTGAATTCTGGGAGTATGGATCCGTTGGAGGTTGAGAGCTGGTGAGTTCGCCATTAGCTATGTGACGCCCGGGGGTGGAGGTGGGATGCTTGACAAACTTGTCATTATGACGGTTTTATTAAAATTTTAAGAGCCCATCTGGCGAGTGCATACTAGGGCAAAAGTCGCCGTACTCAAGATACAGTCTAATATTAGGCTACAATAAAAAAATAAATCAGATGTGAATAACAAAGATAAAAAAGGAACAAAAGCTACGACACAAGATGAAAAACAGCAAAAGAATAAAAAAAAACATAGGCAATAAAAAGGAAGCCCGCGTTAGGGTTCGGGGGAGACACGCCTGTCCCGACGCAGGAAGATGCGACCTACAGCAAAGAGTTAAATATAATGGAAGAGGCCAGCCTCCTCCAAACACTCATATAGTTAGCAGGACTGTGTGTGTTAACCAGTGCCGAGTACAACGGACAGGTGGTAGCGAACCGCTGACGAGCGCCGCAATAAATGGCTGTGCGTCCCGCGAGTGCGTCCGATTCGCAGACGAGAGAAAGCAATCTGAAGCTGTTGCGGCATTGGGAGGTAAGTCAGTTCATTGGAACATTCACGGCGTAATGGCAGGCAACTTAAGTTCCCTTAAGGCCATCTCCCATCTTCTTTGCCAACATCCCGGAAGGCTGCCCATAGTCTTGCCATGTAATCGATGTGAGGAAGAGGGAAACGCTAGGCTTGTAGCCAAGTACTCGCGGACTCTTTGGCGTCCTCATCGGCCTACTCATTCCCAGCAATTCACAATAGGCCAGAAACCCAGTATAAGTTATTCTTGAAATCCACCAGGCTCGCCCAAACCATGGCTTCACGGTGACAAATAGTGAAAAGTAATAACCTCAATGGTGCTATCATGGACAGAACAAGGGGCGCCACAGTCACGAGAGTGAGACGAGGCTCCTTTAGGAGATTCCTAGCCCTAAAGTCAAGGGGATTAAATAATGAATTCCTCCTATCGGCAGCATAGGAGCCGTTGAGATCACCTTCGGATGCACTGAGAACTGTTTCTGACTGAGGTAGGCGCTGAGCTCGCACATACAGGCGAATAATGCACTTTAAAGTGCGCAAAGCGAGTGGCATCTCCTCAGCATCCACAAATAGGCTCTCAATTTCGGAAGTGAGTAAGCCACAGGTTGTCTTGCGAAGGCCAGTGTGGTGGATTGAGTCCACCTTCCACAATACACGTTCGGTTGCGGATACATAAAAACTACATCGGTAGTCAAGCTTTTGAACGAACAAAGGATCGATAGAGAGGTATGGCAGTAGCCCTTTAGCATCCCAGGAGCTGAATGCTACCGAACAAAGAATGTTCATGGCGCAGGTACAAGAGCCCAAAAGCCTGCGAATATAAGCCTGCCAGATTAGGCGTCTGAAGAATACAACATCAAGGAAACGGTGCGAGTCCACCATTCCCAGGCGAACCCCATTTAGAAACAAGTACTGGTCAGAGTGGACCCGTGGATGGCGGCATAAGTGGACCACCTTGTTCTTGGCGAAAGAAAACTGAAGCTTGTTCGCTTCAGCATAGCGAGAGACGCGGTTCGTTGCCTGATGGCGTCGATGATCCATAGTTGGTATATGGGACGCGCCAAAAGAGATCGAAAGGTCGTCTCCGTAGAGAGTAGCGAGAATATCTTCCGGCAGCACCGAGGTGAAGCTCTTGATGCTCGGGGCAAAGACGGTAACACTGAGGATACTTCTCTGCGCGAATTCATCTACCTTCTCCATTGGGCCGAAGAGGGTCACTCTCACCCGTAAGTGAATTCGACGATATCGCCAAAATTCAGGGAAAAAGATCGGAGGTGTCCCCTGGGCCCCATCGTGTGGAGAGTCACCAAGACACAGAATCGAAAAATACCGTGACGTAGTGCTGTCTACGACCGAATGCCTTGTAGCCGACATTTTCCATTTAAAGCAGAGTATTTGACGTACGCTGGAACTAGCGGAAGCCGGTCATATCCTCCGACCTAAACTCTTTGACTGAGAGAGAGAAATCAGTCATTTCCTGAAATGCGGTCCACCACGCCCGCTCTACATACAACCGAGGTGGTCTCTCAAGCGGCAGCGGTCAAGGAAATGATATTTGGACGTCATCGATTACTCTCACCCCAAATCAGGCTGTGCATCCGGACAACAGAAAGATAGCTCAAGAGAGGAAAATGAAGTGGTTCTCTAGGAGTGATGCGTAAACTAATCCACATTTATTAAGCCTATCTCCAGCTCGTCGAATAGTTGGGCAAGGACTTGACCCCTAGATTTGATCGAGTAGTCTACAAATAAGTGGTGTCTACCGCTAAAATCCATGCGCAAGAGAGGCGGCCCCGGAATCGAGGCTACGACACGGCGGAAGTCCACCGCGTAGAGGTTTGCTGATTGTGGAATGTACGCAGAAATACCTCCAATGAGTTTCACATACAGCGCTACCCTATGAAAAGAGATATTCAAAACAAAGAGAATAACGGAGATACCATGATGGGTGAAAATGGTTCATCCACCTACCTTTCCCCCATGCCATCGTGCTGGTATCGCAAAACCACGTATACCACGGGTGAGTCGGAAATTCCATTGAAGGAATATGCCCTGTCGGCCTCGCTCGAAAGAGTTGCAATGGGTCTTTTCAAAGAGAAGACCCTCACGAAAATGGCCATACGCTTCCCGGAGGCAGAACACCGGGCGCTTTTGGCAGGAAAATGCGCTGTCGCCTTTGAGGCCTTATCAGAGGAGGTTGGGCTCACTATGCGAGTCTTTTCATCCCTCCAGCTTAAAACCTTAGACATATGGGATGGGGCATTTCTTATTATGCCTTTTTCTTATTATTGTGTTTTTTGATCTATTTATCAATATCATTCTTCATCTTGATTTTCTCTTTTTTTATATTCGAATTTATGACTTTAAGTTGGCCCTTCGAACATTGTCTTCCATTTATCTGACTCTTGGTATTCTTATTGGCTGGGTTAGTTCTTGATCTTCCATTTCTTTCTTGATGCATCTTCAGTTTTTTGCAATTTATCTTGACGTCCGTTGTCTTCTTAATCTTGATGGATCTTCATTTTATTCCAATTATCTTGATGTGAAGATTCCTTCTTGATTCTTGAGTTGGGCCTTCGAGCGGTTTTCCTTGTCTTCCATTTTCTTCGTGATTTTTCTTCGTAAAAATTGTGGACTATGAGTTTTGAATGCTGTACCAATGGATTTACACCATAGCTGAGCCCTTTCTTAGTTGTTAGTTTAATGGGCTATTTATATTATCGATTTGAAAGGAATTTTTCTCTGATACATCTTCGCACCCCTGCAGACATGCTGGGGGACTTTGGAGGTGCGGGGCCCTCCTTTTGAGGATCCAACGTCTCCAAGCCACCCATCATACCACTGGGTGTAGACCTAGGAGCCGAAGCTCCTTTAGTGCTGTCCTCCTGTCGGGAAGCAGCTTTAGGAACCCCGTAACATGGCCTCACGACCAACTTTATGGGTTTTAATTCATGTTAGTCTAACTACTCGATAGAGGCGCGCGGCGGTTTCTCCTTACGCGAAAAGGTCACGCAGGGGACGGGGAAGGGCGCCCTGGTTTTAGCAGGGTCTTGGTCTGAACTCTCTGTACGGCCAGCTTTACCAGGGCAGCGTCCGAGGTGCGTAGAACCCTCAGAAAGGTCCTGAATTGGCGTGGAATGACCAGGCCTTTAGGCCTGGAAGTGGCACTACCAGAGGGTGTCTCTTCTAACATTGCCATACGCACTACATTACCTTGAAGGAGCGGAATGCAGCTTTCCGCATTTGGGACACTTTGCCATAGAAGATTTGAACGTATCGTGTACGGTCTTGGAGCAAATTACACAGACTTCGGCTTATTCTGACCCTGTAAGTCTACATGAGTATTCGTATGTCCAAAGCGGTGGCAGTAATACTACTTCCACAGAAGTGCCACAAGAGACTTCACGCGGTAGCAAAACCAACCAGCACACATCGAATCAGCTAGCTTGTTACAATTGAACGTGACGAAGAGTGTAGGGGTAAGCATTGAAGAACCTGCCAGTTTTCTCATCACACTTTCAATCTACACTGCTCATTTGGTCAACCAGCTCTAAGATGATGTTACCTATGGCGTATTTCACGGGTTCCATCTCATAAGCCACTCCTTTCACGTGTTTCATGGTAGAGTACGGTGTCACACGCACCGATATGCCATTAAATGTCCGAAGAGTAATAATCATCGCCGCCTGAAGGGATTCAACGCCTTCGCCAGAACGCTCTCCTCCGTGAAACGGGTCACCTTTGGCTCTTTACCAATCACGCTACCTAGTCTTCTCCTCTCTTGCCATTGACCAACAAGCTGCCATTATTTGAGCGAATAACCAGTAGCATTTGAGATTAGCGGCCTCGAAAATGGCAGGTAATCTCTTATTGAGAGATTCGGCTGGATGTTTGCCGAAACGGCAGTGGAGCTTTCCATCCTGGGAACTTCCGAGCAAGAAAAGGAATCCTGAGTCTTTTTCCTTTTTGGGAGAGTAAGATGGGTAATTAATTCGCTTCTCCCACCGCCAAGGGAGCCCTAAGTCCAGATGGACTTTCATCAGTAAGATCTTTCTCTGAAATAGAAAAGGTCTTGGCTATCACAGGGACACCATCTGGGAAAGGAATTCCTCGGCGGCCAAAACCACGTGAGAAAAAGCTTGAACAGAGACTGACTAAGGTTCTGTGCCTTGCACCAATCCAGTATTTGACCCAATGAAAAATCTTGTTGTCTAGAGATCGGTCACATCGGGGACCATGTCCATCTCAGGGAGGGCCTCAATGTTGTCATGCTCCCCCTCTCCAAGACATCACCCATCCGATTCAAGGTGTCTTGTCTCTAGTCGCTCAACCCCCATCCATCGCAAAAGAGCGGGGTGCAAGTACGCTGGCCCCCTGTATATGTATACTGAGAATGCATACCTGTAAGAGATTAGTGGAAACGTTCCGACAGGACATGCTATGCTTTACGCTCGTAAGAGGGTTGACTCTATTTAGCCGGTCACAACTGTAGGGATCAATTAAAGGCCACTTTCTTGGCCGTCCCCTGAAAGTAAGGGATGGACTGCACTTGGAAACAAGAAAGAATCACTTGAGTACGCCTCTAGAGAAGGGGGTAAGGGGAAATCAGTCTACTGCGCACATATACCTAGTAGATGAGTAAGACTCCTTTACGTAAGAAGGTTTAGTCCGAAGGAAAGTCCAGTGGGAGAGCGAAGGTGTGTTGTTCTTGAGTTTTCATTAATTTTTCATTGTGGTTTCCGGGATCCTATTATTTGGAATAGTTGCAACGCTAATAAACCAGCGCAGTACCCCTAAGAGGTATGACAATTTGCTTCCTGGCCGCTGTGCTAATGAGGCTCATCACCTCGTCCGGCCGCAGCTTAGCCTTTTCTCCTTCTTTCTGATCCCCTGCTTGTTACCCCAATTCGTCACTTCCCAACAACCTCTCCCACAACTTTTTTCGTGTCGGCCTCTAATTACACAGGGTAGACTCTGACCAGCTTCCTCTCACCCACCCAACCCAGATCGTGGATGAATGGGAAGGGGACAATGCCCCTTAAACCCTGAGTTCCAGTTTGGGGGGGGTAGGTTCTTAACAAACTGCTTCAGCTCCACCATCATCTACCTCACATATCCTTTTCTTTCTCCTTTCAATATGTATCAGTTGTACGCCAAGCTGAAAGGCTGCCTGGCCACTTGGGGGTAGGTATCCTAAATGGCGCAGCTGGGTTTTACAGCCCGTAATCAACCCTTGCAGAGCGAGATACTGTGATGGGTGATTAGCGTATGCATCCCGTGATACAAATAGGGATCGCCATGTCCGATGATAAAAATAAAAACAAACAAACATCCATACCCTTCCCATTTACCACCGTCGGAACCACCCTCGGGTAGCTCCAAAATAGAAAAGGAAGTCACTCACCCTGTACTTTCTCAGGGGACTCCCCTCATCCCCTTCACCACTCTCTTACTAGCGGCAGACCCAATTTACTTTCGCAGGGGACTGCCAAGAGAGCACACCAGCAGCTCTAATATACCACTCTCAGTGGATAGGCTTGTTAGGGCTAACCCCTTAGGTGGGCAAGGGATGAGAGGGTCCGTTAGCCCTTGCCCACTCAAGTCCTGCTGGAGTGCATATCGAGTTTACAGGTGGTCACTGTTCATGTCCTCCTCTCTTCCCTGACGGATGCCGCTCGCTGACCTAAAACAGGACAAAAGGTACCTTGAATGGGATCCATGATATCTGAGGGGTAGGGGTAGTGGGTAGATGGCCACATGGAGGCCCCCCATGAGATGAACATGGTGCCTGAAGTGACCCAGCACCATACCGTAGAAGCATTCGACTATATGCTCTGCTAACATTTACCAATCTAACATTTATCAAATTCTCCATCAACTTGCAGGCGCAAAAGGTTAGAGAGATTGGTTGGAAACCGGCCGGGCTAGATTGGAATGCAACACACTCAATGTAATCCTGTCGTTGAACGGTTTCCCGCCTCTGGAGGTAAAGTCCAGCCGGCGGTCTTCCGTGATATGACAACGCGCATTGAATGCTGGCGGAGCAGCATACCGGCTGGTGAATGCAGAGAAAGAAGTGTGCCCGCAAGTGTGCTCCTGCTAGAACCTGCCCTGAGTCCTTTTGATTCGCTTCCACACCTCTTCTAGAGTGGTCTTCGCGTTAAGTGAAGACACATATCCGCGCCAGGAAGAGCGGCGGGCGTGCTTCGAAACATACCGGAACCTAGCCGTACCTCGACGAAATTGACCGACAGTGAAATCGATCGGGCGGCAATTATTGCGCATGTGGGTATAACGCTTCTGTTTTAGAGCCACCTCACACTCAGCTGACCACTACGAACGTTCTATGAATAGTAGTTAGGCCCACTGCGATGAGGTTACTTAAAATGTGAACCACCATATCTGCACCAAGCATTACCGGGGAAGGCTCTCAGGCGGGGCAGCGGCCCAGAAAATTATATTTGAATGGGAAATTAATCTTTACCATGGAGGTCATCGACTAACCCCCCACTCCAAATCAAGCTGTGAATCCAAAGAAGCAGAAGATAGATCAACACAGTAAAATGAAACAGTTCTTGTGCAGTGATGCGTAAACCCATCCACATTTAGAACAGCTATCTCAGACTCGTCGATCAGATCGGCAAGCACCCGATCGAGTACTCTCCCCAGAGTGGCTGTCTACCGTCTAGTTCCCCGAGCAAGAGAAAGGGCCTCGATAACCATGCCACGACGCGGCGGAGGTCCCTCGCGTCGAAGTCGGCTGACGGTGGAAGGTAAGCAAAAATAACAGTATAGCTCTTATCCAGGTGCAGATGCACAGCTACTGCCTGAAAGAAGGTATCTATAGTAAAGAGAAGAACGGAAAAAACCTCCTAACCAGTCCCCATCCCGTGCTGGTGGGGTCGCAAAACCCTTATACCCCGGGAGGGTTGGCAGAGAGCATGCGCACATTATGATCACACGCAAAAACATAGCTAAGTTGCAATGGTAGGAGACGAACGTTTTCAGCTTCCTACTAGTTGCCCCGGAGTCCGCAGCAATTCAATTGAAGGAACTTGCCCACCTGGCCTAGTTCGAAAGAAATGTAGGAAAATGGCCTCTTCGAAGAGGAGACCCTCACGGGAATGGCCGCTAATAACTCTAAATGATGAAAATAAAATCACTAATACATCCACTGTCACAACTTAACTACTTGCGGAGGTCGGAAAGAGCAGAGGACGCTTTACGTTGAAAGTCTTGGCACCGCGCTTCAAAGAGAATGACAGCTTAAAAACAACAGAGATCACTAGCAGGAAGACAGATAAATCAGGCATTTTTGTCATCATGCCGACATAAGCGTACCATGCCCAAATGGACACTATCCTTAAATGACCAATGTAAATTTTGGAAAATTTCGAAAATCCCCACTGATGATATCAAGGAGAAAGTGAAGCCAATTATAGAGGAGATCAACAAACAATTTAGAGATATACAAATGAAGAAAATCATTGAGGATTTCAGCCGTGAATACCCCAAAGGCTGGAAACCTACTCACGCCAAAAATTAGTCAAATTCCTATCCCTACGTATAAGCTGGGAAATTCCTGAAAAAAAAATTAACTCCATACCTGCCTAACAAATACAGCCTCATATCCTCAGCCGATTATATCGATATCATTCGATCCAATACCGCTAAGAAAATAATGGACGTAGAATCATTGTTAACGAATGGACGAGTCGCCGAAACGATAGACATAATATTAGAAAACGTCTATGACCAAGATGATCACCCACCAGTTAGAATACCAGGGGCGGCCATGGTGAAACTCCTACAAATCTGCACTTCAAGAGCCCTTTTCGATGGACCTGGGGGAAGTATGTACCGCCAAGTTGATGGAGTCGCTATGGGTTCTCACTTGGCAGTTCTCTTTGCTAACTTCTACATGGGAGCGGTCGAAGAAAGGGTTTTCTTAAGAATACCCAAGCTCCACATTAACTGCAGGTACATAGACAACATTTACTTTAATGCAAAAACAGAAGAGAGAATACATAACCTGGAAAGACCATTTAAAGAATGTTCTTCCCTCAACTACTCCATCGAAAAAGCGAAAACAACCAATTACCATTTTTAGACATCCTTACAACCAATATAAAGGAAAAAATAACATCCAAGGTAGATGTTAAGGAAACCTATCCATGACTTTGCATGGATGGAGACAACAAATGTCCTAAACGCAACCGAATAAGCGTGATCACATCGTATATTAACCGTGCCTTCACCCACTGCATTAAATGGAAGGATACACACGATGAACTTGAGAGAGCTACCCAGGTACTCGTTAACAACGGATTCTCCAATAAATAAATACAGGGAGCTATAAGAATTAAAATTGATCGATGGTACTTGTTATAACCCCAGAATAAGTCCAGAACACCATGCAGACGAGAGAGCAATCAAGAAAATTATTAAGCAAGGGATAAAAACCACTGTCATGAATAGGGTCAAGTTAACCCTTTCTGCATTTCTAGCCGAGGTCGATGACGGTTATGTGATTGGGAGATAAGGAAACGAGATATGAGTAAAAGTGTTTTATTATTTTTTCAATATAACTACCCTCGACTTCAATGCATTGCGCCACTTGTCTCTGAGGCTTCGAATTCACGACAACCAAAAATCTCCCGACTGCTGTTCAATCCACTCCTGGACGGCGAGCTGGACATCTTCATAGTCCCCAACCTGGCGCCCATGCAGTGCAGCCTTGAGCTGGCGGAATAAAAAGTAGTCGCTAGGGGCCATATCTGGACTGTAGGGGGGATGGTTGATCTCCTCGAATCTGCACTCGCGCAGGGCAGCTTGTGCAACTCTGGTCTCAGAACTTTGACGACGTTGAAGTCGATCATTGCGTGTGAGGTTTCTAGGGACCCAACGAGCAGGGACCTTGGTCATGGCCAAATTGTCGTGAATGATGTTGATAACACTCCCATGTGATATTCCAAGTTCTCGCTCGATTTCTTTGACCTTTACCCGTCGATTTTCGAGGATCAGCCTCTCCACATGGGCTACATTGTCCTTGTTGGTCACTTCTGATGGGCGTCCTGGGTGGAGGTCATCTTCAAGGGACTCACGACCATGGCGGAACTCCCTATTCCAGCGAGCAATGGCTGCATAGGAAGGGGCGGTGTCGGTGTATACTGCAACCATGCGTTCATGGATCTCTTTTGCTTTCTTGCCTTCCTTGGTCGAAAATTTGATTACTGCGCGGTGCTCATCCTTCTCCATTGTTAAAAAATTTGTGGCTGACGATCTACGATCAGCTACTGCTTCTTAAATATACGAGGCAGGAGCGGGCGGCTGCAAGTCCTGACTTGTCATAACTTGTCCTAACATCTCCACAAACAGCCATCCCCCTTCCTCTGTTTTGCCCTACCGATTCGCAAAACTTATTGACCGCCCCTCGTATAATAGAAACCTAGTGTAAATTAACTAAATGTAGGTTGGCCAAATAGTCGACTATCTTGGAGTTTCCGGGACAATAGAAAAGGGATACAAAAATAACTTTACTAATATGAAAATTAATACTCTTTTACACGGTTAAAAGGGATTTTAAAACAAGCTATATACTCGTACATACGAGTATTAGACGTAGACGAGTCTCAGCGTCTAAAAGGACGGTGAAACTTGGCGGGGAAGGTCGCCGTACAAACAAACGAACAATATTTACCGAGGGTCGCTCGAATGATCTTGAGCGTATACTAAGCCGACGATGGAGGCTTACACTGGGGCGAGTGAAGGGAGTAGAGAGAGCACTTGCACAGGAGAGTTGCGCGTTGCTGTTACCTTGGAGATTTGTTCGGAGGGAGTAATCCTTGCCTTGGCGCGAAGTTCAAATAATAGTCTCTTTCTTTCGAGTTAGAACAAGAATCGAGCACGGGCGTATTGCGTTCGAGGAGCGGGTAGAACGAGTACGGGGTAGACTCACCCGAATTAAACGAGAATACCCGGAATGTGAGGGGTTCTGCGAGAATAGCGGGGAATGGAATGAGCTGCCAGAAGAATGTGTATCAGCATCTGATATTCCGTGGTTTAAAACTAAAGTAAATAAATTTATTGTTTAATCAATGATTTGTTTTTAAATAATTTTAATATGGATTTACTTTGTTTTCAAATATTTTCTTCTTATATGGTTTCTTTTTTTCCTCTCTATTTTTCTTTTGTTTCAGTATGTTTCCCTATTGGACGAGCCTTGGTTTTTTTCCCCTTCTGTTCCAAGGTGATGGTGGTTCGAGGGTCAGATCCATCGGCGGGCAAGAGTAGACTGGCCATATTAGCACGATTGCGAGAAGATTCCCAAGTCTGCGAGGCGAAACTTTGTCCGACTCCCGATGGGACCTTTTGGGCTTTTAAACTTTTCGGGGCTTTCTGCGATGGCGGGCTTTCAGGCCAACACGGCGTTTCATAATTTCACACTTCCATTAGCGCAGACAAAAATGGTCGACCAGGTGCCTGTTGTCTCTCTTTCCATTGAATGCGCGGCAGTGCGCATTTTTTTTCTCTCTCTCTCTCTCACTCTTTCTGATCTCTGACACTCCTTCATCCCCAAATGGAACTTCATGGGATGAAGTGACATCAGAAAATGGTCAATGAGGGGGATTATAACTTACAAATGCATGATAATAGCTGATAAATTTGAGAATACCTAGGAAAAATTTTAAAAATAGAGCCAGAGTTCAAAATAGTGGAACTAGTGAAGGGGATGGCCCCATACATATACACAAGGTCATATAATGATACAGCATGGTTGCCGAACGATATTTTTTTATGATACCATTATGTGGGGCTCACTGGCCCGAGGAATTTCGTCGGTCGCGCCAGGCCAATAAAAATATTTGAAGATCCTCTGAGCGGTCTTTGTATGAATATAGTGACCAGCAAATAAGCTATGTTGACCCGATTAGAGTGACGTGGGAGCGGGGTACATACACTGTACGGGATTCGGTGCCGTTTTCCTCGGGGCACACGCGATCGAGGAGGTCATCCTTGATGAGGAGAGAAATCACCTTATTTCCTCTGACAGTTTCGCGTGTTTTGTTCTGGGCTTTGGACCACAAGGGAAGAAAACACTCACATTCCCATTTGCTTTTGGCAAAGTCATAGGTCATCACACTTTGGAATTCGGGGGCACACGGGGGCTCCACAGGTTTAGGGACTTTCAGTTTCTTCTCCAAGCGGGAACGGGTAGTAATGGGTTGAGCCACTGGGGCGGAAGAAACCCGTGGGGAATGACCAATTAGGACAGAGCAAAACTTGATGGGGACTGCAACGATTTCAGCCAAACTAGTAAAATACGCGCACGCAATGTAGCATTGAACAATGGGTTATTTATTGTCGCACCCCAAATAATCATACACTACTGCAAATTTATCGTGGTCCGAAGCCACGGGAGGGAGTAGTTCTTATGATACCACAATGCTCGTGAACCCTGTATCACGGTCGAAAGTGGAGATCCGGCACCCATGCACTGCTTCAGTTTTAAATTGGTGGGCCCCATGGCTACTTTTATCAAACAAAAAGTTTACCTGCTGGCCAGCAGTAATCGGCGGGTTTGAAGAAAAGGGGGCTTCAATTTGCGACGGTGGGGGCGTAGAAGTGGCACTGAGCTGGTGTACCTGGTGAGAAAGAAGGGTGCTTTTTAACCACGAGTTTTGAGGGCAATTTCTACTCACGTGAGCCTGAACTCCACAGGAATAGCACACGATGGTCCTTCTTGGGAAAGACGAAGCATGGGGGTTAAAAGAAAAGGGCTTAACATCACAGGGGTCCGACGAAAAGAGAGGTTTGGGTTTGGCGGGCACAGTCACTTTAATAAACTCATTCCCATTAATAGGAACAAATTTGTTCTTGCTGGTTTGGAATTTAGGAGATAAAGGCCCTGATTTCTTTCCTTCCTTCGGACAGCGGTTGTGGCTAGCCGAGTAGACCTCTGCCTTCTCGATACATTTGTGAGACTACAGCGCCTCCGGTCCTTCATGAAGGATCTTATTTCAGAAAGGAACGACGCAAGAAATTTGTCCTTGAAGAAGAAATCGACCATGGCATTGTATTCACGAGGCACCTTGGATGCGTCAATCCATAAATTAAAATAACGCTGTAGGGAGGAGCCGAACTGTCCGAAGGTCTGGTTTGGTTGAATGCGACAATGCTGAAATTTAGCTCTGTAGAAATCCGTGGTCATGTTGTAAGTGGCGAGCACCTCAGCATTTAACGATGAGTAATCAATTGTTGAATTTGATGGGAGGGAGATAAAAAATTCCGTGAGTTGGGAGCTGAACAGGGAGCAATAATTGTGCTACACCGTCCGTCTCGATGTCCCACTGGTTCACCTCGAGGATCTTTACGAAATAAGGGAGATAAGACCCGAAGTCTTCGCCTTCTTTAAAGACGGGGAGATTTATGGTCGCAAGCTGAGGTGCTCTAGTATAGAACATGAGGAGCTTATTAAAAGAGTCTCGTTCCTCGCTCTGCTCATTTCCAATTCGTGAGAGAGAATCCTCTCTCTTTCGTATTCTTCCTTTTCTCTTTCTTCGAGATCCTTTTCTTCTCTGTCTCTTCTTTCCTGGATGTAGGCTATCATATCTTTGCCACTGAGTACAACTGACTCACCTTGGGCCTAGAAAATTTCAAACTGCGCCATGCAGCTGGTTTCCGCGATGAGCACAAACGAAAGAATTAAATTAACGCACGACAGTGAATATGGCAGAATTATGGATTCCTTTTAGCACGAGTGGGAGTGCGAATGGTTTTGCTAAACAAACGAAAACACGAAAAATAAAAGATGGGGGGTGAAACACTCGCGAGAGAGCTTTTGCGGTCGAAATTTTATTGTAATTAAGACGAGAGTTACAGCACTCCTAGCAAAGAAATACGAAAAATACTATTTTTACTATACCTTCAAATTACGGCACGAGATAATGACTTGAAGGACAACAATTCAATTTCGTGGGAGAATAAAATTAATAGTTAAATACGGTCACTCGACAATCAATTCACAAAAAATAAATGAAAATGGGTATGCAAATAGGTATGCAATGGCTATTTCTCACCTTTAAACTCCAGAACTGCATACAAGATTAGCCAACAATTAACAATTTAACCAAAGTTAACCAATAGATTGATCAAATTTCAATCAATTGTTTAACCAAGATTGACCCAACACCTGAATCCAGTTTAATATATAATAGATATTACTATATGTCATTGAAATAGGGTTAAGTTGACCCTTTCTGAGTTTTCAGCCGAGGTCGATGACGGCTATGTGCTAGTGACATTTATAATAAAAAGAGACTGCCAATTAACTAAATGTAGTTTGGCCAAATAGTCGACTATCTTGGAGAATCCGGGACATTAGAAAACGGGTACAAAAATAACTTTAGTAATATGTAAATTAATATTGTTTCACAAGGTTAAAAGGGGTTTTAAACTAACTATCTACACATTAGATATACAAGATTTTCAGATGCTAAAACGGAGGGAGACTTGGCCGGGACGGTCGCAGTACAAACAAACGAACAATATTGACCAAGGGTTGCTCGAATGACCTTAAGCGTATACGAAGCCGACGATGGGGACTTACACTGGGAAGGGGGGACTAGAGAGAGCACTTGCAACAGAGAGTTACGCGTTGCTGTTACCTTGGAGATTTGTTCGGAGGGAGTAATCCTTGCCTTGGCGCAAAGTTCAAATAATAGTCTCTTTAAAATGCCTATTACGGGATGAACTTAGATCTTGCTTTCGTGTAAGAACACGAATCGAGACTGGGCACGTTGCATTCGAGGAGCGGGTAAAACAGGTACAGGGTAGCCTCACGCGAATTAATCGAGAATACCCAGAGCTTGAGAGGTTCTGAGAGAATTGTGCAACGAGACGCGAATAGCGGTTACTGACGGGAGGAGGGGCAGAGGATACTGACGGGCGGACGGTGGCGGATACTGATGGGTGGGCAGGCGGCGGATATTGCCTTACATCTCTGGCGCCAGGGGATATATAGTGGGGTCGAATGTGAATTTCTCCCCTCCGTCCGATCGGGAGGGTTCCCGGTTCCGAAGCATCGGCAGAGAGAGTAGACTCACCCTATTTGCACGATCGCGAGAAGGTTCCTAAGTCGGTGAGTCGAAACTTTCTTCCACTCCCGATGGATCTTTGAGGCTCTCAAACTTGTCAGTGCTTTCTGCGATGGAGGGCTTTCAGGCCACCACTTCGTATCATGATTTTGCATTTCCATTAGCGCAGACAAAAAGGATCGACCAGGTTTATGTTTTCTCTGTTTCCAGTGAAGGCGCGGCAGCGTGCATCTTCGTCTCTCTTATTCTCTGATATCCGACACTGACGAATGCCGAAAAAAAGACTTTTAACTCTTTTCATGAAAAATAATACAAACCTCCTCCTCAACCAAAACAAAGGACGCATCTGATATATGAGCACACATGTACCTTAGGAGACTGTGAGCTCTTACCTAACACCTATATCTGCATGACGGAAACCACACTTTCACGAAAAATACCATACCACGTCAACAATGATGCACCTAAAAACATAGACAAGAAATAGATGGAACTTGCCTTAACATCAAAAGGATGGAAGAAAACACCAAAGTTTAGACTATGCTCCCAAGAGACAAGAATTACTCCTCCTTGAAGCAATATATATTCAAGAAAACAAACTGAGGCTAAATATACAATCTAACTCCAATGAAATCCTGCCAACTGCGCGAGGAGGAAATTGAGGGACCAAGTACATTTAGGACAGCTGCCTCTAGCCGATAATCACCTCTCCAGCCACTCACTTACACTTCCTCGACCAGTCCCTACCTGCACCTTCTCAGACTGCTACAATTCTACGTTCCGTCGTTAGTTTGTTAACACATTTTTTAGAATAGATAAACTGTAATACATGTATTAATTTCCCATTTTAACTCTTAAGAAACTCTTCCTCCTTTTTAAAATTAAACTAGGCAACAAATTTAACTTTTTGTTTGTTACAGACCTGTGAATAAGTGTTTCTAATTAGTTCGAGGGCGCTGAATCCGAATTTGAAAACCGAAATTCTCTATCACGTCTATATTTTGTGTATTCCCCCCCCCCCACTCTCGCCATTTGTTCCGATTAATAAATAAAAAAATCTTTTTACTTTGTACTTTAATTTTTCAGCAAAAATAGTTTAAAAGTGGGGGACCTACCTTCTTTATTCTGGCTTAGAGCAGACAGTGTACATCACTGACGAAGTTACCCCTCCCACTCCCTCCCAAGTTATGAAGATTTTATTGTATTGATTAAGTTTGTTATGCACTTAAAGTTTAAAGAAACTTTGCTGTTGCCTTCTCGTTTTTCTTTTGGAAGACATCAAAGTTTGTCTTTGTAAAGACCAGAAAAAATTCCCCATCATATTTGGATTCAATTTTCTTTGGTACCTCGTCTTCATAACCAAATTTGTTGATGAAAACGTTCACCATGTTCATCACTAACTGCTCCCAGATTTTCAGGAAAAGAATCGAGATGAGATTGCAGAAAATGCATTTTAAGTGACATTCTACCTCCAATCTTGTCATAGGCTTCCAGCATATTGTTTACTATTTCTCGCTAATTTCGAGCTTTAAAATTGCCGCGAAAGTTTTCAGTGACTTTCACAAAGGATATCCATGCTTTGCGTTCCTTTTCATTGAGACACAAAGTGAAGGAATCATCAGAAACAACTCTGCGAATTTGTGGTCCAGTGAAAACTCCAGCTTCTATTTTGGCATCAGTTAATGATCCTTTGAATTTGTTTTTCAAATATTGAAAGCCTTAAGTTCTTTGATCCATACCCTATACAAAATTTTTCATTAACCCTAATTTTATGTGAAGAGGTGGAAAATGAACTTTTTTTAGATCTACTAGAGCATCATTCTTAACATTATGTTTGCCGACAATGTGTTCTTCTCTGGCTGGTCATTCTTGCTTTTTATAGTGATTTTTATCATCTCTGATATTCCATAGACATAAAAAGCACATGTACTTTGTGTATCCCAACTGTAACCCAAGAAGAAGTGATGGGCAATTTGGATAAACAATTTTAGATTTGTTATTCTTTGAAAATCAAGCCACAATTGTCAGGCAGAAATAATAATCATCAAAATGATTTGAGGGCTCACACCATATCATAGGAACAGCAAATGGCATTGCCTTCCTCTTCCCATTTAACCAAGCTGTCAACATTGTGTTACACTGCGTGCAAAAAAATATGAAAGGCTCAATCTTTACCCTGGTCCAATACTTTGCATCCAAAATAGTATAAGTAGGCATGCTTCATCGTTACTGCTGTTTCTATTTTACTCCGTTGTGCCACTGGTGTGAATTGCTCACAAACATAACAAAATATGTTGAGGCTGTTTACACATCCGGATCTAGAACTTGAAGCCATGGCAAGATTTCAAGTACTAACTTGAGCAAGCAAACGATACACAATGTGAGATCCTTATGATAAGGTTCTTATTAGTTATCAGTTATCAGTAGCAGAAAGGTTATCACAAATAAGTATGTATTAATCTGAAAATCTTAAAAAATCTAAAAAAAACAGTAATTAGAATTAAATGATATTTGAGCTTAAATATAGTTAATTTACATATATTAAAAATTACATATACGGACAATATTGAGCAAAAGTGTGAAATGGCTTGAAAATGGAAATTCAAATTACACCTAAACTAGACGTGATATGTAAATTCTAAAGACATATTTGTAATCAGCGCCTAAGAATCATCTAGATCACCTATTTTTTGCTCTGTAACAAAAATCGTGTTGCACAGTGTTATCAGTCTCTAATGAACTTCAGTAGGCTTATTCACGGGTTGAACAATGAAGAAAAGGCGAACATAAGACAGATCGAGAAGATTGTAAAGAAAATTATTAACACTAGACTAGCGGTCGCTTTTAATATATATATATATATATATATATATATATATATATATATATATATATATATATATATATATATATATATATATATTTATATATATATATCGTTAGAATGGGTTAAGTGATTATGGCAGTGGTCACCAGTTGCAAGTTGATACAAATATTTCTCTGCCATATGAATTCAAAGTTCGGAATTCTAGTTCGTTTGAGGGTGTTCACCAAATATTCTAATTTGTATTTACAAACAAGTTTTTAAAATAAGTTTATTATTAATAAATGTATTATTAGACATATAAGCCTCAACTTTCTTTAACGATAAAAGATAAACAACAGTTTCGTTTTGTTAATTTACAATGCTACTGGCGGCGGATACAGCGTGCCAACCGCATTCCAAAAATGGTGAAACCGATCCTTTACTAGAGGCCCTAGAGGAAACATTCAGCAGAAGAAATGAGGAGCTAGATATTTGCGAAATAATTTCTTAACAACTTGAGCAATTAAAAATTTCCCTGAAGACTCGCAATCGCACAAATCCTTGGTAAATAAGCGTTCAAGATTAAGATGACACTCTCCTACACTGGTCATATTGAACAAATGAGGGCGAATATAATTAAGAATCGCCCGTATAATATCCATTGTTGCTCTATTCCTATCTGCCTTGTGATTGGTCAAAAATGATGTCATGCCAGGTTGGGATGCATTGGTGGGTCGCTTTCGGGTCGCGCATGCGTCATAGGGTCGCTGGCTGGCGAAAGAGGAAGGAAGATATATTATGAAGATGGTGTGAAGAGCTCTCTGAACTTAGGAAAAGTAACAATTTATCGAGAAAGTTAATTACTTCAGAATTGGATAACAAATAGGTATTTATATGTAATTTAATGAGCTGAATAAAATTTCTTCTATAAATTTTGTTGATTAGAAGGCTATTAAACCCTAGAAATGACAGCGCTATCATTGCCTCAACTTACCAAGATCATATTCCATTGGTATCTTTAATAATAAAGATAACATGACATTTTGTTTATAGCATTTTATCTATGATGCTTTTCTTAATATTTCTTAAATTTAACCTAAAATAATTTAGGTATACGATAGGTTAGAAATGGATTCGATCCTAAATCACATGTTTTCCTCAAAGGCTTATGAGGAATTCCATGGATTTGAAATTTCTTGTCGTAAAATAGGGTTCCTTCGTATCCTTTGGTCTCTTTGAATGTAATTAACACTCTAAATTTATTTTACGCTCTCTTGGGATCATAAGTTAGATAAAATATCTATATTTATATAAACGAAGCGACCCAAGCCTCTACCAGTAAAATTTCGAGACACATAAAAAAATAGTAGCTTTAGTATTCCTGGTATGGAGATCAGGGGGCCAGACTTATATTTCTCATTTTCCCTTCGATTACTCCTTAGATGAGCCTAAGCCATCTATCCCAATTGAGAGAGTTTCCTGAGCCCTTGAATCAATTGAAAAGTCAATTGTGATTAGTTTGAAGACAGAACCTTTCACAGAGTCATAAAAAAAAATCCAAAGCTGCCATCTTCCTGATGACGGGAGAGGATCTCAAGATATACTGCAGCTTAGGCAAAGAAAATGAATTTTTTAATTGGACCAAAGCTTAGTGTGGATCAATTAATTGGAGGCGGGATATCATTCGTTTTAGAGTTTCAGGTTTTGTGTCTATAGCCTGTCTGATTGTTTTCCCAGTGATAGGAGAGACTAATACAGATATTCGAGGGGCGGTCAATAAGTTTTGCGAATCAGTAACACAAAACAGAGGAAGGGGGATGGCTGTTTGTGGGGGTGTTCCGACAATTTATCACAAGTCAGGACCTGGAGCCGCACGCTCCAGCCTCGTCTATTTAAGAAGCAGTAGCTGATCGCAGATCGTCAATCACAAATTTCTCAACAATGGAGAAGGTTGAGCACCACGCAGTGATCAGATTTTTGACTAAGAAAGGCAAGAATGCAAAAGAGATCCATGAACGCATGTTTGCAGTGTACACCGACACCGCCCCTTCCTATGCAACCATTGCTCGCTGGAATAGGAAGTTCCGCCATGGTCGTGAGTCCCTTGAAGTTGGCTCCCATCCAGGACGCTCGTCAGAAATGACCAACGACGACAATGTGGCCCGTGTGGAGAAGATGATCCTCGAAATTCGATGGGTGAAGGTCGAAGAAATCTAGCGAGAACTTGGAATATCACATTGAAGTGTTATCAACATCATCCACGACAATTTGGCCATGACCAAGGTCTCTGCCCGTTGGGTCCCTAGAAACCTCACGCCCCATGATCGACTTCAACGTCGTCAAAGTCCACAAGCCCAAAGTTGCACAAGATGCCCTGCGCGAGTACGGATTCAAGGAGCTCGACCATTCCCCCTACAGTCCAGATCTAGCCCCTAGCGACTACTTTTTATTCCGCCAGCTCAAGACTGCACTGCGTGGACGCCAGTTTGGGGACGATGAAGATGTCCAGCTCGCCGCCCAGGAGTGGATTGAACAGCAGTCGGCAGATTTCTGGTTGTCAGGAATTCGAAGCCTCAGGGTCTAGTGGCACAAGTGCATTGAAGTCGAGGGTAGTTATATTAAAAAATAATAAAACACTTTTCCTCATATCTCGTTTCCTTATATCTGAATTGCAAAACCTATTGACCGCCCCTCGTATCACCCAAAGCCACAATCTTAATTAACATGGGGCAGAACTGTTTTCTAGTTTTGAAGAATGGCTGAGTATTATCATCATTTATTATAGTCAGCTTACATTTGGAGCTATTAATCTCTAGCCTTATTTTGTTAAATTCAGAAATGATAGACTGAAGGTCATCAAAAATATTTGGGGGCGTATCAACAACAGACCGGTTAAAGATCGCACACAGTGGTTTAACTAAGTCTTTCTTTAACTCCTCTAGGTTAGGTTCCTACACATAGTCAGGCCCAGGTGCTTTCGAACGTTCCATCTCTTGATATATGTAATAATCTACCCTCATTTACTCGTTCGTGGGAGAGAATCTAATGTTCCGGCAAATATATTCCTTCTCTAGTCTTAAACAGAATAGGCCCTTATGAATTGCTCATGTAATATCTAAAGAATTTCTTTGTGATTGTTGTTTGATAAGTTTCTCTCTACTCATAATCACTTATATGACATCCTTGTGGACTAGACTTTGATTTGGTTCTTAAACTTGCATTTATCATGTAGATAATTCCTATTATTGCAACATTATTCAGTTTTCCTTTCGCGGATGCTCTTAACTTGCAATAAAAATGAACTATATCTTTAGAAGATATGGATTGACTGCATCTCATCAAGAAGAAAAATTTTTTCGAAAGCATTGCGACACTATTCTTTAAATCCACTTAATCCTATTTGGCCAAGATTCGTTTAAAATAAGTCTGAACTCTTGTTGAACGTTTGATTATGACTTTAATATTCTAGTTTTTTCAATTATATATATGAATGCTTGGGAACTCTGATCTACCACTGGACTAGATTCTTAGGCGTTATCCTTTGGTCTGTTATTGATTCAAGCCCTTACTTCTTACTTCATATTCAAATTATTAACGGAAATGTCTAATTTCCTTCTCATGCTCATATATTTTGATTTTAGGATCCCAAATCTCTGAGAATATATGAATCCCTGCCCTCATTTTCCAATCGCATTTGCAAATATTATTTCAGACGCTTATTTGAGCAAACAAAAACAGCAGATTCTATTCCCATTATACATTAGTTGAAAGCTAAATTTTCTTGTTAAAACAAGACCTGCAAGTAAAACGTTGAAACTTAATCCCCGAGTGGTGGGCGCAGTTGAACGTAATATTTCTAAATATGTGAACGATTTATGTATAACGGATCCTCTGAAATGCTATGAAAAAGCTTCCCTTCTCTGAGAACTAGCGTATACAATTATAGATCACGTTTGATATATTTTTTAAACTATTAAGGAATATCTGATTTTGTATACTCGAATTTCGATCCATAGATATTATCACAAGGTCATCCAACTTTTCCGAAAGCAAAAAAGACACAAGAACTCACGAGTCCAAACTATTTTGTGAGCACAGTGGTTACACATCTTATCAGGAGAGGAGCAGGGCACGCAATTAAGGAGAGAGAGGATAAGCAAATGAAATAAAAGTTAGAAAGACCATGAGTGGTGATAAATGTAAAGATGTTAAGACTGAAATTCAGAAGGATGGTTAGTTTGGACCAGAAGGTCTGTTATGACCCGTTTATCTATGTAACTGTGTTTAATGGGGGCCTAACCAAGAATACAGGGAAATTTATTATGTTCTTTTTTGTTTGTTTGTTGTCAAGATATCTCAAAAAGATAGTGAAAGATTAGGGTAATATTTTGTCATATACGCTAAAAATGTTTGGAGGTAGTTGTGCGATTATCGGTGTTGGTTTGCGTAAAAATATCTCAAAATTGTATTGACTAATTTCAATTAAATTTTGTGGCGTGGTGAAACTTGCGCCAAACAAGGGACAATAAATTCTTGCAGTGGATCCAGATTATTAGGCTGATTCTAAAAATTTGATTTCCCTTAATATTTCGATAAATAGCTTTACTGACATCGGTGGGGCCATGAACTCTCTAAGTGATTTCTTTATTAATAATGTATGTGATTTGGAATTAAGTAACCTTAAAAAGGGAATAAAAGTATATTGAAAATCGGTGCTGTTCTGAGCGTACTCATTCGCCGCGCTTATGCCCTTTCGAAATGCTGACGCCAGGATTACTAAGGGTTTTGCCATATTGGTTAACGCATTTTGCCCTTTTTTACAACTGTGGGGGATGGAACTGTATTTTTTTTACGGATATTGATGATGATGATATGAGAAACCGACTCAAATTCGGCTCTCACATAAAATTAGAACTAGACAATCAAAATATGGTTGTGTTAAAAAAAATCAGGGTGGTGGGTTGAAAAGACATAGACGCTTTTATTTATGCCATCATATCTTCAAAAGTAAGCAAAAAGTGAATAGATAAATAGGAATTACTGAAATAACTTTATTTCTAATTTAAGATATAAATACATTTTGAATAATGAAATGATATGATTAATACTTTGTGATCTATTTAGCAGCTTTTAAAGATACAACTCGACTGGGATAGGATTAATAGCTTCGGTGATTACAACTTGTGGTATTCTAAAAATGTTTTGGGTATTACATTTAACAATTTCCATAGTTTTCATGAGGATTTGTGGACTTTTACTGGAATGTTTTGTCAAGTTTTATTGGGTTCATGTCTTGGAACTGACCCAGATAAGGAAGTCGTTTGGTATCTCTTCTTTATTCCTATTCATTTATAGATTTTGCATTATGACAAGGAGCCCCATCCTCTATGAATAAGCTTTTTTTATAGCTGATCAGTTGAAAGTACTAGTAGAAGCCCAATTTAAGAGAGGAAATGTATTTACAATTTGCTCCTTAAACCTAAAAGAAACTGCCATCGAAAAGGTATCAGTCAATTTGCTTTGGTTGTAGCTCTGAATTAGGTCGACGAGAAAGGGTGAAACAAGGTTTAGCATTAAATAGCAAACCTTGAAATGACTGTTTACATTTATGGTTTAGAAGTATTCCTGGACGCCCAAGGACATCAAATGAACGTGAAGATCACGTCCTGATAAGATCCCAGTTCAAGGCGCTGATTAATTCCACTGTCATCTTTGCTCACGATTGGATAAATACGGGTGTGAATGCTTTAGCTCGCACAGTAAGGCGGAGACTTTTCTTCAAAGGTCTCATGTCGAGAACGTCTCCGAAGAAGTTTCATATCAACAATAAGAGCTTAGGGATAGGGTCCACTATTGTATAAAATATCAAAAAATAGCCAGTTGAAGACTAGAGCAAAGTAATATTTTCTGATGAAACTCCCTTCTGCTTGTTTAGAGCTACTGAATAATCCCTCGTCAGGAGGTGAAAAAGGAAGCGCTTTCACGATTCCTTCGTCATGGTCATGGTGAAGGTGGAACCTTTTTGACACTCTCCATTTCTGGGGCCACTTCTCATCTAAGGAAACTGGATGTCGTAGTATGACATTACATTATATCAATACCATATTATATCTATGAGGGAGGGACCAATAACTTGAAAGCGAACCGACAAAAGGGACGGAAAACCACGAGTTTAGACGGGCGGAATAGCGAGAGAGTGTAATGAGGTCAGGTAAATTATGGACAATGGCGAAGCTCAAGGTTATTTAAAGAGGCATGTAGAAAAAAATATAATTTTATTCACACAAAAATAATGAGAGAATTGATGGGTAAAATTACCTCAGAGAATTAACGGACAAAATCACATCAGTAAAAGAAAGGGGGAATTGTAGTTATAAAAGAGACTATGAAGTTAGAACTTAAGGTATTACAGGAGAAGACTATTCAAATAAGAGGGGGGGGGGGAATTAACTCAATTGAGTTACTGAAGGGGGGAGAGGGGTTGGCTTACGGATGTCTTTTGCACAAGGGAAAGGCCGTTCGGAACTTCTGAGTGGGGAGGGGTAGCTTCCGGTCCAGGGAAGAGTATTTCGGCTACCCGAAATGAGGAGCGCGTCGACAGGAGTTGATGGGAGAAATCAGTAAAATCACTCGGGGGTGATCGTCCAGTGGAATTACCTCCTGGCTGGGGCTAATTATAAATACACAAAATAGTCCAGCTGTCACTTTGCTTTGTTGCTAGCAATTGACTTGGAACAATGGAGAATCTTCTGGAGTCTGATGGAGACTTCTCAACTCTGTGTTTCCTCAGGGGAGTAGAACTCTATTTATGTTCGAGGCTCTCCCAGAAGGGGGTTAGCGAGAAACAGCTCTACTCTCGAATGGCCTTGAATCGTCTTGTAGAGGCTATTCTAGTCCGCGTAAAGGGGAATCGTGGGGGACGTGGTTTGAGGCTACCGCTTGTGGAAGGGGCGGGGGGGTAGGTTACCAATTTAGGCCTAACGGGGCCGTTTGGAGCACATAGAAGTTCCGTCTGCTCAAGAGATTCCACGTGGGGTTTCCTCACACTGGAGTACTGACAATTTGGCGACAGAACACTCAAAAGGGTAACAACATGTGCTTCATTAGAACCTTTTACCCAAATTTCCTGACCATTACGGATTATGACTGTATGTTTCAGGATCTTTGCGCACCTTGTCACAAATCAAAAGTAATAAACCCCATATAGAATTTGTGGGCGATAATCAACCTGGCGGTTGATAAATATAGGCCAGACAATTGTGAGCATTTTCGGGCAATTATGGAACAAAAATGAAGCAATATTAGTCAAGATATCGTCACAAGTAGTCTCCCACATGCAATATGGAATTGAAGTAGTCCTAAAGAACAAGAGACATTATTGTAAATATTATCTGTGCACATAATTCGAGGGTATTTATTACTAAAATAGGTTTGGTCTCTAAATTGTTTAATATTTCAAATTCAAATTATTATGCGAACATACTGAAGCAACTTTTGATTAGTTCTATTAATTTTCTTACTTAAAATAAATGTAGTAGTCTCAAACCCTTTGGCCATGACTATATTTTTCTCTCTCTTTATATATATATATATTTATAGTACTTGGAGTTCTTATTCCAAATCTGTTCTTTTGTGGTGGTCGAAAGCCAAATTCGGTAAAATCGAGTTTGAACCTCCTTTCGATGGATTCAGATTCAGACTCAATTTCGCCACATTTCGCCTTTCGATTTCTGAAAAAGGACATATTTTGCCAAAACGCACAAAATACTACAGGAAGAAGTAATTCAACGTACTGAAAAGTGATTATGGTTAAGTATGTAAGCTCACTGGGAAAAACGTCACGTGGGGCGGGAGCGTACTTACATAATAGCATGTAAATTGTACCTTTATGAGTCTTAATAACAGCTGCGACTCGACTTGGCATGAGAAGGATAAGATTTTGGATGGAAGAGAACTCAATGTTCAGCCAATCTTGCATCGAAAAATTGTGTAATTCGGATCAGATTTCGTGAATGCCTTAACTGACGTTTGGTACGTTGTTCGAGGTAGTGCCATAAACTTTCTTGAGGGGTTTAGATGCGCTTATTTTGTGGGTCAATCCAGATGTGTGATTGCTTCTGCATGTTCATTATAACAGGCATTCGTAGCTCTATCTCTGTGATAGCGGAAATGGCATTTTGGAAGATAGGGATTAAAATATTACGTTTCCCGTTAAGATGAAGGGCAAATAGCAAAACCTTGTCTTCTAGCATCTCGATGTAGTCATAGTATTCCAAATTGTTTTCCACTTTAACCAAAGGACAAAATTTCACAGAGTTTCTAACTACACTAATACATTAGAGAGTCGCTTCTAGCCTTATTCACACCCTGCACACACTGCTTGAGGGCCTAATGAGGACTAGGATGAAAAGGATGCCAGGCATCATTCACATTCAAACTGATTCATCGGACCAGATGACGCGTTTCCATTCCTCTAAATTCCATTGTTTATGTCTTCTCGTCTTTTGTAGCCGAGTCAATTTGTAGGCAGAAGTGAACAAATCCTTTTGCGTGCAACTCTGTTACATATGTTCATACTATGCAGTCACCTACCTACTTTCTTTCACCAATGGATGCTGAAGGACCGGCGTGGATGTCTTGCATCAAACCATTCCTTCTGGCGGAAATTTCCTGTAAACCGAGATTTTTGCCATTGATGCTAGACCCTTATGACGATATGTGTAAGTTCATTAGAAAAGTTTGTTTAATGGACTAAAATGCAACTTTTTACGACTTAGTTCCATCCGCTTTGTACCCCATTTTTCACAGCCTTTGAGAGAGGCCCTCGAACGTGTTCTCTGGTAAATGTGTGAATCTTGATACACATTTAATAGGTAGTACCTTCCCGATTCTCCTTAATTCAATGCTTACTCCATGCTCATGCATTTTAAACAAGCTATGGGACTTAATTTTTTTCAGGTTTGATATTTTGAAACAAAATGGTGACGTTCTAAAAAATATAGTAGGATTATCGAATGTTTTTGGTGTTTGCCATGAAAACTCAAATCTGTGGGTTGCTTACATCTGCAAAACTGATAAAAATCCTGCAGGAAGAGATTAAGGAAGAGTGAAATCTTCAGCCCTGGCGCCGTCTCCAGGAGTCAGAAAATCATTATGAGGCCGGTTAGTTAGCAAATCTAATGAAAAATGGGAAATAATTAAAATATAACATATATAAATACATTCATATTTGCAATTGCGCAGAGACAAACCTACGTACACAACTTCAAAATTATATTTAGACAAAAAGAAAAATAAATATATAGATAAATAAATAAAATAAGCTACACTACATACGAAAGTGGGTTATAGTTCTTTGTGGAGGAATTCGACGTGGAGTTTCATTTCCAGCACGGAAGTTCCATGTGCTGGAGAAGATTCTGTTAGGCTCATTTTGGTAAGCCAACCTCCTTCCCCCTTCAATAAGCGGTAGCCTCCAACCGAGTCCAACATGGTCGATCTTTACACGGGTTAGAATAGCATCGGCTAGAAGATTCGAGGCCATTCGAGAGTAGAGCTGTTTCCTACTAACCCCCCCCCCATCCCGCCCCTGCGGGAAGAGCCTCAGACGTATATAGTGCTCGTTTCCCCTTGAGACAGACACATAGTTGAGAAGTCTCGCCCAGACGCAAGAAGATTTCCCTAGTTCCGAGTCAGGTGCTAACAACAAAGCAAAGTGACAGTTGAACTATTTTTGTGTATTGGAATTAGCCCCAGCAAGTGAGGTAATTCAATTTAACGATCGCTACCGAGTGATTTTCCCGACTTCTCTCATAAACTCCTGTCGAAGCCATCCTCGTTCGCCCCTCGTTTTCGGGTGGCCGAAATACTCTCCCCTGGACCGGGCATTACCGCCCTCCTCCTTTTTTGGAGAACCGTCATCACTTTAAGTTCCCGGTCAGAAGTTTTGAGTACCCTGGCCTCACGTGCAGAATACATCTGTGAAGCCTTACCCCGTCGTCTCACCCGGAATCTTCCGTTACCCAACCCCTTTTCCCCTTCAGTAACATATTTGCGTTAATTCCATCCATTTGAATAGTCTCTCTTTTGTAACACATTAATTTTAACTTCATAGTCTGATTCATAACTACAATTCCGCCCCTCGTTTACCGGTGTAATTTTGCCCATTAATTTATCTGATGTAATTTTGCCCATCAATTCTCTCATTATTTTTATGTAAATAAAATTATATTTTTGTACATGCCTTTTTTAAATAACCTTGAGCTTTGCCATTGCACATATTATAGCTGACCTCGTTGCACTCTTATCTAGTTGTTTCCCCCGTCGAAACTCGTTGCGTTTCGTCCCTTTTGTCGGTTCGCCTTTAAGTTATTGGTCCCTTCCCTATAGATATAATATGGTATTGATGTAATGTAATGTCATACTACGACACTCTTTATACAAATTATTTGCCTTTAAGATCGTATGATTAGGGAAGATGGCAATCTATTGGATACGATATTTGTAAGATTGAAGCCAATATCATTTTCCTGAGCTGGATTGTCCTTGGCAATAGACGAAAGGTCTGCATGCAAAGCGCTATCTCCTCCGGTAATGATGACTGGCAAAACCTCTCAAAAATCTATTCATGTATCGTGATCTGCGTCATGCAATCGCTTCGTAGGATGTTACCGGATATTATGCTTTCACACTTGGATAAGCCAGGCATGACATATTTGATAGCTTTGATAAACAATATTTATCAGATAGATTCATATCGAATTCTTATCTTGGTTGCATTTTTAAAGCCTGGCAGATATTACTCTACTCCAGCATATTTATCCTGAATCTCTAACTTCCTGTGAATGCAAGTTAATAAGGATATTGGTTTAAGTTAAGTTATCCTTTTTTTCTTGGAAAGAGAAGGTCATTTTTATTCTGCTTAATGTTTCTATCGCAAGTTCTACTCAGTGTTGAACGTTCAGTTCCGACTGTAAAATGCCATCTGTGAGATCTTCCTTCGGACAGAGCAATTTGCAGGTATCCTTAGATATGGAGAATGCCTATCATATCAATACGGCATCATGCAGCCCCTCTGCAAAATTGGGGCGAGAGGAAGCCTCCCAATCTTATTGTGAGTTTATTCGAGATTGTCGAATCCCCAAGTGGGTTGGAAGAGATCTATCTGGTCCAATAGAGCAACAATAGGGAGTTCCCTAAAGAAATGTCATCAGTATCACTTTTTTTGAATTCAGGATCAGCCTTATCGCATGGGTGCTGTCGAATGTTGTTCTTGCCATGCTCTAAGTACACGACATTCCGATCGGTTTTGGTGCAACCTAGATGCCTACCTTGGACCTTGTCTCAAACATGCTCTCAAATGCATCTGTATCTCTTTCGAAACGCCTGGCCTCGTTTGCTTTTGGCCAGGACTAAAATGGTGCATTTATCTCACATCCCAGGGCTTCGCTTTGACCCGATGATGGGGATAGCCTAATGTGGTGAATACTGCAGTTACCTTGATCTTTTTTTTTAATAGATATCTTACCTTTGAGGGCCACCATATTCATAGCCTTAGGGTCTTCTAGTCAGGTCATAGACATTATTTGTTCGGTGACATTCAGTACTTAGAGTACTGATAGTGCTACTTCCTTACTTTTTACCACCACTTTATTTTTTCCAATTTAGAAAATGAATGCGAGTTTTGTCGCATCCAAAACCTAGTAGAAATGCCGGAAAGTTTACTCGATCCACCACACTGGTATCCGTTTGGCGACCGGTTACCTACGAACATCCCCTCTCATTGTCGATTTTGTTGATATACAGCTCATTTTACCCTGTACACCCTGTATCATTAACTTCGACGCACGGCACCAGTGACTCCCCCTGTCTATAAAGGCTCTCAATTTATCTTCGGTCAAACTCGACGGCGCATATGGCACCGGAAGAGGCCAAAGAATTACCTAGGCCATTAGAGTTTAGGTGGAGGAATCTCATTCAAGAACTCCATGTAGAAGTAGAGCCGGTGTGGCCTTTGATTCAGTCAGGAGTACACTCTTGAGAGTACCGGCGCTGAATGTTTTTTTCGCCCCGTCGCTGCCTCCGTCTTCTAAAGCGCAGGAATATTGCTTTTGAATTTCTTGAACACCATGTCGTGTCATATTGAGACTAACTAATAAAAAATACACGAATAGCTCTAAATCTAAAGAAAGAGTCGACTCTCATACCTTCTGCCCCTTGTGTGATTCCGGCGGAGCTCTTCCCTGCGTTGCGTCTGCCAACACGACCCACCTGATTGCAATGTATCTCTCCGGTATAGGAGATTAAGCGTAAAATTTGGTTGAGCTACCCTTGGCCTCCATTTAACTCTGGTATAAACGCTAGGTAGCAGAGGAAAATAGTGGGAATTAGTCAGGCCGGGTGAAATAGACCAAGAATGGTAGAAAATAGGTTAGTTGAAGCCACAGGAAGATTTAAACAGGAAAGTACACCACTATTATCAAAGGTATAGATAAGAAAAGGAAGGCTTAATACATGTAGGTTTAGTTCAGTAAATCATTTCATTAATACTGAACCCCTAGAGCAAGAATAGGATGAAATTCATGAAATATGATGACTATTAAAGTCTCCTAATAAGAGTACAGGTCGGGGTAGTATTTAAAGAAAAACTAGAAGTTTGGAGCTCATGGATGCAAATATACTGAAGATAAAGTAAATTTCTAATTTATTGAAAGATTCAGATAGTATTGATCTCAAAGTAGGTCTGAAAAGGTTTAGGGACATGAGTGATGGTACTTCATACTTCTATAAATACACCACTTCCTCCACTATTATGCTCAGATATATTCATATTGTAAAACCTTTAAAAAGAATTAACTAAAATTGTTATCTAGGTGAGTTCCTAGAAGGTGAGGATAGTTGGTGAATGATCAATCAATAAAATTTGCAAAGTCGGGTGAAAGATTTGTAGACATTAAGGATCGATGATTATTTAAATTATTCCAGATTGCATCTGCTTGGATATTAATGTAAAGCAAGGGATTAACTAAGGTATGTTTTACATACTTCAGGCTCTCTGTGTTGAGGACATTTAGGTTTCCTTAGCAGTAATCGATTGCTCCATAGTATTTAAGGTATCTATTTGACTCAACTGTGAAGTTTTATAGTATAATTTCTTTATGCAAAATATGATCTTCTATTAGCAGTTTTTAAAATTGTATTACCTTCTCCCTCAACCAAATAATTTTCAAAATGTTCACCTCCACATTTATAACACTAAGATAGGGACTTTTAAAAGGCAATCAGAATAAGCATGTGTTTCACAATATTTAGTAAATCTTTTTTACTCATACATGTTCAATTTCTATGTCCAAATTTCTAAAATGTTATATCTGACAACATTTCCAGATATAACTTTGTCTAACGTTTATTACTCGTAATATTGTTATTCCTTGATATAGGTAGACTGGTTCTTTTAACATTCAAAATAAATTGTCAGATATTTTTATGCTTATTCATAGCTATATTTGATTATGTACCACTACAATACGATTTATAATCACCTTTCTCTACTTTTATGTGATTATCATCTAACTCCAATGCAAGAGATTCAGATATGGACTCAGGTCTACTTTTAGAGTTTTCGCCTTCCTTTCTGGTCGGCCCATTAAAATTGGAGATAGCTTTAATTTCACGGTCCTCTTGATATAGCAAGTATCTCTTATTGCTTTGCAATTGACACTCATCCACTATTGTTCTTGCTAATTCTTGTATTAGGCCTGTAAAAATTAAGACTAGTCAAATTATGGCCAAAGCCACTAAGTACGGTAGGACCAATACAAAGGGCTTACCTATAAATTACCTCTAGGCTAAACTTCGGCCCATTTTCAAATCAAATGTACTCTATTTTGAATTTCTCTAGAAGGTTTCAACTGGTCATCGAGAATCGATCCAAAGTCAATTCTGTGAAAAAAAAGGTGAGGAATTGGCGCGGAAAGAGGCAATGAACACGAAGAGGGGTCATCGGGTCAAGAACCAGATGACTGCAATGCCATGGCACGCACATAAAATGGGGGCATTAAACACTAACTACTTGACAAACGGGAAGTTATGAAACCTTGCGCATGAAATCAAACCATCATATTTTACAACTACCAGACTAGTCCTTGTAAAACGACCAGTGCTGTGGATCGTTAGAACTTCCTACACTATTATGTGTCTCCACACTTAATATCAATTTATGGGTTTCAATATCCACATGCATTTATTTTAGCATGGTCTAATTCGGGAGACAAATAAAGATGAAAGCACTTGGAATCACATTTCTTTTTCCTATATAGAGAAATAAAAGAAAAAGATCTTTGCAAATATAGTAATGGGATTGTTCAATGAGAAATTACTTACAATCAGACTACATAATTAAAGTGATTTAGTTGAACAGTCTAATTTTAATATAGAGATGTCTGGTAAAAAGAGAAGTACTATGAGTTGATGTCTATTGTCAGGGGTCATCGGCTTCAATGAACAATTATTTCTTCTAAACAGGGAGAGAGATAATTTGGCAACGTGTAGAACGTAAATAGATGGCTTCTAATGAATTATATTAAATTCTTAATGCTTAGAAATCTTTGAAGTGTCCAAATTAACTAATCTCCTGGAAACAGAAGTATCGCATTGACTAAATTTTGTCTCTAAGTAGTTTGATTTCTTTAAGCAAAACCTCGACTTTTCTTCCCGATTTGAGATTCAGCCAAGTGTTAAATCTCGCCAAATCCTGCCATTCTCTTCCTTTGACTTCATCTCGGAAATTTTGATCCTCCACTAATTCACCGGTCCAACACGACACTCTAATTTATCATACATACTCTTTAGCTCTAAAATTACAACAATACTTCAAGTTACAAAGGTGATCGTGTTTACTCTATATTTGCTCTAAACATATTTAATAAGTGTCCTGCTCCGATGCATTCATTCATCTGCCTCCCTTTTTGCCTTGAAGATCCACACCTTATGTAAAGATTTTCCTCAATAGACAAGTGCTTTGTAAAGAAACGTGGTATTGAGGCACGATTTACCCCCCAAAATATTGTTATTACTTAAAAGTCTTTCTCTTGCCATTAAGTTTCGAACGGTTGTCATTTCTCTCCTGAGACAAATTCGAATTTCGATACAATATGGTTTCAAGCGCAAGAAACAGCGTCATTTCCATCAACCCGTTCCCGATAGACGTCTTTTTGGTAAAAAACGCCATAAGGATTACACCTGTATTTAATCACTGGCCTGGTTGAAATAAAGCTAGAGTATATTTGACAAGAGTACGCAGAATAGAAACATGTAACCGTTTCGTGTTCTATTACCACAGAGATTTCTTTCCATGAATAAAAGAGAATAAATCGATTGCGAACACTAATATATTTATACAAAACTAAGACTGTAAAAGAATAATAATAAATAAATAATAAAAACAAGAAAAATTCTTAATTAATTTCAATAATAATTAATATTACTAAATTATGTTGGAAATGAATTATATTAATTGAAGAAATAAATCCCGAACGAGTATGTTAATTATCTACGGTAATTAAAAGGTAGCTTCAATTCAATAAATTACTTCAGGTTATCAAGGCTGAGATTTTATTATCTAGGAAGAGAAATTTATTTTGATAATTTGAAGTATTTTAACAAGTTAGGAGATAAGAATGTGATGCAAAGATTAGAAGAAGAAAATAGAGTTTGAAAAGGAAATAATCAAGAAAGGATGATAAATTACGAAGGCAATTTACTCATGATATTATCAAAATCGATTGGTTGATAAAATAAGGTTAGATGAAATATTGAGGATGATCAGGTTAGGTTAGGTTATTGCAGTGGAGCGAAAAAAGGGTTCCTTCTTTAAGCAGAGGAAACATAGGAGCCAAGCTGCTCTCCTCACCCTGGCCCCTTCCCCTGCAAATTCCTATTGATCAACGAAATCAGGTAGTCTTTGGGAGTAAAAGAAACGAAGATGAATAAGGTGATGAAAAGGGAGAGATATGAGTGGCAAAATTAGGATAGAAAAGGAGAAAAAAGAATCTAGCAAAAGAAAAGATGAAAATGACAAAAAGATTCCTTTCAACGGTGAGGCCAAAATCACGTTTTGCGAAAACAAAGACCCAAAGAAAGTAATTAAGTTTGGTAAATCCCTGTTTCAGTTCATCTTAGAAATTCATTAGAAGTTCGCGCGTGACATGGACGTTAAAAATCGGTGTAGGAACATTTATCATAATATTCGGAAATACTGTGTGGATATAACATACCTACTTGCACACGTGTATGTATCCACTCGTATTTAGAATTCATAATATTGTATATTATACATATCCGTAGATACCTTTTCGATACGGTCATTAAATTGACAGTAAATACTGTTCTTATATGCTGTACTCAGCCTATTAGTAAAATTGTACACCCGATAGGCCTTGATTCATATTAACATTCTTAATTTCCTGATCTTTTGCAAGGTCTTGTTTCTTAGCCCTATTTCTGCTTTTGATGAACGAATTTTCTATTTGCTCGAATGATCAGATGATTCAAGGCAGGGTGGAATGACGTGACAAACTGGCATTAGCAACTGATTGACCAGGTCACCTTTTCAATGTCAGCTGAAGCGGCATCTAAATATCAGTCTATTCCTTGTGCTCTGCACTTTCGTATCTGACAGAATTACATATATCCAAACACTTCCTAGCGCATCTTCGGTCTCATTAATGTGCTATACGCATTGTAATTTTGTGGTAAATAGGCAACGCTTACATTGGTTCAAATTACTCCCCAGTGAGCAGTGGTTGATCATATTGATAAGATAGAAGATCCGCAAAATGATATTTGCAGAAATCAAAAGATTAATACACCAAAGCGTCAATTTATAAAGTTAGTATTGCGTTTTTTCTTACTCTTCGTGACTTCTTCAACTCGCTGTCGCATGCTGGGTGTCAAGTTGTGGAGAAGATTCTGATCGATATATTCCATTCTTCTCTTAGCAATCATGGAAGGTTGGAACTGTTTGTTAACTTCTGCTTATCCAACTGATTTTTAAGAAACGCCCACAGATTCCCAATCGGATGAAGGTCAGGAGAGTTTCCAGCCCAAGTTCCGACATTTCAATGAGCTGTTGTGCAAGCAACTTTGTTACTACTCCAGCTTTATAACGGTATTTCATAATGTTGATATAAGTATTGCTATTTACCCAGTTGGTGTTGGATCGTTGAAAGATATTATTGGAACACATTTCGGGATTATTCTTTTTTCGTTGCAGTATTATGGGGAAGATGTACCTAGGAATATCTTTATACATGAATAACCCGTTCGACGATGTTTCGCTTTTGGAAAGATGCAGGATTAATGGTAATGTTCTTTTTTTCTTCCAGATGTATGAAACAGTAAAAAGAGTGCTTTGTCAGAAAAAAATAACCCTGTTTCCATTCTTCTATCCACTAATCCTTGTGTACCTTCTGCTAAACAACAATCTGTCATTGATGTATTTCTTAGTGAACAGCTCCTTATTTGCTGCCCTCCTTGTCACGAGACCGTTGTGAAGAATTCTTGGTCTCACTGTGCGAGCGGTGCAGAAAACCACCCTATTGTCAGTCTTAAGCAAGTTTGAGACCAATATCCTTACGATTTGACGCTTTTTATATACACTTGAGACGTCCTGACTCATTCTTTGGGGCCAATTGCACCTGTCTCTTTTAACAACAAACTGGCCCGGAATACAGTTCGTACAAGCGTATCAGTCCTTTAGCAAGTAGCAATTGCTGTACTTGAGAAGTCACCTTGTGGCAAATCAATAATGACTGCACTGGTTTCTTTGGGAGTAACCATCGTTGGCGAAAAGTATAATGATGTCAACATTTCTGTTCCACTTCCAGTGTTGAAGGCTATGATTTCTATGAGAATGATTTTGTTCCATCATCTCACCACCGTTTATAATTATGGTAACAATTAAGTAGTTAAATATAGTTAGTTGGCCCATTAACTGTGTGTATGAGTTACACATGTCAGAATAACAATAACAGATATATAATAAAGATAGAGTATATACGTAAATATACATTATAGCTATTCATATAATTATAACCGTAGGTCCGTCCATAAGTAAAGAGGCGTTTTTTTCGATCGGGAAGCGTTAGTGTAAAGGATAAAGTCCGTTCAGAAGGACCACTAGAATTCAATCGTGATCTTTTAAAAATTACTTTGAAAGAAAACCCGATTAAAAATGTTAAAGAATTGGTGGTAGCTCCATTAAACTCATTCAAAGGACATCATCATTTAAAAGAGATCGAAAGGGTTTCATGATTGTGGCAATGGATTCCTCACGACCCTGAAAAGGTAAAATTGCAAGGAAGAATAAAGATTTGTTCTTCCTCTTCTCAATTAAAAAGTTAGCCATTTATAAATATCATTGTTACAGGAGACGGAAAGTGGCTCATGAGATATCGATCGGGCTTGGTAATTGCGTTGGGCGCCCAAAAATCTCCAACCATCCGTACTCTCCGGGCGCCTTTTTAGGCACTAAGTGGATTGGTGAGGCCCATGGAGTGCTCGACGGACGCACGAATCCCTCCTTCAATAGCTTTTCGAGAGTTGCCTTGACAACCTGCAATCTCTTCATCGATAGAGGCCTAGGCCGTGCAAAGGACGGTGGGGGCACTGTAAGTGTCGATATTGTGGCTAACCACGTGTGGCCACGGTGGTGATGTCTGAGCGGGAGTGGGTCCTAAAGAGACCCATATTTCTTCAGGATGGCCCAGCATGGGGAGGGGGAAGGTATGCTCTGAAGATCATTTATAATCAGGGCTACTGCAGGTTCCTCAGATAATTTACCACTTGATGCGAGCTTGGTCTGTTCGTCCACCAGTACGCCGCGCGCACAATCCACCAACAGGTTGAAATTCGTTAATAAATCAATCCTAAGAGCTAAGAGGTGGTATCCGCGACTAGAAACGACCATCTAAAGGACTATCGAATACTAGGGATCACTATGTTTCTATGAACCTCGCCGTGCATCTGGATTTTTCCTCTATTTGCTGTTGATATGGTTACGTTGGATTCGCGCAATTCACTAGACCTTGCCCATTCCGCCGATATTATTGAGACATTTACCCCAGTGTCCATTAAAAATCACCCTTTTTATCATATATTTTCGCGGCGACGGTGACAACTAATGGCATACCAGTGGCCGCGCCTGCTAAGGCATGACTGACTCGGTTTCCTGTGAGACTGGCGAATATGGAATGGAGGAAGGTGCATTTGCAAGTGTTCTCTTCTTTTTGTCTACTTGCACCAGGGCTTATGAAACTTGGCCTTCTTGCCGAAGTACAGGTGCGAGCGGCAAAACACAGGTTTCTCTTGTTTCCGGAATGGTCTCAATCCCTCACATTACGCGCACTGTAATTATCATTAGGCACCACTCGTGCAAAACCCCTCCGAATTATTTACGCACTTATCACTCACTTCGTTAGAAAACGCACTGGACGCGAAAACGACACTGCATCTTTCAGAATTTACACTACGACATCGCTCTTTATCAAACGCAGTAAGTTCATCCGCCATTTACCCAATTAGTCCACGGTTAGTTCTTTTTGCGTAGCATTTAAAGGCGTAATGTTTGTCGGTAAGGATTGTATAAATTTATGACGCACGATGTCCTCGCCTACTCTTACCTTAAGGGCAGTTCTTCGACATGGATTGAGGGCCTGCCTGTGAGTGCTGAGGATGCTATTAGCTTTTCGAAAGCTCAGGCTTGGTCATCTCGAAAAGGGCGATCACTTCCGTTTGCAAACTCTAGTAGTTTGGCTCAGCTAAAATGGCTGCCAGAAGACGGTCAACAGTCTCAGGCAGAAGTGAGGCTAATACGTGAAAGAACATGGTCTCCTTTTTAAACACACAAATGTGAAACTACGCATCCATAATGCGAAACCAACCTGAGACTGCTGATTCATTGAAGATGGGCGGCTTGATGTTAATGACAATAATGAACTCCCGTTCACCTTGTCTTGTCTGATGGTTGCTTGCAAAGTACATTTCTTCGATACCTTCACTGTTTGCAACGTAGAGGTCACCACTTTATGGGGGGGGGGGGGTCAAGGCACTTTTTATGGCAGGGAAGGTAAAGTAAACCGTCACCAGCTTAGGGGAAATCAGGAAACTCGGTTTATGTGAGATGAAGCACGTCACCAGTAGTTTGAAGGTTAAAATTACGCGGATATTTTTGAGAGCTCCCTCAAGTCCCACGATTGAGGTGATAGACAGCGTTGATCTCGTATTTGTCTCCAAAAGATACTCAAATAATATTCCAGCTTGGCTGGACTTACTGAAGGGTTGTGATCGAGAAAGGACTAAGAGGAATCACGAAAAAAATAAATGTCCAATTCCAACTAACAAACGAGCAAAGCAAAAGAGAGGCTCGCGTTTACAAAATTAGGTCAGGGAATATTTCATTACCGGTTAGGAAAGCGAGTGTTACGGGAACAAGAATTAGGCAGGTACAACAGGGGCTTCACTACGCTAAACGAACCGAAATTAATTTTTTACTATCGATCGTCTATCTGACTTAACTCTCTACCCAAGTGGGGGTTCCTCTCCTCCTCTATTTTTTTCTATAAATAGTACAGGAAGCGTAGCCTCTGGGATCACAATGTTTGTAGCTCCGCACACTGAGCGGGATACTCCTTATCCCATGGTCTCCGAAGATCATCGATAAAATCGCGCCCACAAATTTTCACTATCTCATATATAATTTTATCATTCCTGCGACGCAGACAGCTGTCTCTAATTCCATTTCTAGACGAGAAATGTTCGTTTTTATTACACTGTCGCCAAAGTGGATTGCTTTCTGAACTCTTCGCTTCCCGCTTAATTCCTTAACCGAATTACAAATAAATATACATGTATATCCGCGAGGACATTTGTTACAATTCTTCCTATTCCTGCGAGGCACTTTGCTGGTGCAATTTTAGTCCAAGGGCAATGCTCTCCCTTAACTGATAGAAGTGTTTATGATTCTTCGAGATTTCGAGATAATTTATTAAGCCAAGATTTCATTATAAATAAGAATATGACAATGAAACATGGGAGGAAGTTCAGGTTTCGGACTAGATTGGTGGGAAACTACTTCATGTACACTATATTCGAGAAGTGAAATAGGCCTTAAGTTGCTGTAACTACCTGCCTATAAGGTTTGACCTCCATTATGGGCAGAATGTTAGCGACACGATAGCAAAAAAATAGCAAAGAACCTAGAAACAAACATCTTGATCCTGGATTCCTAACATTGGTTTTAAAGGAACCAATCGTATCTTACAAATCTACCAGAAAACTTTCACGGCATTCTAGGTGAGCACGATCGTCATCGGGCTGTGGACATCTTATATCTGAACTTTCAAATGGCCTTTTATAAGGTGCCATACAAGAAGATGATGTGCAAAGTCTGCGTGGCTGGCATTACAGATAGAGTGGCCGCCTGGAACGAGAACTAGTGTCAGGCAGAGGACAAAGAGTGAGAATAAAGGAGGTAGCCTCGAGATGGGCCCTGCGGAGTAGTGGGTTGCCCCAGGATTCCGTACTCGGTCTTCTCTTGTTGATGATCTGAAAAAAATGATATAGACAGGGGCTGCTTTGCTCGATATCCAAATTTGTGGAGGATACAGTATTAGGAGGCGGTGTAAGCTCACGCAAAGGGGTGGAAAGCCTGCAAAACAGCCTTGAGAGGTTAGAATGTGGAGCCTAAATTGCAAGGGGGCAGTAGACTTAAGTAATAACCTCACAACTGGGCTCCCTGTTGTCCCTAGGGTACACATATTGGGCACACATATTGAACACTGAAATAATATGCCCGGTAATAGCAAGGAACTAATGGAGAATAGTGTAAAATGCTCGTAAATAATGTTAAACCGCAATTTAATATGTATTAAAAAACCCAGAGAATATTGAAGGGATGCAAGCGAAATCGTTGGAGTTCCTACGCGAATGTACAAACATACATACATGATGAAACAGATGCGAGCTGCAGGGTCTGAAAACAGATAACACAGGCAGCTGAGCAAATTTAGGGCGGAATCCGATCTGACCAGCCAGATTTTACGTGAATTTGTGAAACGACGGAATTAACCTTGCTATGAATGACGGTTTGACAAAACCACGATCAGCCAACCAAAGGCAAATACACTCTACATACACACGTAGAAAACAATAAAGACGCACATATTACCCTTAGACTCTGCCCAGCAGTCCTAATTAAGAACGGACGAACACACTTTGATCCAATTGACTTTTGTATAAATAAGACTGGCAGAAACGCTCTGCTTGAATAATGAGTCTTGATTCTCGATCTTGACTTATAGATTATAAACTTTATTAATCATTCCTCATTATTAGTATCAGTCATTTAAAAGGATAGCCTCTCGCCTAAACATTAAGTAGGCATAAAAAGGAAGGCCTCGTGACTGGTTATGGAGTGCTCCTCTCCCAAGAAGGTAGAGTCTATGACCGGTGATCCCTCGAAGGATAAAAAAGAAGAACCTTGGCAAATTTTCTTTCAAGGAATAGGCTGAGGGGTGGTTGAAGTTTTTCCCGACTCTTATATATATATATATATATATATATATATCCTATTATCTCGGATGAGGAGGAGGAGGAGTATTACTCCTTATACTTCGTTCGGCCCGTGCCCTAAATGGGTTTATTGACTCAGAGTGCTTAGAGGTTGGCTAGGGAGGGATTGGAATGAATTTTGCAAGCAAGCGACCCAAAGGAAGTTAGATACACAACAATGTGAAAATAAAATTTTAATTAACAATAAACAAGAATATATATATATATATATATATATATATATATATATATATATATATATATATATATATATATATATATATATATATACAAATAATGTGCTTTGAGAGATAAATCAATAAGTGAATTTCGGATATCTCACTTGGCTTGAAAATTACTATTCACTATGTAAATCCCTATACACTTGTAATGTTGGTAAGAGCTTCGCGGTGAAGTTGGGAAATGTGAAAGAGACGGGTTACCTTGGAACCTGATGTTCGGGTGGCGCTGGTGAGTAAAGGTGGTGAGATAACGGGTGGAGACGATGTGGTAGGCTCTCCAGGGACCGACTTGATCCCACAATTCCGTCACGATTCTGCTGGAAGAAGAAGGTGAAGGGAGCTTCTTGTTAAAGAGGGTCCTACGCTCGTGAACTCCAAGGAATCTTGGGTGCCTCTGTGAGGGGGAAGGGATAAATTGACATATCGACGCGTAGGGTCACGGAGAAAAGCCAGGAATTATTTTTCTCTCTTAAGGAACCAGAGTGAGGCTGTTTGTAGCTTTGGCTCTGACACGTGAGTATAAGCTTGGGTCCACACTGGCTTGCAGACCAACTGGGTAAGGAGCCTCCCTAACTGGGACCGAACTCCTCTCTGAATACTTGATGCTTCGACGAATTACCACTACAGCGAAAGATGGCAATTCCTGCCCCACTAGACACTGTGCAAGCTCTACTACTGAGGCTTAAAAGAATTCATCTTATATACTCGAAACTCAGGAGAGGTTCTCAGGGCTCCGGGAGTAGATTAGATGTCAAGCTACTCCACTTTGTCCTTTATGAACTTTCGGCAACCATTGAAAGCGAAGATGGGCTCCCATCTACCGATAACCAGTTGAGTAAGGGACTCGGTGGTTAACTGAAATGGCCGGCGGTTTCTTCCGGTGGGAGACCATCAGATATTGGGCCCCAAGGGAAAGGTTTGATAACCCGGCCCGGCCAGAAGGTCGGTAGGAAAAACTTGGGAGCATTTTGCTATTCTCCTAGATTCTCCCATCAAAAATAAAGAGTGCCACATCTCAATTCTCGGTCCGGTCACCCATTCACCCCCTATATGGAGATGGGGCTGAGAATTGGCACATTCCATTCAACATTGACAAGTGCAGTTTCATGCATATCGGTAATGCCTATCCTCGTGAAGGCTACCACCTATTATGTAGAGTTCTGAAGGTGACTGACCTGGAAAAGGACTTAGCTGTGCAAATCAGCAGCGACCTAAAGTTTTCCAGGCAGTGTGCCGAGGTATAAATAAAGCACAACGACTATTGGGATACATAAAGAGGCGATTTAGCTTCCGTAACAAGGAGATTGTCTTCAAAATGTATGACTCTCTATTCAGACCTCACCTGGAATAGGCCGTTTAATTCTGGTCCCTTACACTGCGTAAGGCCATAAATAGACTCAAACGTGTCCAGGCTAAGGTCACCACGTTAATTCACTTACTTGGAAAAAAACTATCAGCGTCGCCATAAAGAATCGGTGCTTTTCTCTCCGGAGACTCACCGATTATGAGGCCAGCTAATAGAGACCTTCAAGATTTAAGAGCTGTGAAAAACGTTGCCTACAGAAGAATGTTCACGTTGAGCACAAATCAGACCCGTAACCATGGTTACAAGCTGGATTTGTCACCATTCTAGATTAGTATTTGCGGGATCTACTTCTCGTCAAGGTGGTGAATAGTCTGTCTGTAGAACAATTCAAATTTAGACTGTATAATGTATTCATGAGTATGTAGAGAACGTCGAGGAAAATATATTATAAAGGTAAGTTAAATAGGCTTAAACTATTTGTCATGGTTTACGGCTGAGTACGTATGTACGTTTAATTCGTACATGAGTAAATCCCTTCCACTTTTATCTAAGAGTGCTCTAATTTAATTCTTTAACCAGGGAGGCTTCGTATTATGATATATCTATTGTCATTTGCTGCGTTCGATGATCTCATTGAACAACTCCGACAAAATATACTTTTAATCATATAAAAGAACGAAATATTAAATCTTGAAACACACCAATTCTATAGGAAGAGAATTTAATAAAAATTAACACTACAAATGAGTAATACGAGATGGTTGACGCAAAATTCACGAGATTTAAGCTCAATTAATGCTAGTTCTTAAGGAATTTGAAATTGAAATAGTATGGTTACGACTACCAGATTAAAATATTTTTGTTACGAATACATTTTCGCACAGAATGGGAAATGACAAAAATGAATAAATTTTTTATTCGTTTTACCTTTAAGTCAGAGTGTGTCGACAGTTGGGAGACCTTGAAAGTGAGCCTCCTCGCTGGGTTGGTTTGGGCGAGTTTGACTGGAGACCTCCTCTCTGAGGTGAGGCGAACGTGGTGAGGTGATTCGTAAAAAGAGTTGATTCTTCTCTCGGGGTGATGGAGGCGAGGGACGATGCTTCTCTCAACTTGAAGATGTAAGTGAGGGGATCTTGGATGAATGGAAGCTATCCTGATCGCTGTGCTACCAATTCTGGCTTCTTGACAATGAGACTTAACCAAGATGTGAATCTTTTCTTGAATGGGAATTAACTTTGGTCTTCCTCAATAGTGAGGGGTATCTCGACCTATTCATCGAACGAAATTGTTCTCGATACCACTGGTTTGCTCTTCTAAGCGAACAAAAAAACATCCTCGGGAGCGTAAGTCCCGCTTGGTTCAAACTATTTTCTTTATTTCCTGTTTCACTCAGGGACTCGTCTTCTTCACTCGATGGCTACACGAATTCTCCTTTAATTCCTCAAGATCGAGTTATATACGTTGATTATCCCCTGCGGGAGGGGAAACGAGGATGTTTAGGAGGTGTGAATCCTTACTAGCCAAAAGTAAAGCCCCTCTCCTAGGGCATAAAATTTCAACGCTGTGACACTTCGCCCCTTCATGTTTATGTACGGGGAAGGTGAGGCTTCGTCTATTTGGCGAAAATAGACATAAACAATGGGAAGGGAAAGTGAGCCTGTTCATAGATTTTCTGCCGAAAAAGCATTAGGCAGCAAGATTTTCATTCTAAAGGCTCTCACACCCTACCTTGTATATATTAACGAACTCACAACCAGTCTCGTAAATTACGAAATCTGATGACCGAAATCCGTCTTTGTGAGCGACTTCAAGGGCTCTTTGGGCAGCGGAGAAAGGGGGTAGGGTAAAGTCTTGGCCCAACGCGGAGCGTAACTGTTGACGCTGACTAAACAAACTATCGTCTGTTTGTCCTATTTATATTCATTCCTCCATACTATTATATTAACATTTCCTGATTGTGGCCTTTTTCACATCACACTCAGGTAACTTTTCCGATTTCTGTAGCAGCAAAAGTGGGTGGGAAAGGTGGGTGGAGAGAGCCTTCACCTGTGCTATGCTTTTTCTCATGCTACGTGTTAGGGCTTTCCAAAAGAAAGTACCTCCTGAGTATGGTCAGCAATGTCTCTGATGTGCTACTATTCCTTGTGACTCCTTGTGACTCTCGCTCTTCATCTCTCTCCATCCCTCTCCATATCTCTCTCATTCTCTCACTCACCTCCTCCCTCCTTCCTTCCTTCTTCAAGTGTTGCCTCAAGAATGTGGGGAAAATAGAGGAAGTGAAAATGTGATTAAGGTTCATTGAAAATAAATTGGCAATAGCAAAGTATTTTAGCTCCGAATGCTGGCAAGGAACCTTAATGTTTTAATCCTTAGACCAAACATCACACTAGAGAATAAGAATTATTTAAAACTATGTCAACACAAAGGGATCCAATAAGGTCGTCATTGTTAAAGAAGCTCCCAGCGACTTGATCGAGTGACTAATAGTTTCTTGCGCATTTTATCAGTAATCGGAGTCAATTTTCTAATTAATTAAAAACGCTTAAGTTCTCACTTTGCGGAGATTTCTCGAATGCCAAAAATAATGTCAAATATGGGAACTCATAACTGAAGGGGTTCCCGACCAAGTCATTTCACTGTCGACTTCTTACATTCTTCTTTATTCCTCTATATTTTTCCCCGCTATCTTCAGAAAATGTTGTTCTTCTTTCAATGATTATATTTCTCTTCCTTTTTTATTCATTCTTCCTTTCTTCACTAATTCCCTCCCTAGTAGCTCTATTGTGAAAAAGAAGGAAAATTAACCTTATTCTTTCATTTGAGACTTCAGCGGGTGGGATTAGTCATGAAATAAAATGGAATTCCAAAGATGGATCGTAATTGCAACTAAAAAGTATGAGAATTCTTCCGATGAGGTGAACTTAGCAATTAATCTATTTTCTCTTCATTTCTCAGTTAAAATTTGTATCCTATTTAGCGATTACAACGGTGATACAGAACTAATGGAGGGAAGAGCAAGAAAGAAAATAAACGGGCCAAAAATAATAATAATATTAAAAAAAATTCAGAGAATAAGAATATACTTTTTGATTCGCGGGTCGAGATGACCTACATGATGTTGGTTTGCAATGTTAATTAGCTGGTTTGAAAGCGTCTACGATTAAAGCTTCCTTGGAGAGGAACGTAATCAATTAGCACTCACTTGATAATTTGTCTACTGACATTATAATTATCATTTGTTCGATATAATAATTTGGAATGATCTGACTCTACTTGATGGTTTTCATAGCTGAAATAATTAAAGCCTGCATTGCCTTTCCTGTATACACATACATCATATTTGTTTTTGTAGATGCGTTTCTCCATTTTCTTACGTACGGCCCTTCCAACATAAGTTTGGTCAGACAAATGGACAGAAAGTTAGGGAAACGTATATAAACAACTAAATATGACATAAACAACGTGATAATATACAAAGCCTCTTTGATCATATTTCATCCGAAACCCATCAAATAGATTAGGATCAAGCTAAATATTTATTTCACTAGCGATAAAATATCATGGTCTAGCTTATCCAGTCGGTCATAAGATTTTTCCTTTCCAATCTTTTCCCAGAAAGCTTTGATCTCAGTCACTCTTGAATTACCTTAAGCCACATATATCTCGTGGCCCATCTAAACCCGAATTCATGGCCTCAAAAGTCAAGAATATAAATATTTTTGTCTGTACGTAGTACCTGCCATTCTTGGATAACGCTTGATATTCCTTATGGAAATACGGAAGGATATTAAAGACACTAACGTTACAGAAGGGCCTTTAACATAAAAAATGATCTTCTTGCAGGATAACAAATAAGTGAATAAAGCAAAATATTTCACCCTCATAAAATGAAACAATGATGCTTGTGTTAGACAAATGATAATAATTTTATCGCTCGAATTCCCGAACGTCTTGGAATGTCTCTTCCCGCCTAACATCGATTAGCTGAAATCAGTGTCTCGTTCTCAGTTTTTTTCGTTTAAGTCAATTTGGCTGTTTGAAAATTAGAGTTTTGGGGACAAAAATAGGGTTGTGAAAAGTGCCATGTTTGAGATTAGTGATTAGATTGCTAGCTGATGTGTTTCCTGTTTCCTCTTTTTATTATAGAATTTTTATTTTAAATTTTTATTTCCGTTTTATTTCTTTTTATTGGTTCTGTATAAAATTAGCAGATTTATTTATTATAATTCATTTTACAAAGGAAAAATGAGATGAGAAGATCTAAACAAAATGCTTTTACTCTATATCGAATAAAAATCTTCTCGCGTTGCCTTTTTCTCAATAAGTCTTAGGTTGGATTCCAAAAAGGTGTATTCTTTGACTAATCAATTCTAAATTACTGTATTACAATCTCTATGCTAATAGCTCTGGTGTGAGTTCCTTCAACATTAGTTTGCACCAAAAGATTGGGAAAATGTAAATAAAAGCAGAAATATAATTTGTCAATTTTAAGTTGTATTATTATTAATAATAAATAGCTAAGTATTTATTAGTAGGGACACGTTTTGTTATTTCGCAGGCTATAAATAAAATGATTACTGCTGATGCCTTCGTATAGATGTAGTTAATACCAGTGTAGTCGGATCTTGTTTTATTTCTTTTTATTGGTTGTATTTCAAATCAGTTAATATATTTCGTCTAATTTATTTTAGAGCTAAAAAAAAGAAGTATCTGAGGTGCCCTTTATTTGCCCTCGCCTTTCATTAGAATTCCTGGCAACTCTCCGCCAATAAACTCCATTATGACCTCAAAAGGCACTCACATGGACTCATCCCTTCGAGTGTCGCAGAGAAACGTGCTTTGGAAGAGAAATGGCTTTGGAGAATTGCGCATTCTTCAATTCATAAGTGATTCTTATACTGGCATCTTCTAAATACAGGTCATAAACAAATAAATAAATCAATTTTTACCTTTTTCTTCACTATTTTTTTGATTTTGTGGTACGTACTATACCTTTTGGACTTTTACCAGTCTCTAATACAACTTTTATCGGACCCAACACCAATGAGATATTTTCTGGCAGTCACTAATCGTACTAAATGATAGAATACTTATAATCCTTCGCATCTAAGGTTTAATGTTATATTTGCTATCATTTGTTTCCTTTTTTTCAGAGAATCCTATTATTATGCCAAGATCAATATTACATTAAATATTTCCCTATCAATTTCACTCACAACTCTGTCTAATAAAGCACACTTCCATTGTTAATAAATAAATACTTTTATCTCTTTTAATATTAATAGGTCATCGGTATGTGTAAGTGATGGGTTGTTATCTAGTTGCTCATTTAGATTACTCGTTAATAATACTCAAGGGATTGTTAAAGTAATGTTTTCATTTAAGAAATAATCCCATGCCCAATTGTATTGTTTAGCCCTCTAAGCGTCCATCCCCGGGTTTTGCAAAAGTTATGTTACAATAGGTTTTTTTATCTTTCGGGAGTTGATGTGTATGGTAGAAAAAAATCTAGCAAACAAACGTAAATTTCTACTTTTCCAGCAGATGTCATTAAACATATTTTCCATTGTGTGCAGGTGTTTTTGGATGGAAATAAAGGGAGTCGAGATATCTGCCTTTTTGTGTGTGGGCTAAAAGAAGTCGCACATCAGAAGCTGCTCAGTATCTGCTGGATGACCGTCCACTGAGTCAAAGAAAGGCTCAAGTACGAGAAAGACATCATGTATCGACCTCACTCAGGCTGAATCAAGGTGTCAACCGTTTGGCTGTGTGAAAGGCCTTTGGAAATGATCCAAAGCTCAAACTGACTGCCATAGCGAACAAAAAGAAAGTATCGGTGGTCATGTTATCCAGGGCCCTCAAGGAGGAGGGCGGCAAGGGCTCGAGGTGCGTGTAAAGGCCTATGTTCAGAAACGTATACGAAAACAACGTCGGGAGCGCACTCGTCGCCTATTCAACAAATTGATGTTTCATGCAATCGAATTCTCATAGCTTCTAATAAAAAACCTTAATGATCGATCTGGTCATCAACAAGCAGAGTTTCGGGCACGACGTTTCCTCGGTGCGATACGTATCCATGACAAAGCACCCGGCCTGCGTGATTATTTTTAGCGTCGTGGTTTCAAATGGCGAGAAGGTGCCTCCGGTGTGGTTAGCGGCAGGAAATAAACTAATTGCGGCCAATTGCAAGGTAATCTTGTTCAGTAAATTTTTGCTATGTGTGAAAAATATCACTAAGATTTTTAGCAGGACGCTGGGGTGATCCACACAGCCAAGACCGAAGACCATGGACGAGTGTTGTTTGGGTTCAAACATGAAATTTGGGCCGAAGGAACTCTAGCTACCCCAGTCGCCTGACCTCACTTACATTTGCTACAACATGTGCGTGCATGTCGAAGGCAAGGCTAGCACGGTACGCCGCAACAACGGCTACGACCTGAATTCCTCCGTTTATCCGCCTGTTGGTCAGCATGAAGAAGGACTTCGTCTGCAACGTGGGCGTGGCCTTTAGTTCTTCCCTTGACCTCGTGCTCTCACATTGATTTTGATTACAATTTAAGCATCTATTAATATGTCAATACAACAAAATCCTGTCTCTCTGCATTATTTTGTAAGTCATTGAGAAGGTGACGACACCGCTCCCGACGTTGTTCTCGCATACAGAAGGTCAGCAGAGAAATTTGAACGCACGTCAACCTCTTGCCGCCCTCCTCCTCGACGGCCCTGAATACCATGGCCACCATGGCCACCATGATCATCTTCTTCGCGAAGGCTGTGATTTTGACCTTCGGAGACTTTTGAAGGTCTTTTTACAGGCAAACGATTGACAGCTTGACGTCTGCCTGAACGAGATCGATCTTGCAAGTCTTTTACGTACTTGAAGCTCTACGCGACTCCGCGGACAGTAATCCGACTGTTGTTAATTTGCTTTAAAAAGACGTTTTAATGACATCTGCTGGAAAGTAAAAGTTTATGTTTGTTAGGCGGCACTTTTATATCACATAAGTAACCTCTTAAAAGATAAAAAATCACAGTTTAGCACTAATTTTCCAAAACCAGGTAAGTAGAATATCGAATTAATAGAAGGAATTGAATGGACGGGACGAAATTCCGATTTAATTTCTTTACTGTTACTTGAATTCACGCAGGTTACTCAAAGGAGAAAGTGGTAATTGTAGCAGCTGACATCTTTGCTAGCTCCTACAAAAGTTCGGAAAGATGCAGTTGGCAATTTCCCGTCTAAGAAATTATGCATCTCGCCTCTTAAAATTCATTTGTACGACATTCCGATAATATTTACCACATACGATTACCATATCCGATGTGTGGTACCCTCCAACCAATCCCAACCCTTGTCTAACGCATTTCAAACCATCCAATCAGTGTAGACCTTCTTGTTCCTGCCTCACTCGAACTTTCATTCTTTCACTTGTGTTGTGTCTAGCCGCCGGATAAGTTTCCCCCTGAGATTATAATTCATGCAACGTTTAGTGGCTATAACATAAAATTTATCAACTATAATCTATAAAAATTAATTTTCCACATTGCTATACCATTAATATTAATGTAAACCAATTAGTATTAGTTCCCGTTGTATCGAATAATTTCTTTAACCACTCAAATTATTAATTCATTTATTATCAATCATAATTCATTTTACTGCAACTGTGTGTTTCTATTTTCCTTACTCTTTGTTATATTATACTTACGCTCTTTCAATGTTAAGTTTTAAAAACAAACCCTGTTAAAAATTACAATCATTACTTGCCTTGAAACTACTCGATTACTTTGGTCACTTCCTGCCTTGTTTTCTCTGTTCCAACGCGTTCCCCTAACAAAAGAACAAGGGCAGAAAGAAAATATGGAAGAATCTAAAGAAAAGCAATGTATAATAAATAACGAATAAATAATGTTTGCGATACATCTTCAAAATTTCTGGAAACAGTGTAATTATAAATGGGATTAAAGTACGCAGAATAAAAATACTTAAATAAAAATGTGTACAGTTTGTATAAAAAACAATGATTTTTTTAATTTAATAGAGAAACCATCAATTTCTGTATCGATTCATAATCTCAAGTTCTGAAAGTAATAACATAAAAATCAATAAACTTTTGTAAGATTTCAAAAGTGATCTGTGAGGAAGTTCTCTTGTTAATACAATTTTTCAACACAATAAATTCAATAATTGAATTTTTCTCGCAAACTTTGGTAATTGTTTACTTCAGGCGTAGAAAGGCTTTGAAATATAATAAAGACTAAACGAAGTCTCTAAACTAAATTGAGTCAAAACAAAGGAGAATAATTTTTAAAAATTGCGAGGTGTCTTTTATTTTATAGCCTTGTTTAAATAAATCCTCAAAGCGTTGTTTCAACTCAATTTGGCTACCCAATTAAGTGACCCAAGAGCGGCAATTCGAAAAAGAGTCAACTAAAACAATTGTTTTAATTCTTTGAATTATGAACTATGATACCTCTTCCTTAGTATGTGAAAGAAGGGATTCGATCCAAAATTATTTGTACCAGAAAATTGAAAGTAGATAAACATGGTCAAGAAAGGTAGAAAGATGTTATTTTTTAAGAAGTAGTATTAGTAAGCTGCGGTTGATGACGACTTAAATTGAGATAATAAATAAATAACAAAATGACTGAAATGATGGGAAGCTCCAAGTCTTATTTATTCTCATGCCCAAAATTGCCTCATTAATCTATATTTCAAATATTGAGAAGAGATTCGAACCTTTTATCCGGGGATAAGGCATCACAGAACGAGATCACACGGAAAGAACTCTCTAAGTATATTCCCCTTTTTAAAGGAAAAATCAATGTTTCTTTCATCTTATAATGGCATAAAAGGGTTGAATGTAGGGTATGATTTCAAATAAGCTGATGTGCTCCCACCCCCGCATTGTGAAGAAAACAATTTATGATCTTAAGAGTTAGTAAATCTTTTCTCAACATATTCCGTTCTTAAGCAAGGCTTTTCTATGGATTGCTTTCATCACTGTCACGGTACACACTGAATTATGTATCAATGGGACCTATTTGCTTTTAATTTGATTCACTTTAAACACTAACGAGGGCATTGAATGCTTGGAACGAATTTGGAGGACCTTGAATTTGTACTTGGGAGAATTGTAACATATATGGACAGGGATTGACATATAAAAATATCACGATATTAGGAAAATAAGGTAGCATTTCTGATGGTTACTAAGTCAATACTGAATTGTTGCTCTTTATAAATGCATAATGGTCAGGAAAAGACAATGACAGAAAGGTTATGGTGGACGATGCCACTTTATCTTGAAATCATTAAAACTTCCAGGCTTGTATCTACTATGATCGGAATATTTGGTGTTCGAAGGGTGGAATGGAATGGTTGCCAAACCGATTGGATAGTCCCTTTATGAAACTGGGGAAAGAATAACAACATCCCTCGATATACAATGCCACGTGTGTGTATCAACAATAGCTCATAGCTGGAAATACAGTTAATCGTGTAAAGCGCAATGGCAGAACACTACTGATATATGATCGTGATCATTGGTTTCTAGTTACAATTTTCCATGATAACAGACAAGCAATACTGACTCAAATCTTATCCAAATCTACTCCAATGCCCCCCGTAAGGGGCGCGGCGATTTGCCATCCTGGCCGCCGTGCTGACGGGATCCAGCGCCCCGTCCGGCCCCAGCTTAGCCTCTCTTTCTTCCTTCAGATAGCCTGTATTCCTATCCTACCTCGTCGCTTTTCATACAACTTTCTCTGGTCAGCCTCTAATTTCACAGGGTAGAAGCTGACCTTCTTCTCAGCCAATCGTCCCGGATCGGGGCTGAGGGGGGAGGGGACAATGTCCCCTAACCCCTGAGCTCCGGTCTGGGGTGGTTGGCTTTTAACAACCTGCTTCATCCCCACCCATACCTTCCTCACATCCCTTTTCCTCTCGTCTTCAAAATCTATCCGTTTTACGCCGTGTTCAAGGTGGAGCCGCCATGCCGAAGGACTGCCAGGCCACCAGGCGGGAGGGGTGGTCCCAAATGGCGGCGCCTGGCTCTGCCGGGCCTGTAAGCACCTCTTGCAGTGCGGGCTACTGCAAGAGGTGGTGAGCGATTGCGTCCCGTAAAACAAAGAGGGTCACCATGCCCAATGATGAAAAAAAAAAACATCTCCCCTTAATTCCCCCTATAACAACAACGGAGCTGCCCTCGTGCAGCTCCACAGAAAAGATGGAGGTCCCCCCCCCTGTGCTTGCGCAGGGGACCCTCCATACCTCTTTAACCGGAGAGGAGGCTTACTCCTCTCCTACGCCTACGGGTGTAGGGGACTCCCCCTCACCCCCTTCTCTGGAGGTGCTTTCGGGCACCTCCCTATCTCCAGCGGCAGTCCCTCCTATGCTTTCTAAGGGGACTGCCAAGAAAGCCAGCAGGCAGCCCATTGCCGACCGCCCCTCGTACAAGCGGCTCGGTAGGGCAAACCCCCTTAGGGGGGAGAGGGAAGCCAGGCCCCTTCGGTCGCTTCCCTCAAAAGACCTGCTGGCAAAAATATTAAACCTTGCCGGGGTCAAGGCCTGTGCCTCCCCACTAAAGACTTATGACGCTGCCAAGGGGACCTGCGATGTCCTGGGAGGGGATGGCCAACTTGAGGCCCCTCCTGTGATAGACATGGTCCTTGAGGAAAACCAGCCTCAGAAGGTAGGGCCTTCCATGGGGGGAATCCGGGCTTGGCGCCAAGCACCGAACCCGAATCCGCCCCTATGCAAGGTCCTCATCAAACGGCTGTGGATTCTCAGGCAGGACAAGGAGGGGAGGGATCTCCTCCGGATGAATCCCCTGCGCCCACCGGGACCTTCTCCATTTCAGAGAAGGACCTGGCTGAGGCCGGTCCATCTGGCCTGGGGGCTTCTACCGGCGGGGGTGAAAAGCGGGTTCATTCCCCGCCCTCCTCTCCTAAAAAGAAGAAAAAGACAAGAAAGACGAAAAAGACTCGGGGCTCCTCTCCATCCGCGGGGGCTGCGGGGACGGATGGGTCTGCTGCCACTTTGGTAGGCGACCAAGCCAAGATCGGCACATCCGGCCCCTCTACCCCCTCGTGTGCGGAGCCCCTGACTAAGACCAAGAGTGCACAGGGCGGAGCCTCGATGACATCGGGGCCCCTCATTCAGAGGTTACCTGGCGTTTTCGAGCCCGCTGGCTTCAAACGCTTCCTCGTTATTCGCTCCACTGATGGCACCATGTTGTCCAAGGGCAACATGATCCATCAGAGGAGAGGATTAGCTAGTGCAATTGGTAGAGAGCCGAAGGTAACCCGTTTCTCGGACGGGAGCCTTCTGGCGAATGCGGCGAATCCCGCCGAGGCGGCCAAGATAAGTGCTCTTCGGACACTTCATGGCACCCCGGTGAGTGTGACGCCGCACTCTACCATGAACTTTGTAAAAGGAGTAGTTTATGCGAGGGAACTCGTTGACTACTCCATAGAAGACATCACCCTAGAGCTGGCCGACCATGGGGCGGTCAAGGTCGAACGTGTGATGAGAAAACAGGGAGGGGCCTCGAGACCCACCCCTACACTCTTCGTCACGTTCGACTGTGATAAGCTCCCTGAGTCGGTGCGTGCCGGTTGGTACCGCTACCGCGTAAAGGCATTCGTGCCACTGCCGCGGTGGTGCTATTACTGTCACCGCTTCGGCCACACGAATCGATCATGTAGACGTGCAAAATCGGGGTCACCCGAAGTCTGTGTAAATTGCTCCAAGGTCGCACACGATAAGTCCAAATCGTGTGTGGCCAAGTGTGTCAATTGCGGAGAGCCGCACCCTGCTTCTTCGAAGCAATGTGGTGCATATCTCCTTGAGTAAGAAATCCTGGCCATTCAGGCCCAGGATCGACTCTCATTCCGCGAGGCTAAGGACTTGGTCCTGGCGCGCCCGGCTCTGCCTGGGACGTCATATGCCTCAATAGTTAGAAAAGCACCCTCTGCTCCTGGCCCATCCAGGCCAATGAGCACGGTTGTTTCCGCGCCCATTCGGAGCCCTTCTGCGGGCTCTACTACACCCGGGCGCTCCCCTGGTAGAGCTGGCGGCAAAAAGGGTTCACACCCAGCCCCGGCTAATACCAAGGCTCCCCCCTCTTCCCCCAGTGTGACCGTTTCCCGTAAGGCGAAACGGCCACGCGCCTCCACAGAGTCGTTAGACTCACAGGAGGCAACACCCCTGAAGATGGTCGCTAGGCCATCTTCCGGGGTTCCTAAAGCTGTTCCCCGAAAGGAGGACAGCAACAAAGGAGCTTCGGCTCCTTCGCCCACGCCCCGAGGTGGAGCGAGTGGCTCGGAGACGGTGGTTCCTCGAAAAGAGGGCCCCCCGCCTCCCAAGCCGCAACGCCCGCCTAAGGTTTCGAGGCGGAGGGAGGAAAAGACTCGCATGGCGAGCCCAACCTCCCCCAATAAGTCCTCGAAGGCGACAGCGCCTTCAGCGCTTTGTCCGGCCAACAGCGCCCGGGGTTCTGCCCCCGGGAAGCGTACGGCCATTCCCGTGAGGGTCTTCAATTCGAGGAGGGCCCCCGCGTCTCCTCCGAGCTAGGCCTGGAGGGCATATTCCTTCAATGGAATTGCCGTGGACTCCGGGCCAACTGGGAGGAGCTGCGGAGGCTCGTCTCGTCCCGTTCCCCGTTAGCTATTTTTTTGCAGGAGACCATGCTAGGCGCGTGCCCGCTGCCTGCCCTCCCGGGGTATAAGGGTCTTGCGACCCCACCACCGCGGGACGGCCGGGCTGGGGGATGCGCGGTTTACACCCGGCATGATGTCTCCGTTCTTCCTTTCTCTTTAGATACCTCCTTACAGGCAGTGGCTGTGCAGCTGCACCTGGATAGGAGGTATACTATCATTTCTGCGTACATTCCACCGTCAGCTGACTTCGACGCGGGGGACTTCCGCCGCGTCGTGGCACGGTTGCCGAGGCCCTATCTCTTGCTTGGAGATCTGAACGGCAGGCATCCTCTCTGGGGAGATTACTCCATAAATCCCAGGGGACAAGTCCTTGCCGATCTGATCGAAGAGCTTGAGATGGGTGTCCTAAACGTGGATGAGTTTACGCATCACTGTCCGAGAACCGCTTCATTTTCTTGCCTTGACCTATCTTTGTGCTCTTCAGATGCACAGCCTGATTTTGATTGGGGGGTGGTCGATGACCTCCATGGTAGTGATCACTTTCCCATTCAAATATCATTTTCAGGGCAACTGCCGCCTGAGAGACCACCTCGGTGGTGCTTGGCGCGGGCGCGGTGGCCTGCATTTCAGGAAATGACTGAATTCTCTATCTCAGTCGAGGAGTTTAGGTCGGTAGATGAGGCCGTTGAGTTCTTCTCCGGCAACCTCATCGCCGTAGGCCTGACTACTATTCCTAGGACGTCTGGCCGTTTTGCACGCCGACCACTCCCATGATGGTCGGCCGAGTGTGAGACGGCCCTCAAACAGAAGCGTTATGCCTACATGCGCTATAAGCGCCGCCCGAACGATTTCACTTTCGCTGAATTTCGTCGGGCTAGGGCTAGGTTCCGGTATATTTCGAAGCACGCCCGCCGCTCTTCTTGGCGGGCATACGTGTCTTCACTTAACGGGAAGACCCCTTTAGCTGAGGTGTGGAAGCGAGTCAAAAGGATTCGGGGCAAGTTCTCGCAGGACCCCCCTCCCGTTCTCCAGGAGAATGGGACCGCAATCTCGGACCCCGCGTCCGTGGCGGAATCCTTAGCGACCGCTTTTTCCGCATTCTCTAGCCGTGATGCTGCTCCGCCAGCATTCAATGCACGTCGTGATGTCGCGGAAGGCCGCCGGCTGGACTTTACCTCCAGAGGCGGAGAACCCTTCAACGACAAGTTTACTGTGAGTGAGTTGCGTTCCGCTCTCGCTTCGTGCGCGGACACCGCCCATGGTCCGGACGATGTCCCGTACGCCATGCTTCGACACCTGGGTGAGCGAGGCATGGCCTTTCTGTTAGATTTGTTCAACAGGATCTGGGTGGAAGGTCTTCTCCCAGACTCCTGGCGAATCGCTACTGTGCTCGCCTTTCGCAAGCCGGGGAGAGATCACTCTACTCCGACCGGTTTCCGCCCAATCTCTCTAACCTCTTGCGTGTGCAAGTTGATGGAGAAATTGGTAAATGTTAGATTAGCCTATTTCCTGGACAGCGGAGGCCATCTGTCTTCTGCACAGTGCGGCTTCCGTAAGTTCCACTCCACGTCGGATGCTCTGCTCCGACTGGAAAGTGCCGTCTGCGAGGCTTTCCTTCGTAGACAGCACTACGCCACGGTGTTTTTTGATCTGGAGAAGGCCTATGATACCGCATGGCGAAACGGTATCATGGAGACTCTCCACACGATGGGGGCGAGGGGACGCCTCCCAATTTTTATATCTGAATTTTTGCGAGATCGTCGATTCCGCGTACGGGTGGGGGGAGCCCTCTCCGGCCCAAAGGAGCAGGAAGAGGGTGTCCCGCAGGGAAGTGTCCTCAGTGTCACACCCTTTGCCCTGAGCATCAACGGCATCACCTCGGTGCTGCCGGAAGATGTTCTCGCTACGCTCTACGTGGACGACCTTTCGATCTCTTTTGGCGCGGCCCAGATGCGAACTCTGGAGCGTCGACTCCAACAGGCATTGAACCGCGTCTCTCACTATGCCGAAGCGCACAGGTTTCGGTTTTCTTTGGCCAAGACTAAGGTGGTGCACTTCTGCCGCCATCCACGGCTTCACCCCGACCCAGATTTGTTTCTTAATGGGGTGCGCCTGGATGTGGTTGAGTCGCACCGTTTCCTTGGTCTTGTATTCGACCGACGCCTCACCTGGGAGGCTCATATTCGCAGCCTTAGGGTCTCTTGTACCCGCGCCATGGACATTCTCCGTTCCGTGACGTTCAGCGCTTGGGGCGCTGATAGGGCTACCGCCTTACTTTTTTATCGATCCTTTGTTCGCTCGAAGCTCGACTACGGATGCGAGTTTTATGCATCCGCAGCCGAGCGTTTATTGCGGAAGGTGGATTCGATCCACCACACCGGCCTTCGCCTGGCGACCGGTGCCTTCCGCACTTCCCCCATTGAGAGCCTGTTGGTCGATGCTGGGGAGATGCCACTCGCTCTGCGCCGCGTGCAGTGCATCACTCGCCTGTACGCGCGATCCCGGCGCCTCCCTCAGTCGCCAACAGCTCTCACTGCATCCGCAGCTGATCTCGATGGTGCCTATGCCGCCGAGAGACGCCAGTCATACCCTAAGCCCTTTGGGTTTAGGGCCAGGAAACTCCTTCGAGAGGTAGATATAGCTCTCGGGCCGGTGGCGCCCCTGGTTCTGCACAGGACGCCACCCTGGAGGGTACCACATTTGGCTATTTGTCGCCACGCCTCTGCTCCCAAAGCTTGTACTGCGCCGGGAGTATTGCGTTCGACCTTTTTGGAGCACACATCGTGTCACGCTGGTACCGTGCCAGTGTATACGGATGGTTCCAAGTCCCAAGAGGGGGTCGGCTTCCACGCCGTATCCCCTCTGTTTGAAGTCAGCGGGGCTCTACCAGGCGCTGCGTCTGTCTTCACGGCCGAGCTGGTGGCAATACACCACTCGGTACGGGAGATTACGCGACGTGCCCGGTTCGGAGACCGGATTGTGATCTATAGCGACTCACAAAGCGCACTGAGTGCTCTCGGGGCATTGGAATCTCCGCATCCCCTGGTTCGCGATATCCGTGACGCCACGGTTTTGGCGAGCCGGGCAGATGTCGAGATTATCTTCTGCTGGGTTCCTGGACATGTAGGAATTGCGGGGAATGAGCGCGCCGATGAGGGCGCCAAAGAGTCCGCGAGGACTCTGCGACCGGACCAGCGTTTCGCTCTTCCTCACACCGACTACATGGCAGGAATACGGGCAGCTCTTCGGACTGCTTGGCAAAGAAGATGGGAGACGGTCGAAGGGAACTTGAAGTTGCGTGCCATTGCGCCGCGACTGTTCCCATGGACCTATCCCCCAATGCCGCGGCGGCTTCAGGTTGCTTTCTGTCGTCTCCGAATCGGACACACTCGTGTGACGCATCGCTATCTGATGGAGCGCTCGCCTGCGCCCTATTGCAACGACTGCGTCGTCCCCCAGACTGTTCGGCACATTCTTGTCGAATGTCCCAGTCTGGGTGATCTTCGCGCACGACACCTGTCCCGGTACCGGGATGGGCGGGGTCGCTACCGCCTGTCCCTTGTTCTCGGGATGAGTGCGTGTACTTTGACTGGTGGACTTATTGACTTTTTGGGGGAGGCCGGCCTTCTCCCTTTTATTTAACGCGATTTAATTGTTGTTGTTGTTTTTGTAATTGTTTTGTTATTGCTTTGTTATTGTTATTGTTATTCCTTTTTATTGTTTTCTGTTTAATTTTTTAAAGTAGCCTAAATTAGGCTGTTTGTTTACGGCAACTTATGCCTTAGTCGGCAGTCGCCAGATAGCCCCTTAATAAAAAAAAAAAAAAAAAAAAAATACTCCAATGCCGGAGGTTTCAGACGCAATCCATCTAGCCAGTACAGGACACAGCGCAACATATGGGATCGTGAAGTCGCTAATTGCAATCTGAATACTAAAGAAATGTGTCATGTTTCGAGAAGTTACGGTTAAACTTTGGGGAAGGGAGATAATAGTGTTTAGGTGAGACGTAGACCCGATTTTCCATCGACCGCATTTTTCAACTAGGCACAATGTAGCTTAGTTTTGATTCAGAGCTGTAGCCAGTTGTGATTATGCGGCATTGTTTCAGTCCTATGATAGGCATAAATACGTCATAAAATCGGTGTACCCTACAGTGCACTACTTGTTGACATTTTGCATGCATTCATGCACTTCATGCCTCCAAAAAATTATGAAATTTTCCAACAGGATAATGCACCATATCATAGAGCCTAAGTTGTCCAGAGTTGATTCAAGGAGCATTCAAGAAGTCACAACGATCTTTGTGGCCATATAATTAAACCAAAATGCCTGGACAGTGCTGTTTTCGCTGGTTGAAAAATGCTCTCTACGAAAACACTCTTCATGGGCAGCAAATCATCACCGTCTTATTCCCGCTCAAGATCTGACACCTAAAGCTATCTGTAAACTGTGAACAGCTATCAAGACGCCATTTTGCTGAGGAATTATTTTATTTTTCTCATATCCACTCAACCTTACACATTAAAAAATCTAAAAGTTAAGTTGATTCGGAAGCTTCAGCAACTATTCCTTCCAAAACCTTAAATCTTGTCGATGAGAGACAAAAATTGAATTCTCGTTATAAGACAACTATTTTTTTATTAAATTATTCAATTGCCTAAAGTATATCTCTGTTTTGTTTTTTTGAATGGCGCATTTTTAATAAATTCGCTTATATTTTCGAAAACTGACTCTATTCTCGAATCTGAAACACGAATGATATGATTATTTTCTGACATACCCGTAATAAGGGCAGAAGTGGCAAAGCCAAACTAAGTTAGTACATGCAATCAGTGCAATTAGCCAAAGCCAATATGGTTTACCTTTACTCATGGTTGGTCATGTTTGGAATTTTAGCTAGTAGCCAAAGAAATCGCAGATCTATCCCTCCAAACCAAACCAACAAGGTCACTTTCCTATGGTTTCGAATCCTCTATTAGGCTAAAGCCATTTCCTAATCACAGATTAGCAAACGAAAACAAGCTCAAATCCTTTAGGTACGAGTATTATAATCTGAGTTGAATTTAATAATGTTTGAAGTTGGACTCTGAATTAAATTTTTCTCCACCCTTCTTTTTGGGGATGATTTTATTTTATTAGTGTTAGTATTGAGATCTTTAGGGCGACATATTTCATCTAAGGACCTTTCAAATAATCTTGCTTTATTTTCAGTAACTATATTATTTTATTTTAAATATCTTCCAAACATTATCTTTTAGATTCATGTCGGGAGAATTACTTGGCTATGTTAAAATGACGAGCATTACCAGTATTATTACTGAAGCAGATTTAAATCGAAGTAGTGGTGCAAAATGGTACTGTAGCCTCAGTAGGGAACCATTCTCTTGGATATGGAAAGTTTATATGCTCTAAACCTCTCGATCTTGTCCCTCATAACTTTTTTCCCTCATTATGTAGAGCCTGTCAAGGACTTTGCCACATAACACAAACATAAAAATTAATTAGGTTGGTGTTTTAGGTATTAACATCTCTTTGTATTCTCTCTAACTCTCCCTATTACATCTCTTAGTTTAATTAATATTTATATTTAAAAAGGTGTAAATAAATACTTCAATTTAACATTTTAAGTAACTTCATATCAGTCAAGATTTCATTAAAAAATTCTCGTTTGTTTCACAAAGTTTATCGTATAAATATTTAGAAATATGAAGATTTTCTAAGGATTCTGTAGAAATACATATTTCTAATGGTGAAAAAACTGTAAAATGCTGACCATCATAGAAAGAGAAAGTAACAATCTTGAAGAGAAATCAAAAAGATTCAGATAAAATAATTACAATTCCTAAGTTTTACTGATTCTACTCATTTGTAGATTGTTATTTTCGAAATCTAGAGGCGTATTTGCTCATGAGATAAGATATAATAAGTAATAAAACTGAAAATAAAACGCATTTAAGAATTAATTTAGACCAGTGGTGGTAATAATTACTTCTATTTTTTTAATATTTCTTATTCTTTATCCTGATTTTGCCTTAAGAGCAAAATTACATGGAGAAAATCCCTTTAAGAAAGAGACTGTCACATATCTTTGGCCCCAATTGAATAGCATAAAAAAACCTAAATTAAAACGTGGAGTAAACGCAACCCCAAATTCCCCTACAAATATCCTGGATATAAAACTTTGAAAAATGACCCGCGAAAATCTCTCTCAAAACGTGTCTTGAGATCTTAAAATACGAAACTTTCTTTTCCGTCTTTCATTTACTTTATAAAAGGACGTTGCATTTCTTTTTATAAGAGAGAAGATGAGAACAGAAAGTAAAATAAAAGAAACTAAAAATAATTTTGGCCTAAATGTTATTGCCACTCAAACGGTGAGTGGTGTAAGAGGTCATGAATATTCTCATCTAGCACATATGAATTTGAAAGTCTAGAAGAAGGGACTGGAAATGGAAGAAAAATTAAATGCTTTACTCTTTTATAAAATGGTTTTTGTCGCATCGATGAGGGTTCTATTTTTATAGCAAATAGAAAGGAAGGAGAATAAGAGCAGAAACACTACACAATAAAGACGAGAAACGTCCCAAAGTTCCAAAAGAGTCCAAGACATGGCTAAAAGAACTAGCTGATGGACAGTGTTAGCATATCCAACTAAATTTCAAAGACTAAAGGAGTTAATGAGCATTTATGTAATTAAAAAACCTATTGGAAATAAACGGAAACAGATAATTAGTTTTTGATAGCTAGTGATGGAAATTTGTCTTCCTGTGTACCGAAGACTCTTACCATTTACTGTAATTTTACGTGTCGATAAAGAAGAAAACAGTGCAAGACAAATTTGGAAAAGGAGAAAGAATGAAAATGAAAAGAAAGGAAAGACACGAAGAAGAATAAGAAGGTGCGTAGGAGAGTTAAAAATATGCCCTACAAGAAATCTTTTTGGACTATTTTTTTAATACATTTTATTCTTGTTTATTCTTCCTCATCTCATATCCCTCGTTATTAGCTTATTCCAACAATACTTTTGGTACATTTTTGTGCGTTTGGTCTCTTCCAGTAAATCCTACGTAGGTTACAAAATCATATGGTTATGTTTTTAATGTGAAAGTGACTTTACTCTCTCTCAATCCGTGACTCTGACTTCAACCTTACAGTTTCATGCCATCAGATTTCGGTTGGATAAATCGACGTCATCAGGTTTCAGGCAGATAAAACGCCCTCATTCGTGTTTATCTACTCGAAGTGAAAGACATGAAATTTACTCACACATCGGGAATAAATAATGGATAAAACGAGGAACTAAACGTTGAATCTTTGTGATATATCTATGAACTTATAAATAATAAACATTTCTAAACTATAATATGAATCATGAATATAAAATTTATGATGAAATAAATGAATAAAAAGTGTTTAAGATAAAAATTTGAAATATCTTAGCGTCACCCAAATGAATTTAGAAACTCATATTTATAAGGATTTATCACAATTTTTGACTTTCCTTTTGTCACTTCTCTTTAGATCAAACCTAATAAAACCACCCTGGATAAAACTTAATAAAACCAGACTGGATAAAGCCTAATAAAAACACCCTAAATAAAACTAATACAACTCCCCAGATAGAGCCTTATTAAACTTCTTTGGATTAAACCTAATTAAAACATCCTTGATAAACCTAATGAAACCAACCGTAATATAACCTAAAAGACCACCCTGGATAAAACTTCATAAGACCAGGATGAAAATAGTCAAAAATTACCATAAAATTAGGTAAATTAATACGATACAATGTTGCCATGAGCGCATTAAAGAGCTTTTTGCTCTAAAAGAGAATGATATAATAAGAAAGCTATTTTAATTTCTTTCATTCTTTATTTCCTTAATTTTAACACGAAGTCTTCTTAATCCTATTACATCGTCTTAAATTTCTAATTACATTTTAAAATGTATTAAAATTTCTCAAATATAATGCTGAAATTCAATGAGGAAAACACTGCTTCTGGGGGTCTTTTCTTGAATTATGCCACAATGCTTGATCTTTGTTTGCACCATTAAATGCTAGTATGCTGTAGAGACATGTGTCATACACTTCTAGTATTTTTTATTACAGCATATTTGGTATTTGGCAAACAAATAAATAAAACAAAAGTAAGTCTCCCAAAAGCCCCCAGATTTAACAAAAATATCGTAAAACACCCGACCCATAACCAGATAAAGAAACAGGCAAGAAGACCACCGAAGACAAAGAATAAGAAAAAACACTAACACGAACACCAGGAACTCTATGCAATCCTGGATAAGATAAACTCCATCAGAGAAAACAAAGAAAAAATAGCGTAGAAAACATCAACCTGAAGATCTACACGACACTGCACGACAGATTTCCCGAGCCGGGAATCTGGCTAAAATATTCGTCGGGACACGACGGAAACACTATACCAGGTTTTCCAAAAGTTGTTACAATCTGTTTTTTTTTTATCTTTGGGGAGGTTTAAGTGTGTGATAGAAAAGTTGCGTCGAACAAACTTAAAGTTCTACTTTTCCAGAACGTGTCATTAAAACGTCTTTGTGCATTGTGTGTAAGTGTGTTGAGATGGAAGGGAAAAGTGTATTATTAGTTAACTACTATTAACCTCCAAACCTAAAACGACAAATGAGGTTCAAATGCAAGCAAACTATTTGTGTGTTGTGATTAATTTTATCACTTATATTTTATATAATATTATCAACATTCCTTCAATTCACACCAGTTTTCACTTCTTGGTTAGTTTACGAGGAGAATTCCTTCGGATTAACCAGTACCTTCTGTCCTATAACGGAATATGTTAAGAATTATTCTGCTTTAGTTCTTTATTTTTTTTTTATTTTCCTTTTCTCCTTATCACATCGTTCTTTCGCGCCTGAGACCACTCTTTTCCCGCTCAACACCCTGGCAAGTAAGGCACAGAAGAACTATTCACAATTGATTCTATCAACCCAATAATATTCCTTATTGACTAGTTATTTTAGCTATGGGACTCAACCACCAAATGACGACATAAAACAAGAGAGAAGATATTTTATGCGAACTACAATACAGCGAGGGATTGCAATCGCTACCAGTGAAAACTTGTCTCAATGCGCATCAACTTTAAGATTAGGACCGAAATCACCTAAGACAAAGACAACGTATACACTCAATAAAGGAATATAGGTGTATGTTAGAACACAGTGGGGATTGTTTTTTGATTATGAAGAAGGTTCTCTATTGCTGTGTACATATGTATGATCATTTGAATAAAGAACATGTGAATTTGGATCGCTGTTCCTTATCAGCCAATTCCAAGCTAACAAAAGTGATTCTAGTTTGGCCTGGCGCAATTGTCGCTCATCTGCTATTCATTCTAAAATTTTCAGATTGCCTCCGTGACCCACAACGGATACAGGCGCATATTTTTAACTCTTCATTTAAATTACCACTTCTGTCTATTTTCATATACATAAATGCAGAAACGATTATCTTATTATTAGGTCGGACATAATTTTTATTCCTACCTAAAAAAACAACCCTTCCTATATGGGATGGGGGGGAGCAAAAGTGCTTATCTATTGAATATGTAGATGGAAAATTGAATTCAGCTTCCCCTAACGATATTGCAAGATTGCTCCAAAATCCTCAATGAGAAGAATAAAAAAATAATCTCGTTGAAACTAAACGTGCCCTTTGATAGACTTTTCGATTTAGCTAAGAGATTTGTGTCAAAGCGACCCTCAGACAAAGACCCGAAGAAATTACTCTTAGAGACGGCTATCGAGCAACTCAAAAAACTAGACTTATAGTCCAATGTGATTTCGGAGTTCACGGCCCAGGGACCCGTTTTCTGCAAACAACTCAGTACCATGATCGGATAACAGACCTTCGAGGATATCTGAGAAGAAATATAATACTGACAAGAATGTGTCAAGATTCAGTCCGTCATCAAGTTTGTACAGCCTGTCTTTACCATCCAAAATATATTCATAGAGACTACCATTGTCAACAAAAGCCTGGAATTTTGCCTCCTTGCCATCAATCTAAAGGTGACTCCACAACAAATAGTAAAGGAAGACTTCGTGCGTATTAGAAGATGCATGGAATACTATAATTAAAAGATCACAAGATTCGGGTGCGCCATAGCGGAGAGAAGCACTGCTCTTAATGCTGCAACCCGAACACCTCGGTAACGCTTGTTCCAAGGAGCAGAAGAACACAGCAAAACACAAAAGCAGCCAGAGCCTCTAGGTGATGATAATGCTAATGTATGCACGGATCACCTACGCCACAGCACCAGGAGGTTTGTGGTCAAAAAGGAAATGCTCTTCATAGGAAATAAGACCAGTTGGGACCTTTGGTTCCCAGCCAAACTCCCAACAGCTGACGCAAATATAGCAATTTATATCCCAAAAGGAATATTCAAAAAGAAGGAAAGTGAAGACATCGAATACTCCTCAGACGATAATGAAGATGAGAGATGTCCCCGCTACAAATAAGTAAGACAAAAGTAGGTGCCCTCTAAGCCCCTAGATTATAAAAAATATCGTATTCCCCGAGCAAAACAACTCAGAGATTTCCGCACACGAAGAAACCGACCCACGACAAGATAAAGAAAAGGGTAAGAAGACCAAACCGAAGAATAAAAAACAAGAGAAAAACATATCTCCCGAAGAACAGAGTCAATGCAATCCTAGGTCAGTGAAGGGGCCTAATAGGAGTAGGCCTATATCAGTAGCGTGGTCGATAATTACTACTATAATAGGAAGGTAAATAGAAACCCATAACCGGATAAAAAGTTTGAGGACTGGCCTGATACTATCTCTTTTTAGATTGCTTACGGAGGGACAAGATAAAAAATAATCGAGGTGAGACCATCACGAGACTGAGAGCGTGAGACTCTCAGTCGAGACTCTTTACAGATATCTCATGGTTGCCGTTATCCGAATCCGAGATGTCTCAAAAGGGTACATCGTAATCTGCTACGTCGACTGTGACCTAGAGAAGCTTGTCTCCGCTGAAAGAATATATGGGCTAATAAAAATTAGAATCTGTACCCAGATTCATCCCGACGAAAGAATGCAAATAGGAGCATCATATATATATATATATATATATATATATATATATATATATATATATAAAATAGACATGTTGGTAGGTTTGCGCAACAAATAAGAAATCAAGACAAAAATCAATTAGAATCACTCAGAAGTGAAAATTCATGATGTAGTCAATTACAGAAACCCTATTTAAGTTTTTAAAATAGTATGCCAGAAAACGGAAATGGTCAATATTATCTGTGCTTTAACTGTTATAAGTTAAAGAAACAGACTACCGAACAATGTAAAGAAACAGAACAAACTTTTCCCAGTGCGGACAACGAGGGAAATTTTTAAAGAATTGTTTTGTCGTAGAATTCCCCCCCCCCCTTTTTGTTCTATTCTAAGAGTGCTAAGAGTGTCTAATATATATTTTGATATCTTTATATCTTAAAGAACAGAGCCGTTCCGAAACACGTATGGATATAAGAGAAACGCAAAATAATCCCAAAATAAACTTATATTTTAACTTTAACCATTGAATGCACAACCTCTAAACATTAACTACAGCAATACTCTGAATACTATCATAAACAAGAATTAATTAAATTAGTTTACCCACAAAAATTGGTTAATTTCTCCACACACAACAATAATATTAGAATTAGGCTTACGGACTCATCTGGAGTTTAAAGGGCCTCAGAAATGTTATTGATTCACGACCGCGTGCCATCTTGCCAGATGTAGCTGGGCGAAATCACACGGTCGTTTTGGCAAGGGTGGCAGCTGGGGGGTCCACACGTTCTTCCGGGGGGAATGGGGGTCTTCAAGGACGAGAACAAATACGGTGCTTTATGCAACACCTAGGCAGTCGTGGTCTCTCTGGTGAGAGTGTGTCGAACTTGGTTCTTAAATCAAGTTAACTTGGAGTGCAGTGTGACCACCGAGTAACGAGCTCAAAGAGGAGCTTTTCTCTTTTGTCACTTATTTCCTTATAGACGAGACTGAACTCGGGGAGGGTCTTCTTCAAGAAGGAGGATAACGGAGGGGGATTTCTCTGGCGAGAATAAATAACCTAACGTTTGGTTTGGTAACCCGGAACTAGCTTGAGGTTGAGCTTCTTCTTAGTTCCAGTCTTCTTCAAGGGCGAGTATAACGGAGGGAGATTTCTCTGACGAGAATAGGTTTAACTTGGTTCCTCACCAAGTTAACTTAAGAGTTCGGTGTGGCCACCGAATAACGGGTTCGAGGGGGGAGCCTTTTCCTACTTCTTTTCTTAATTCCTCAAAGGCGAGGAATACCCCTGGTGTTTAAGGTGCACCAGGCTATGAGGAGTCTCTCTGGCGAGAGTAAGTTGAACTTAACAAAGTTAACTTATCGTTTGGTTCGATAACCCGGGACTTAGCTTGAGGTTGAGCTTCTTCTTAGCCCCTTAAGGTAGGTAGCCCTGCCTCTCTTGCAGGCTACTTCTTGGTCTGTCGAGCTAAGTACACTACCTCTCCAGTCTCGGTAGTTCGGTTTGATCTGAAGACTTCGTCACCTAGAGACTGACGTATACTACCCCGATTTTCCTCAGAGTTCCTCATTTATACCTCATCGCCCCACTGGGGGAGTGGTAAGGGGGGAAGGGGCTTGAGGACGGCCCCAGGAGAGTTCTTTTGGCTAACGGTTTTTCCCACAAAGTCAAACATCGGCTCCTCGTTAGTCTTCGAGCTTGGGAGAAACACGTCTCCAAATTCTTATTTGACGTGAAACTGGATCTCACTCTCCTGGGGGAGATCTTACATTTTGACCTTTAAGGTCTTTCATGGTACCGAGTTGTGCCACGCTGCGGTTACGCTTTTGACTCGCCGATGCCTGGGCCGGATGTCTTTGCGGTAACTGCCTTGGGAATGCATCACGAGTGAACGGGGAATGGGGGGTGAAGGGACGATTCCCCTACATGTTTCAAACTAAGAAATCCCACAATTGTGGTAGACGACACTGACAATTGCAATAGCATGCGCTAAAATGAGAGAAATTATAATAAGAAAAGAAAAAGATGGAAGAAACCAAACAAACTCTAAGAAACGCAATTTTGGCAGCAGTGGACAATTTCACAGTACAACAAATGAGCGAACGCTATGGCGCAATTGACAGTTCCAAACGAATCGTCCATGGAAGTTTGCTAACACTCTCAACAATATGCTAAAAAAGAATAGTCTGAAGAAAATGTGGTTCACTGCGAACCAACCCTGCTCTGAAATCTTAAACCTATGTATGTCCAAAGTTACAGGAGAATAAGCAAACCCAAGATGAGAATGAAAAGGAATCAACCCCCGAACAAGATGAAACTACCATTGAAGACAGCCGTTGAATCTGTCACTGAGACCTCAACCTCAAAGTATATACCAATGAAAAGTAAGTAGCTCGTACCAAAGAATAACAGCAAAAAGTCATAGTCAAAGCTAAAGGATAACAAATGAAACTAAACTTAAAAACGACCAGATCTCTCAGCTATGAAAAATTATCCCAATGAAGTCAATTTTACCGGACAAGACGCTTTAACAAGCCCAAGATAATTAAGACCCGATGAAGACACCAAAGAGAGACAAGGTGTGGGACGAAGTGATAAACTATAATGTAGTGTAAACTAATACTCACTAAAACGAATAAACACGAACACAGATACCCAAGCCAAAGCTCTAATAGTTCAACATAATGACATAAATCCTAAAAAATACACATAAAAGTACGAGTGACTAAATCAACACAGAGTTTAGACTGACCTGCGGCAGGTTTAAAAATGATCTCGATGAAAGAACAACAGAGTGAAAGAGTTAGGCGGCTGCTGCACCCCCTCTGGTAAGGTCGTGCTGACCAATTGAGTAAATGATTGAGAAGATTGACAGATAGGTAATTTAAGGTTTATTGGTTCGGATTATACGTTAATCATTAGGTACAAAATAATGGAAATATTACATTTTTATCCTCTATTACCCTGATTTTTCTCTTTTCACCTATTTCACTTCTTATAATCTCCTCTCTGCACGGCTCCCACCGTTCCGCCTCCCTATGGCGAACAAAACAAGGTGTGTGTGACCTGGGAAAGGAAGGGGTTTGAAAATCTGGCGGGGTCGACCTGGGGGTCCACTTACCTCCGGTTCCTAGCTCCACTGATAGTGTCAACCCTTACATCGACCTCCAAGAAAGCTGTCCATTCACGCGAGCAGCATAGCCGCTGACCTTAAGAAAACAAGAAGAATTCTAACACCGTACTAAATGATAGAGGTATTTAAAATCCTTCACATACTGGATCAAAATATAATACTTTATGATATTATTAAAAAAATATTAAGACTAATATTTACTTATCGGCTATAATCTCAGTCACCTTCCAATTCTAGCACCCTTGCTCTGTAAATAAACGACTATATTTGTCTATTTGCGCCAAAAAGCTCACCTTCCACTTAATACATCATGTGCTATCTGTAAATCGCTATGAATGAATCAAGTGTTATATTTATGCACATATCCTTCCCTAATCATGACATTACTATAAACGGTGGCAGGCGACTCTTACATACTAAATATTTTATTTCCTAAATCATTCTTGAATCTCTGCGTAATGATTCCTGTCTCATCCCACTTTTTTCTTCCATAAACGATGTTTCCTTCTAAATATTATTCATTCTCTGAATTAAGAAAACAATAAGTGATTTCCCATGCCTCTATCATAGTCTAATATGAATGTTGTGGACATATTACTGAGTATGGTCTTTATAATTACTCCATTCGCGAAAATATTATAATGTTAAAAATTGAATGAGATTGATCTATATCAGTGGTACTTAAGGTTTATCATCCCCGATGCCCAAAGTTTAATTCCTAGTCAACCTGATACCTCTGCTCCAGTATCAGCCTACTACCTCCAATTTTTAACTTTTAATTTACTATTACAAAGATAAAACATGACGGCTATGAACAAACGGTTGAAATATATGGACACTTTTTTTTATGTTCAGTAAATAGTTGAATTAAGCAGTACACATTACATTATTGTACTCACTACTCTGTTGTAGATTTATCACATTAAATTATTGTACATGAAACTTTTTGTGCTCATTCAGCATATTTTTTTAAGACTGTGAGTAGCATGGGCATTGTGCTCCTCCTTTTACCTAGGAATCAAAACTTAATTCTAGGGCACACCCAGCTTAGTGCAAGACTCATATCAGATTCGACCGCCAGACTGTCTTTGCTTTTTTATCTACAGCAGCACGGAGAACCTGACCAAACATAAGTAAGTAGTGGCGAATGGTAAGAGCACCTTTAATGCAGTATCTGGTAATTTGGGGAATAATTGGATCTGAAACCCAAATTTGTATCAACGGTAGGTCTTCAAATGCAGTATTCACCTCTTCGTTGATTTTAACTGAACCAGCTTCTTCTGGACTTTGAGGTCATATTCATCATCCGGTTTTGCAAGGTATGGGTGACGGATCAAAGGTCTGATTGGTTCCGTCTCTGCCGGGAAATTCTCTTCCATTTTTCCTTCTAATTTTGAAAGGTGGGTCACCAGGTTGTTGATAAGATTCCGGCTAGGATCACCTTCTTCGATGCATGCTTCCAAAATCTGGAAATTTACCAAGTCTCCCGCCTCTCTTCGCCTCTTCCACAGGTCCGTTTGATCTTAAATGCAACCATCGGGAAAAGTTTTAGAAGCCAAAGCATACCGGTTCAGAACAAAGTGTGATGATCTCCTGTAAGGTGAATTTTCCTTCAAGAGAGTCATGATTCCGAATTTGTGTCCAATCATGGCTGGGGCCCCATCAGTTCAAATGGTTTAAACCTTCTCTTATGGAATTGTGTGGGAATCAATGAAAGCGTCAGCAAACTGGGACACGTACACAGCTCTGGCCTTTAAAGGTAATCCTTTGCTTAGGAAAAATTCGTCCACATGATTGCTGTTTTGACAAAGCGGAGAACCACAAGGAATTGACGCGTTAGCGATATCAGTTGTTCTCATCCACTCCAATGATGATCAGACATGGGCTGTTTTTTATGTCTGAGACAATTTGATCAATCACATTGAAGTACATTTTATTTATCTTGGATCTTATGACGTCGTTTGAGAGCGGAATTTGTTTCATCTTTATTGCTGCATACTCTTTCCCCACTAACTTAGGCATGCTGAGACCATAAGGCTTGACCACTTCCTCACCAAGGTTGCCTGTCACCTTCTCTTTTTCAATGTGAAGAGCCACTTCACAAGAGTTTGAAGCAAAGGTTTTTCAACAGGAGTAAACCCAAATTCAGTAAGTGTGCCCTCCTGATAGGACCTGTCTCTTTTCAGTTGAAGCGCCGGTGGCAAGTACGGTCCCAGAGGGGGGCAGTTTGAAGGAGCTGAAGACCCCCAATTTCATTCCCGTTTATGTTTATATTTCTTTTTAGTCCTACCAGAACAGTCTAAAACTTCATTGGGGCCGCTACCATTCGGTCCAGCCGGTATAATACGGGCATTCAATAAAGCATTTCACGATGGGGAATCGATTTGCACGCCCCAGTTAGTCATCTAATACCGCAAACATATCATGGTTCGGAGCGATCGGGGGAAGCAGCTCGTCCTACACCACAATACATGTACACCCTGTATCCCAAACAAGGGTGGAGATCCGGCCGTCGTTTACGGATCCGATCTCAAATTTCAAGCTTCCTGGGGAGCTCTTTTCGAAAAAGAAGTTTACCTGTTGGCCAGTGGCAGGAGGAGCAGACGGAGAGGGAGGTGGTTCAACTTGCGACGGTGGTGGCTTGGGGAAAGCACAAATTTGGTGCACTTGATTGAGAGAACTAAGAAGGAATTGGGAGTTTTAAGGGCAGTTTGTCCTCAAATGTCCTTCAATACCGCAGGAAAAACACAAGATGGGCCTCCTGCTGGGGAATTATGACGAAGGGGATTTGACGAGAATGGCTTGACGTCACGGGGTTCTGAAGAAAAAAAAATTCAGGGCTTGAAGGGCCACTTATTTTGATAGAGTTACCTGGGTCACAGGGTGTAGATTCTTGTTTGCGACCTTCACATTTGCGGGACGATGGATCAGACTTTCTTCCTTCCTTAGGGTACCAATTGTGGCTTGAGGCGAATACAACGGCTTCTTCAATGCATTCTTTGAAGATGGAACACCTCCGGTCCTTCACAAAAGATCGAATCCCCCGGAGAAAGCCAGGCCATAAGCTGGTCCTTCAGAATGAAGTCGACTAACACTTCATACTCGTGGGAAACTTTCAAAGAATCAAGCCGGAAGTTTAAAAGTCTCTGAACCGTATACTTAAACTGTCAAAAAGTTTGGTTAGGTTCTATAAGGGCGTGACGAAATTTAACGCGGTAGAAATCGTGTGTCATGTTATACGCAGCTAACAATTCCGACTTCAAAGTCGAATAATCGATCGTTGGCTCCGGCTGAAGGGAATTAAAAATATTTCAGTGCTCAGAAAAAAACAACGGCATAAGTTTAACGACACTATCTGCTCCAATGTACCAGTAGTTTAGCTCTAAGATCTTTTCAAAATGCGTCAAATTGGACTCCAAATTTTCTCCTTCCTTGTAAATGGGGAGCTTCACTGATGCAGTTTGAGGAACGTCCTTCAGCGAGTTGAGGGAGAATGTTTTGTTCCTCGCTTTATTCATTTCTAGTTCATGTTGTCTGATGCATTCTCTTTCTTCTCTCGACTTTTCTCGTTCTTTTCTCTCTCTTAGTTCCGCTCTCTCTCTCGTTCTTCTGTTTCTTTTCTGTCCCTTCTTTACACTCCCTCAGATCTTTCTCCTTCTTGTATATAGGAAAGAAGGTCCTTTCCCGATAACCCAAGAGATCCAGCATGTAATTTAAATTGGTCGAATGAAGACATAATGGTCGTCAATTTGAATTAACCTTTTTCAAATAAAAACGTAACGGGATTCTCGAGCTAAATTAACTCGGTATACCCACGGCGTGATTTATAAATTCTGTCTGAGCACTCGGAAATACACGAATTAACGCGAGAGCCTTTAACTTTGTTCATAACACCGAGAACAAAACTAGACTGAGCCTTTCTTGATATGAAAGGGGTAAAATCCCGCTTTGGGGGAATATATGAGAAGCACAGTCTCAAAACTGGCACACGGTATGTATAAATGTGGGTACACACAACAAATGGGAAAAATAGTTTACAAGAATATTTTTGCTTACCTTCTCAATAGCTAAGCTCTCAGCCCCCAAAGTTTAAAAGATCGTAAAAGGAACCTTTTAAAGACCTTATAAACCTGACGCCAGTTAATATCGTACAATTTCGTAGAATGACCCTGACATATACGTGACTTCTAACCAATAGGGGGAGTCGCTCAAGGTCAACGCGTGACATTGATTCTACTCTGGTCACGACAGAGATGAGGGATAGAAGTTATGGGGAAGGGGGGGACATGTGCGAAGGATTTTAACTTCCAAAGATTAAGTGCAGTTGGCCGATATTAACTAATAATTACTCCGGCTATGAGACATGAAAAAGTAAGTACAAAAATAAACTTTAATATATACACAGTTATTTACAATAAATAGATTATATGAAATAATGGCACTAGATACTCTATGTATCCAAGGACCGAACAGATCAGCACTACCCAGAGCAGCTCTCCATAAGTGGGGGATCGAGAGGCGAGACGAGCCTCTGTACAAATACACACCACAGGGCGGAATGGCCGGAATAGCCACAGATGATTCGTCTCAGCCTGGTTTGAGTTCGAGGCTTTAAGAGATTAAACTGGGGAACGGATGGTTATTCAAGGGGCTTTAACCACGGGGAGTTTAACCACTAGTAATAACACTAACTGGAGGCAGTATTCGTGCCAAACGAAATGTACCGAAACCAAGGATGGGCCAATTGACTGGGGCTCAGATCCTTCGGTATAATTCTAGCCTTCCGCTCGTCGAGAAAAAAAGGAGCGCGATCGAGAATGACGTGTTTCGCTGTAACAAGCAGGCCTATACTGCCGATCCCCTATTGGGAATAACATTATATAGGGGAGGGGCTGGGGGAATCTATCCACGAAACAAAACGGCGCTCTCAGGGATGGGGGACACCCCCGCGGGGAGACAACAGGAGCACGCGTTTGAGATTCCAATCCCTCTCTTGTCGTGAAAAGCAGTTCGATATTCTGACTGTTCTCACGGTCCTCCCTCTAGGGGACTGACCTCGAGCCTGACCTCGTGGTTTCGACGGGCCGCAAAGAGCATCTATTCTTGACACCAATAATAAAAGTTTAAATATTTGGAATTTAACACACGGACCTACAATCTCTCTCTCATAACACACACTCGTTCACATGGCAACAGATCGTTAGTCACTATGATCGAGTGAGGGGGAAATATATAAGAGGGAAAAAATCGCGCCAGGATATCCAAGCAAGTGCAGATATTTAGCAACAACTACACTTCGCTACTTCACGAAACACAAAAAGAGAATATAAAATAAATGTCACACAATACAAATACATAAAACAAATCAAAGACATCCTAAATAAATATGAATGAAATAACCTAGAGTATTTTAAATATAATATATAAATCATTAATAAAGTTAAATGAAAAATATAATCGTACTCTACCTAATAATACTAAAGAAATTGATATGAGTTTATTATTAAATTGGCCAAAATAGAAAAAATAGGTATTAACTAACCACCAAACGTGACTAACAATTTTATATAGAAACTTTATGTACAAATAAACACGTCTTTTCGTCGCAACACCAAACTGCTAAATGTTTCCTCCCACTCACTCACTACAAAATGTAGTTGCCAGTTAGTCACTCCCCCAATCGCATTTACCACTTAGTAAGACTCAACATTTAGAGCGCGATTTATTAACTTAATCCTTTCCATGATGTCCTTTTTGGCTGCCCCAAAGATCCGGTTTCGATACCTCCTGGTGGTATTGAGGCATTACTTTAATTAAGAACATCTGATCTATTTTATGCAACAGAGCTAATGATGAGCTAATATGAAATAAGAAAATTAAAAAGTAATAAAAATATTGATAGAACTTATCAGAAAAGGATGGTATATTACCAAAATACCCAAACTTACCAAAAATGCTGTTAGGATTACCATTCTAAAAAGAACGATAAAATAGGTCATCATATCTCGATTATATTTTTTGCTTAAATCATTTGTTTAAGCTGATTTAAATAAAAAACAACTAAATTTGATGAATTCCGCAATCGCTTAAGATATAAATCTAATGAAAACGTTGCCATTTTTTTATTTAGAGATATTTAAAAAACTAGAAAAATGAAAGGATGATGTTAAGACAATATCAGCTTGCAGTCGTAAAAGATCCTTTGAAGTTTATTGAAAGATAGAAAAAAGAATTTAAATAAAATATATTAAAAATATCCTATACAGAAAAATTTAATTTGAGATCTAAGAATAAATTCGAATTACATGAATATCTTAGTCCTTGACCCAACCAGAGAAGAAAAACTTGAAAGAAAATTTCCAAAATTTATTTCAGGGAAAGTTTTGTCTTTTTTGGGTCACTTTAGATTACGGGCGAATCTTTTCAAAAAAGAAAAGAAAAAATATATAATTTAAAATTCATTTAAACGCATTTTTCTATTAGAATTTTTTAATGTTTATTAATAACACAGGGTTTGAAAATTTAATGAATAACAGGTGAACAGAATAATTAATATAAAAATTGTAAGCTAAGATTATTTCATATTTTCTAAGTGTAATTTTTTTTTTTAGTAAAAACGTCTTTCAAAATTTGGGGGTAAAATTTGGCTTAATAACCTACGTAAGCATAATTAGTGCACGGATTTTCTCTCTATCGTGCTTTCTCTAATTGTTTCATTATTTCTCATTCTGACACTCATTATCTCTCATTTTCTTTCTTTTTCACTCAATTTTTTATTCAATTTCTAACTCGTTTCTCTCTCTCTCTCATTATTCTTCTCTGTCGTAGAATGACTCCCGACGATATACCATATATCACTATTCGTTGAGGGAACTTCCTTAATTATCTCTAGAGTGCGTTTTTACTGTCTGGCGGCCGATATTATGTATCTTCAAAATGCTTAAGAAGTGGAACTGAGCTCAAGGATAATAATATTGCTATCATTAATAAAATAGAGTTTTATTAATAATAACTATCAGCAAACACAAAAACGGAAAATATTGACAAACAGAATGGAAAGGGTCGTGGAGACTCGGGCTAATCCAAGGATTTAAGGGATCAAAAAAGGTAAAACAAATATGGAGTTAAAGAGATGGGATGGTTCAATAAATTATTTAAAGCACAGGATAGAATTGACAAATAAGGGATCAATACTCAAAAGGTGACGCTTGGCTTACGTAACTTCATTAGGGTGCAGTGGAAGGTACTTGAAGGAATATTCGGTCCGCTGGCGAGTTCCAGCCGAAGGGGGGGGATAAAAGGATCCTGACGTGGCGTCTTGGAAAGGAGAACCGTTACTCGACGAACGGCTTGACGAACAATGGCTGTTCTAGGTTGTTCTCTTCTGAACAAAGGGGGGGGGATGAGAACCGTCTCTTGTCTACGGGCTCAAGAACAATGGCTGTTCTAATGTTGTTCTCCTTTGAACAACAGGGGGGGTGAGAAACGTTTCTTGGCGAAGGGCTCAAAACGAACAATGGCTGTTCTAATGTTGTTCTCCTTGAACAACAGGGGGGGATGAGAACCGTTTCTTGGCGAAGGGCTCAAAACGAACAATGGCTGTTCTAATGCTGTTCTCCTTGAACAACAGGGGGGGGGATGAGAACCGTTTCTTGGCGAAGGGCTCAAAACGAACAATGGCTGTTCTAATGCTGTTCTCCTTGAACAACAGGGGGGGGGATGAGAACCGTTTCTTGGCGAAGGGCTCAAAACGAACAATGGCTGTTCTAATGCTGTTCTCCTTGAACAACAGGGGGGGGATGCCTTGGGGACTTGGCGTCACTAAAGGCTCGAACCTTTGGCACTCAAGGAATATTGTCCTCCTTCTGGACAAGTGATGGTGAATCTCGAGGTCGAGGTCCCTTGGCGCACAAAGGGAGAGAGGGTCGTGGTGATGTTTCGCGACGAAAATCTGGATCTCCAATCTGATCTTAGTGGTAAAGTTTCCATATAAATAGCCAGGACATCTCCTTGGCGTGGGGGAGAATGGGGTGGAAGCTTGGAGGGAACGCACAGCCGGGCCGGGGAACAATGCCTTATCTGCCCATAAGCCTAACTCGATCTGGCGAGGTCGGCGTATGGGGGCGAACGGGGGGGGGACGATAACCTCCTTGTTTAAACATTGGCCTCCGGCAGCTGTTGATAAGACTCCAAGCCTCGAATCGAAGATGCACGTGGGCAGCCTCGTGGTTTTCAATGAAATGGGATAGAAGTTGAAATGAATGCAGCTCTGAACTCGTTCTATCACATTCTCTTTAATCCTCTTTATAAGCATTTCTCTCATTCTATCTCTTTAATTAGGGCTCTACTCACTCTCCTTCAATCTATCTAATTCTCTCTTTATTTCTCTCATTATGTCTCCCATTCTACTTATCTTATTATCTTTACAGTTTCTATCTATCTCGCATTCTCTTAACTTTATACTTCCTCTCCCACTCTCTATCTCCCTCTTTCCCTCTCTCAGTCTCTCGCTCATTCTCTATCTTTATCACCTAGTATCTCGTTCTCTCTCATTCTTTGATCTGTCATTATCTCTCGCTTATTATTTCTCATTCGCTCCTTACAATCTCTTTTTAATTATAATACATATCTCTCATTTTTTCTCACATCCGATCTTTAATTAACTTTCTCTCATTCTCTCTCTGTTTCATTCTCTTTCTCTCATTGACTCTATCCCATCCTCAGTCTCAAATTCTCTTAAACTCATCTCTCTCTTATTATATCTCTAGTATCATCTCTCTATAAGCCTCTCCCGCTCTCATTATCTCTCTTTCATTCCCTCTCTCTCTCTCTCCTTTCTGATTACCTCTCTCAGTTACTTTATCTGTAATCCTAATTCTCATTCTATATTTCCATTTCTTTCAATTCATCAATCTAATGTTTTCTTTCTCATTCTTTCTCACATTTTCTCTCGTTTTTTATATCCTTCCTTCAGTTGATTATTGTCTCTCATTTTGTCATTATCATTCTCCTTTATGTCATTCACTGTTTCTCTCATTCGTTCTCTCTCAATCATTTTATCATCTTCTCTTTGGATGCCACCTTGTCTTGGAGAGATAGCGAGCTTGTGCCAAAGAGCTTCCGAGTTATGTCACCGGGGGAACCTTCATGGCACCCCTGCTACGGTTCCCCTTGTCGAATTGGTTGGGAGTCAGGTTCCAGACGGAGTGCGTCCGTCATTAACTTCTTTATCTTGTTCTATGTTTGGCCTTTTCCCTTTTGATGACCTATCTTTTCCAAAGAAAAAAAACAAACAAACACGACTTTCCTTTTAGCTTTACCCTTTAATCTTCAGGCTAAAATATAGGAAAACCTGACGACTACCCCATGCATCAGAAAGCAGGCTTTGGAACCTCTAAAAACAACGCCAATCAACGCTGACCGTTATGTGCTTCGTTAACCCATTCTTTAGCATGTAATTAATTACCAATCCTAGTGACTGTTGGAGTGTGCCTCTGGTAGCAACGGTCTGTGATGACGGTCTTTTGTTCCGAGGTTGGCTACCAGGCAAAAGAAAGCCTTGGAATGAAATTATTTGTTTAGTACGTGTCATGTTCCACTATTCAACTGGTGTGAAATCGATAGCCGCACTCGGTGGCCGTCACTGCTGCTTGTTTGGGATCCACGGCACGCCTGGCTTGGACGACTCAACGGACGAACAGCAGCAAACGAGCGTGCCTTCTGAAAGATCAGAAACGTCTTCGATCGGTACGTGAGAGGGAATCACCTCAGGCAAATCCACCAACCCCCTTTTTTACTTATTGATTGGACGCAAATTTATTACTTCTATAAAGTGTTCAACATGAGTAGAAAGAAAGGACCAACTGCTTTAAGGTTCACCTCTGTAATATGCCAGAAGGACAAGTGGTTCGTGGACTTCCAGGTAGGGTGTTTCAATGTGCCACCCGGGCAGCACCTGCACCGATTACATCCTAGAAGGTGAGCTTCGAGAAGCCGTGGCTTAGTGTAAGAAACTGAAATATCTTTATGGAACATTCAAGGAAAAATCTAAGCAACTCACAATGAAATTTCAGAGCCTGGAATCGCAGCAGGGGCGTCAGATTTGCTGTCTCAAGGACAGGATCGCACATTTGAGACCCAGTCATCTCGATATTAAGAAGAACCTCCCACCGTCCAGGGCAGTTCCACCGACGGGCCTCTCACTCAAAAGGCGAACACTACTGCATCGGAAGTCCTGCGCCAGCCGAATTTAGAAGAGGTGAAAAGAGGATCAAGAGAAAGAACAGGGATAAAAAAGAGGGCTCGCCGATTTTTGAGGGTTCTAGCGTCGTCGGTGGCCGTGCGGTGTGGCACGATGGCTTGTTCCTTATCAAAACGGGAGCAAAGAGGCCTAAGAAACCTCCAAGGCTGACGCTGGTGTCAACCTCCAATAGATTTTCAGATATTGAATTTGGTCGGGAGGCAGCAATCTTTGTTAGGGACTCTTAAATGCCTACGAGAGGTTTTACAGACTTTACTGAAATCATCATTGAATAAATGAAGTATTTACTTACCTCAGTAGGGGAGAAATGAACCAGAGCAGTCGTCGTTGGGATCATTCTGAGATGCTCCGAAGGTGTCGTGGCCCACCAAATAGCTTTAAACATCAACTGGAGACGGCGAGATCCTGAGAGACATGGGTATAGGTTTTGTCAACCCGTTCGACGAGTTATACGGCCGGTCCAGACTGTTCTCCAATGACGGTACTTATCTTTCTGTCTGCGGGAAAGGAGTGTTTCGTGAGCTTATCTGCCGCATTTGTTTGGGGTATAGAGGTTCGGTTGAGCGAGATCCCCGACCGGAATACAGTTGGGAGAGTCTCCAGAATTAGCGCCCTAGGCAGCAGCGGTCGTAAACCCCGAACACAATCCTTCCGTCCATACAAAGGAAGGGGCGGAGATGAGATATAGCCAGCCTCCGAATCCAGTTTGACGAGATGACGCCCGACGTTATTGAACCCCCTTAAGAGAGCTTGTATAAAATGCCCGCTTAGAGAAAGTGGATATGGACTTTTACCATAAATTGCCTGATATCTTGGACTGTTACCCATCACTGCTGATAGGTGGCTTTAATTGCCAAGTCGGCTAAAGGGACCGATGGGCAACAAGAAGCGTCTCGAGTTGTCGAATTTGCTTGCAGCAAATTTCTGACTCAGTTAGTTAGCGAGCCTTTCCGAGGGGGTAAGTTCTGGATCTTGTATTTACTACCGAAAATGACATCGTTTCTGACGTGTTAGTACATGAGTGTCTGAGTTATAGTGACCACAACATAGTCAGGTTTGGTGTACGTGCCCCCTGTTCGTGAACTAGGAATTAACGAGCAGGAAAGCTTGATCTCAGACGTGCAGACTTCGATTGACTTAGCCTTTATTGAAAATACATAAGATTAATACATGAGTATAAAGTATTCAAAATTAATTAGTGAGGAATGTCAGACTAGCGAGCGTTTAGCCGAAGTGGTTTAGTCAAGAAATCGCGACCGCTATTAAAGGTAGAAAAACAGCGCACAGGATATGGAAAAGAAGTAGAAATGCAGCGCATCATGAAGCTTACGTGATTCATTGTTAAAGGGTAGAGGCAATAGTACGTACAATTTTAGCGGAATGAGGGAGTTCGCGTGGCCTCTCTCTCCAAATTGAACACTAGGGAATTCTTGCGTACGTGAATAGCCTTAAGCCAGTGTACCAACACATCGGATTTCTGAGGGACGCGAAGCGCTTCCTCCAGAATTCGGACCTGGAAAACGCCAACGTATTCAACGACTACTTTTACTCGGTGTTTACGAGCCAAAGGAACGGAGAGATACCCAGACTGCCGAGTGATAAATCTTGGATTAGAAACGCTAGAGGAAATAACTTCAACTGCCAAAAAGGTAGCTAGGACGCTTCGTTAGCTGAATGTGTACAAATCCCCTGGCCCTGATGGTGCCTTGTCAAGAGTTCTGCGTCCGGTGAAAGATCAGGTGGGCTCCCATCTTTCTGACCTCTTCAACGCGTCATTCTATATTGATCAAGTCCATTTAGTGTGGCGTATGGCCAACGTCACCCTGAACCACAAATATTTGGCCGTACCACTGTTGGAAGATACCGAGCGATAAGTCTTACTTCAATAGTGGTTAAAGTATTTGAAGGCATCATAGCGGATAGAATAACGGATTACTTAGAGTCCAACTACCTGTTAAGGGACACCCAGCACAGCTCCCAAAGAAAGCGCTCGTGCCTCACGAACTTTCTCGAATTCTTTTACTGGATGGTAACCGAGTTTGACAGAAATGGAGCGGTGGATAGACTTTATTCGGATTTCCAAATGGCTTTTGATACAGACCCCCACTAATGGTGAAAGTACATGCCTTTATGATTATAGTAAAGGTCGGAGACTGGTTAGAAAGTTGGTTGTCCGACAGGCGAGAGTTGGTTACTCTCGGCTTTCACGCCTCTCAGTGGCCATCAGTAATGAGTGGAATCCCTCAGGACTCCATTTTGTGCCGTCTTTTATTCATCATTTACATTAATGACATAAATAAAGGACTTTTGAGCTGCCTCGCGAAATTTGCCAACGATATAAAACTTGGAGCGAACGTAGCGACGCCAGAAAACTTCGAAGGGTTGAGGGAGGACCTAATGATGATAGGCCAGTGGTCTCACAAGTGGCAGAAGCATTTGAACTTGAACAAGGGCAAGTAGATGCACATCGGCCTTGAGAATTCCCGGTCAGAATACGAGCTACAAGGTATGCATCTTGAGGTGTGCTAATTAGCAGCCATCTCAAATTCTCAAGGTAAATAGGGATAAAGAAAAGGGTTCATGGTGGGTTACATTAGGAGGCAATTCAGCTTTCGAAACAAGGAGGTTGTTTTGCCTTTCTACAACTAACTGGTGCGGCTTCACTTAGAGTGCGCTGTTCAGTTCTGGTCTCCTCACAATCGAAAATACATCGATGGTTTGGCAAAGATACAAGCTAGGGCCACAAAACTGACACCATCGCTACAAAGCAAAACATATGCAGAAAGATTGCAAGGGCTCGGTCTCTTTTAGCTTGAGACTCGAAGACTGCGTGGTCGTCTCATAGAGACTTTCAAAATTTCAAAAGTCTATACAGATTTTTACAACTCGATGTACTTTTTCACCATTATGGGAATGCGAATCGAAATGAAGGTGTAATGTGAAGTTGCCCATATCTAATACGCTTTCGGTGGGTGAGTCCTTCACCTGCAAACTCAGCGATACAGAGAATTGAATGCCAATGGTAGTTGTCAATAGCAATTGCTGAGCCTTCTATCTATTCGGATCATCTTTAGTCATTCTTTTTTCCTTTGCTGATGAAGTATGGTAGTGTCTGAATCAGGTTGAATGAAAAGAAAACGGTTTTTAGGGGATATTTATTCCTCCTCGCTTGAACGTAATGTCAAGGAAAACCAGCAAATCTCGCGAGTGGAATTTTTAAAACAACTTTAATGTCCGACTCCAACTCGTAGCCTGGGTGTTGAGGGCCAGTTTTTCATCGTTTATTAAGATGGCTCCTAAGATGTTCAGCCTTGCTTTTTTCCCCCTTTTTTTTAATCGTGGTGTTTTCAAACAGAAGATCTCTAGTTAGGTTGATGTTTTGTGCGATCGACATATGATTTTTGAGCCCTCCGAGTTGTAGATGCATAGTTAAATGCCTCGAAATGGTGGTGTTTGTCATGCCAACATATTTTGGTGTTAGGGTTAGCGATCTTCTTGATGTTTTTTCCGTCTATTTTATAGGCCGTAGACATCTGATTTCTGTAATACAGCTTGATTTTATTTACTGTTTCCTAATAACTTTTTGTTTTATCCGTATCTTTGAATTGTATACTTAAAAATAATTGGAGTAGTTTTTTAATTATGCTGTAGGGTTTGTTTTACGCGGATGTATGATCTGATTACACTATTTCTATCTTTCAAGACATTCACCATCCCCGTTGAGGAATCTTCCCATGTACGTACCTATTCTATATACTTTTGTGATGTGGTTTCCATTCATGTTTTGTACCTCAGTGTCTTAAAATGTGGGTTTATTAACCGTGTTCAATTCATAAGTAAATTTTAACACGGAGTTCTCCTCAAATTGCTGTCTTATATTCTTTAGATGTTCTTCGTTTTGGACAATGGTGTGGATTATTTTCGCTGTTGTCAAATAAGCTCTCTTCAAGTTAACCCATATAGTAGTTGGCAAACGTCGGTCCCAGGGCTGATCCCATAGCCACACCATCCCCTTGCGTGTATATGTAGATTACCGTCAGGTATCCTGAACCGTGCCTCTGATGTGCTGTGCACGAAAGTAGCATACATATTCCTTAAGATGTTTGGGTCAAGATTTGGAGGAGACATTGTAGGATGGTGGTACACATTTTGTATAATGATGTCAATGGTCTGAGCGATAGGCATACTCGTAAACAGGCTTTCCATATCAAGGGATGCTATTAGTCTTGTCGGTTTTGTAGAGTGGAGAATAGTGATAAATTCCTCCGTATAATTTATGCTATATTTTGAAGGGATGTACATTTTTATTATTTCATTAAGGCTTTTAGCTAAAGCGTACGTTTGCGTCGTGACTTGGGAAATGATAAGCCTCAATGGGTTGTTCACCTTATGTATTTTTGCGTTTCCATAAAGATATCCTGGTGCATTAGCTATTGCATTCATTGGATGAATCCACTATCCACATCGGCTCTTTTTCCTTGACATTACGTTTCAGCGTGGAAGAATAAATATCCCCGAAAAACCGTTTGCTTTTCATTAAACCTAATTCAGATACCACAGTACTTCATCGGTAAAGGAGGAAAGAATACCTAAAAACGCTCCGAAGATGATCGAATAGATCGAAAGCTCAGAAATTTAAGTTTAGTTTTTACCAAAACAATTTATTTAAAAGAGATATGAAAATAGGGCAAGTTATCTAGCATCTCCAAGATGGACTAAATAAGATAGTAAGAAAAATAAAGTTGCCAAAGGAAATTAATCAAGGCGAAATATACAATGGTTTTTAAAGAAATTTGGATCTCCGCTAATTCATATTAATATATATATATATATATATATATATATATATATATATATATATATATATATATATATATGAAAAACTCCCAAGGAATCACGTGAGGGTAGCAAATGAATGCAATGTCCCGCAGGAAAAAATAAAGGTGTTTCCAAGTACTTTCGAACTTTATTAAGTTCCTTATCAAGGATAACTACAAGAAATAGTATTATATTAGAGGTATATATACAAAAGAAAAGTATGAAAGACCGCCTCAAAAACAAGAAATTACCAATGAGGAAGAGGGAAGGGGGAAGGTAAAAAAACACATTAAGAATTACAAGAAGCAGGTAGTAAGGTCAAACTAAGTCCAAGGAAAGGGTAACAGATTCAAAGAAATGGAGATAGCCTAACGAGGGAGATTATAAGACACGATGAGCAAAAGGGGGGAAAAATACAAAGTACCAAACAGAGCAGTGACAATTAAAAAATAAAAATTAATAATAAAAAATTAAAATAAAATAGGGGCCACAAAACTAAAGAATGTATATAAAAAAAACACTAGGAACGCAAGACAAAACTAATTTCTTTGAGTATTAATCTTTTAATTATAGCATCTATTTTATATAAACCAGGGAAAAAGTTAAAATTATCCCATTGGCTTATAAAAGCACATTTAATGATATTCCTTTTTATATGGTCATTGGAACGATAAATAAATTTGGAACTCAGCCAAATTTATTTATCGTTCCAGACGAAAATGAAGAATCCCATTCTCGGCAACGAAAACGAACAAGGTGTGCCACAACTTGGCCTTGGGCATCTGACTCGAATTTCCTGCTCTCACTGCCAGCGTTTAAATCTTCACAATCAGGTTTGACTTCTTCATGCTTCATTACACAAAATTCAAAAGAAATAGATTATTTTGAACAGTTTATCGACGATGATGTGATCAATATAATTGTCACACAATCAAATGCATATTATAAAGTTTTGAAGGAGAGAAATTGTTACAAACCAAATAGCCGCCTTTCCACCTCATAAGAAACGGAACCGACGAAATTCGCTTGTTTTAGACTATTTGGCTTATCACGAGTCACCGCTAAAATACTCGACTAAATGATTACTGGTCACGTAATGAACTTCACGAACAGAAGGTATTTGGAAAACTCATGTCAAGAGATCGCTTTCTGCAAATATTGAGGCTTTTACATCTTAGCGATAATACAGGATAGAAAAAATCTAACCTGTCTTGGATCTCATTAGACAGAAATTTAAATCAAAGCTAATTCCTTTCAAAGACCTTTGTCTAGATGAAAGTCTACTCCTTTAGAGAGGAAGACTTCAATACAGACAATACAATCCAAATAAAAGATATAAATTCGGTGTAAAAACGTTTGTATTGTGCGATTGTAAGACTGGTTACGTAATAGATTTGATCATTTATACTGTAACCGGTACAGAAATTACTCTTTACAAAGCATTAGATGTAACGACCTCAGTTGTGATGACACTGCTTGAATCCTATTTGAATCAGGGCGATGTTCTTTTTGTTGACAATTGGTACACAAACCCTGATCTCTTTGCAAAATTACTAGAAAATATGACTGGGGCTTGTGAAACAGTTCATCCCAATAGAAAGAACATGCCTAAATTTAAAAATTTGAAGAAGGAAGAGGTTGAATCGATGCAATGCAACAATATATTAAGCGTAAAATGGTATGATAAACGAAATGTACAGTTGCTTACAAGTGTGGATGATGATCAAATGTGTGACAGTGGGAAAAGGATATAGATGATAACATTATTTTTAAAACTAAATGTGTGATTGAGTACAACAAAAAAATGCGAATGGTTGATAAGAATGATATGCTGATAAGTGGTATTGAGAGTGTGCGTAAAACTATTCGTTGGTATAAGATGTTTTTCTTTCATCTTGTTAAATTATCTATTTTAAACTCTTATTATATATACAAAGAGAAAACGAACGAGAGAAAAAAAATTGGGGATGCTTCAAACAGTGTAATTCTTTCCAAATGGTAGATAAATATAAAAAAAAATCGAATTTCTGATATTAGACATATTGGTAATCGACAATCGCGCCTTATTGATGTTGGTATTCATTTTATGAAGCCTGTTCCTTCGAGAAGAACTTGTCTTGTATGCGCCAAAACAACAAAAACTGAGAAAAAATATCAACGAACAAATTATATCTGTCGTGAATGTGAAGTACCATTATGTGTTCACCCTTGTTTTAAAAAGTACCGTAGAGAAAAAGATTTCTAGTTTAACGTACATAATCGTTTCAATTGTAAATAAATACAGTTTTGATATATATATATATATATATATATATATATATATATATATATCTCTCAAAGTAGCACGAGAGAATGATGAAAATGAATCCATTAAACCACATTAAACCACGCGTTTACCTATTCCTCATTTATTCTTTGAATTCCCAATTAATTTTCTATTTCTTTCATAGTCTCCGTTCGAGCTGGCGAAAGTGTTCCTTAAAAGCTATTCTATTCAGAGAATTTTTTGGTTCTCTGCGTAGCGGAGTGCACTAACGGCTTACTTTTAACTGTGATCGAAGCGGTGCTCGCTGCCTCAGTGTGCCTGGTTCGAATCACCTCCCTGCACGGATTTTTTCGAAAAAAGGTAATAAAAATATTACTGCAAGAAAAATGATTCTGTTTTATCTTTCAATGTGGTTTAATGGATTTATATATATATATATATATATATATATATATATATATATATATATATATATATAAAGCATTTTAAATCTTCAATTAGTTAATGGAAATATAAAAAAATATGCACTTAAAAAAAAATTATGTAAGTTACTGATAGAATAGAGAAAGGAAGTAAGTGTGACGAAGGCCACAGATACAGATACAGATGTAGGGTGTGCTAAGGCCTTTGCAATGGCATCGTAATAACTTTAATTCCTATTCAGGTTTAGGTTTAGGGCAAATTTTGGGCTATTTAGAAGAACTATTGGAATCTAGGCTAAGGCCTAGCTTCCAATAGTTCTTCGATATATAATGTGTATTTTTCTACTTCTTCTTCACTTGTTAGGTTGAACAAGAGCACTTTTCCCAATGTGGTGTCTCCTATAGTAGTATACTTTATACGTATGTCTATTAGTCCCTCACAATTTAGCAAGAAGTCTCGTAGTTTCGTTTGCTCTCCTTGGTTGCAGAGTTCAAATTTTTCCTCTTCTCTTGTAAACCTCCCTCAAATTCAGCCTCAGTGAGTTGATTCTGCATCTAAACATTAGCTTGGACTTAAATGAGTTGTCATATATATTTTCCTCCTCGATTACCTTCCTATTCATAAAATATGTACTCAGTGTTGATTTCCTCTCCATACCTAGCCTCCATCTCTCTTCTCCCCATTTCCTTACTCTCCCCTTTATACTTTCTCCCTTCAACTGATTGGGTAAACCACAAATTCTTCTCTCTGCTGATACGTAATATTTTGGTGTGCTTCCACGCGTTCGAAAGTGTGCCAGTATTTTTAATATATTTAAAATCATTAAATTTCACTTTAAGATAAAATGCCTGATAAATTTTACTACAAAATATGTTTGGAAGAACGCAAAGAGCTATTGAAATTTCACAATATTATCAATATGACGGAATAGTCTTATACTCAGCATGCTGATTACCACGCAAACAAGCGAGGCCGCCAGTCTTTGGCCTTCGGTCTATGCCTTCAGTGCATACGTTTGAATCTTAACTATCAGGTTTGACTTCCTTTTCATTTATTACGCAAAGATAAAAAAAAAATAAATTATACTTGGAACAATGTATTTGGTGAATTGACAAGAGTACATTTTCCTACCTAATTTGAGCATACTGAATTCAAATCTGAAATCAGATTCTCTTTAAATGCTACAGATTTTTTGTACTATCAATAACTAATATTATACAATAATTTTATGTTTATCACGCCTATCATCATGCCCTGAGGTAATTTTGAATCATCCTTTAGCGTTATTTATAGTAAAGCAGGTTTTTACACAAACATTTTATTGTATATGAGAAGAAACTTGAATTGCACATTAAGATTACAAATAGTGTAATCAAATAGATGCTAATTTATTAATGACCTTACATCAGGCTGGAGGACCTCTTCTTGATTTCAATCGGTAAAAATTTGCGTTTGTAACTCTTTCTCTTGTAAGTCTTCTCTGGCTGATCTCTTCTATTTGTCTAGCAGTAATTTGCCTTCATGTGTCTATCCCACTGACCTTGGTAGGGCTCTTCCATCGTCATCAAATCCTGATTAAAGAGTTTCCCTTGTTCGTTGCTCACGGCTTCCAGATTCACCTGGAATCGGTCGATGTGACTAATTAAGAAAAGCAGCTTCACACTCATGTTGCGTCCAAGATCACTATATGCTAAAAGCATATTAGTAAATAGATCCTCGCAGTAATGCGCTTTTTTTTCCTAAGAAGTTACAAACAACGGCAGAAAATGAGAGCCAGGCTGCCTTCTCATGGTGTTCACAAATCTAGAATAACTCAGAGTCCTTCGGATTTGAGGACCATCAAATACTCCTGCTTTTATATTTTCGCATGAAAAAGCAGACAGCGCCGATACTATGTACTGAAAACAATCATTGTCAGTGCTCAACGCCTTGGCATACTGCTTTATAATCCCTAGTTTGAGATGAAGTGGAGGGAAAACGATCTTCTCTCGACTAACGATTGGCTCATTAACAATGTTTGGGATTCCTGCTTACAAAGTTGACCCGAACTAGCCAATATTTTGGGGGCCAGTGTTTGTCACGAGCTCGACTGTCCCACATACAGACATAGCATGGAAACATTGTATATCCCTTCTTCTGGCCAAGGAGAAAGTTGACCATCTTAAGGTCTACACTTATGATCTAATTGTGTTCATGGTACTTAAGTAAATCGATGACCATTCTTATGTCATCGTGAGTTTCTCTCAAATGGACAGAGTGACCGAGACGAATTACATTAAAGTCATTGCCATTATTCAAAAGGACACACTTGACGCTACCCTTGGAGCTATTCACAAAACAGTCTCCACTAAGCAGGGCTATAGGTGCCAAGTTCCAACTCGGTAAACAATTCAGGAACATCGTGTCAGTATACAAATTGTTTTTTCTTAGAGAAATAGAGAAATACTTATCAAATGTACTCTCCCTTGTTCCGTAATATGATACCAGTACTGATCTGTCAAGCATATGTCTTTCACTCAATCTGGAGGCTAAAAGTTCTGCAGTTTTCTTAGGGAGCGCCAAATCACGTATCAAGTCATTCAAATCCTCTGATTGAAAGAGTGAGGAGCTAATGAGTGTTCAGCATCTGATTATGAATTTGCAGACTCTGAATCCATTCCGTGGACGTCCATATCAGGTACATCATTTTCCTCCTGTGAGGAACCATATCCACTAAAAATCAGAACTGGTACAGACTCAGAATGAGGTATTGGCCGGATCGCCGAGGGAATGTTGGGGTAGTCGATCTTGTGCCGATTTTTCTTGCCAATTCCTTATGTATTCACCAGACAGAAATAACAGTCAGATACATGATACTTTTCTCTCGCCACACTATGAGTATTCTAAAAGGAAGCCCATTTCTCTTTCCTTTCGTTCACTCACGAAGAGGTTTCACCCAACTATGGCAAACAGCATGTGGGGCCCACTTCTTATCTTGATCACCAAGAGGCACATCAAAATATGCCTTATAAGTGCGGATAACAGAGTTTGATATATTTCGCCTTTGAGGAACTAGTATCTAACAGCCACATATGTAGCAGAAGGTTTCTGAATCATTAATTCAATTTCCTCTTGACGAAGCCATCACTCTAACATGAGACGTGAAAAAATAAACAATAATTTCAATATTTCGCACAATAACATTTATTACTACTATCTTACTACTATGTACTGTGAAGTATTTGCTTTCTACAAGCGTCCTCTCTGTCCGTCCGTAGGGCAGTTTTCTGAAAAACGAGAAAATAGAAATTACAGAATAACTATAGCATATAGGTAGAAATAGATTATATATTTAAAATCAGCATGAAAAAACAAATTTAGATTGGCAGATAAATCTAAGTCACCCGAAAATGTGATTAAAATTATTTCCCTGTGTTATTTTCTAACACTTTATCGATGCAGACTTGATAAATATAATTGTCATAAAACAAATGCCTATTATAATGTCTTGAAGCAAAGAAATTCATATAAATAGAATGAATTTTGCCATTCCTCCTTAAAAAAAACCGGATGCGTACAAAATTGAGTTGCTATTGAGTACTCCATTGAAGTAAAAACGTTTGTGTTGCGCAATTAATTGTAAGAGTAGACCATTTCACTTCAATACAAATATCATGCTTAAATTTTAAAAAAATAAAGGGGGGCAGAGGGAATCGATGCAATGCAACAATATATTATGCGTAAAATGGTGTAATAAACGAAATGTAAGGTTGCTTACAAATATTTCTTTTATCCACCTTATAGAAAGCCTTTTCGATTTACAATAAGTGAAGTGAAAGATATAAATAATGTCTATTTATAAATAAAAATTAAATTATGTTACTCATAAAATAAAGAAGGAAAGAAAATAGGAGTGAGGTCAGTAAATTCCACGACATTCCCCTCCCAGCTGTTAATTTTTGCGCGCTGTCCACACGTTCGAATGTGTGCCTTGATATTTTAATATTTTTCAAAAAACATTGAATTTAACTATCAAAGGCTATATATTAATTAGTCATTACAAATTTCATTTTTGAAAATATAAAAAACCGGTTAAATTTTATAATAATATTATTATGACGGAATTTTCCTATTTGTCACGGATGTGACGGAATAAATTCGCGAACTTTCAAAGTGCCCTTGGATACGAAACGAGCGCATTTTCCTAATGATAAACATATTTTTATAATCACTGCAGTGGAAAACCTAACTAGGCGGCTAAAAAAAATAGTAAATAGTTATATTTCAAAAAATGAATATCTGCCACACACAGCACGCCCATTGGGATTATCCTGGCAGCAGGCAAAGAGTTCTAAACTTAATTAATTTTATATTTAAAAAATAATATTACAGTATACTACTTCAAAATATAGGTAGAGTGGGCAATAAACAATTACTTACTTTGAATGTCTACCAAACAGAAATAGCAGTGAGTGGCATGACCTTGGGGCTCTCGCCATACCATTGGAACACCTTATTGAAGGCTTTTTATTTTTCCTTTAGACCATTCTGATAAAGAATTAAAGCATGTCGTGCAACAGATATGTGGTAGCCATGGTTTATCTTGGTCGTCAATTTTACATCCAAAATGCAAATTATATAGTTTTTTCACTAGACAAGATATTTTTCTTTGATTTTTTTAAAATGTTACTGAACCACATATGTAGCAGAATGTATCTGAGCTATTTTTACAGTGTCCTCTTAGCATTTTATTAAAATTGTTGCTTTATTTAAAATTTTATAAGGTTAACTAACCTGAAAATAAGAAATAAAAGAAGGAAATTCGTTAAAATCTTCAAGTTTTCACAAAAATAGTAATTGGCAATTTACAAAAAAAAAACTGCAGTCATTTCGATAAAAATGAGTTCCACTTTTTAAATCATCAGGATCATCACTAACGCTATAATTGTATAGCAAAATTTTTGAAGATGGGTGAAAAATTAATAATTGATTTTTTTCCTTAGTAGACATTCCCCTTATGTTTTTTTATCAAAGTTATTTCTAATAATTCTTGAAATAATATCAAAAAACAAAATGGTAAAGTTTCGAAATAAATCTAAGTATCGAAATTTTGTGAATTTTTTTAAAACCCAAAGAATTACAAATGGTGAAGTTCCGAAAATTTATTTTTTATATATCTTCTTCTATAACTTTGGTTTAGAGTTCTTTTTTAAAATTATTATAATTGGCGAAGTTCAGAAAATTTATAAAAATTTAACCATGTTTGCTTTTTTTTAGATTTTAAATTTTAATCTTAGTAGCGAAGAGCAAGCTCCCACCGTAAGGGGAAGGTGGCGAAGCCATTGCCTGGTCTATACATAAAACTACATTAAAAATTGTCATCTAATTTTATAGTCGACAAAAATTTAAATTTTGTTAAACAGTGTTATTAGTTTTTATATTTTCCTACACGAGTTACTTCACCAATAAGCTTTATACATTCAGTATGTTGTTTGCTTTTGTCTGGAATTCAAAGCACAGCTTTTTTTCTCTTTCTAATTAAATCAGGAGATCTTTTAACTCAAAGATAATCATAAAATCAATTCTAAATTAAATATGAACTTTTTATTTAAATTTTTTCAAAGATTTTTCGAAGACATGTAGTTTTCATTATGTAGGGGTGGATTTCATCAAGTATGTAATTTAATATTGAGGTGCCATTATTTTTATGGGAGTTTGCTGAACATCCTTCTCCATTTCATTTTATTTGAAAATTTGGATTGTGCGCCATTGATTTAAAAAGAACTAGTAAGCAGAAATCCAGTATAGTTTGGGCGAAAAAACTCGTTATTTATTCTAACTTTGTCCCTACCTGAGAGCGTCACGCCTCTTGGACGATCAAAAAAAAATGTAATGGCTTACAATTTTTTGTAGGAGACCTCGAATAGTCACTCGGGGGAGTATTCTTCTAGGGGAAGTGTAGCTAAGCGCGTTATTCTTCATTGAGTCCTTCGTCCTTGACCTCCGTCGTTCCGAATAATGGTTTCTGTCTGCAAGCAATTAGGGTGCCGGGTTGTCGCTCGAGGATTTGCCGTCGTCCTTGGATGATTATAATGACCTCTCAAAATGACCAATAAGCCAATTCGGGGAGGAGAGAATTGCAAAAAGAACAGGTTTTACCTCAGGGTTATTGTTGAGGGAGTTCTTGCGCGAAACTACGAAAGAACGGTCGTTACAGGGAGGTCGCCAATCGTATGGGGCAGAATCCAACGAAGTTAGAGTTATAGCCTTCGGTGCTCGAATAAATCAAGGGGGGGCCGAATCGAGAATCGTCACGAGTCTTCGTGTGTAGGGCGAGCGAGTACTTACTCGATCGAGTCAAACCTTGTGTTAAATAAGGAATGACGAGGGGGAGAAATAGCTTCAGGCCACGGCGCGCTCTCCTTAGAAAAACCTAGAGTTCGGAAAATAGCCGGTATCCAGCTATGGAATTCGAAATAAGGAGGCCTATAGAATATTCGTTCAAGTTATTTGTTCGCTTCCTTAGGAGGGATATGAGATCTAATGAACTCAAGAGCGAGGGATACGGCTCCTCGAGTAAACACAACTGTGCCCTATAAAGCAACATTGACCAGATTCCTGCCTCGTTCAACCTTATTTCTCATGCTGTTTGTTTCAAATTTAAAGCAACGTGTGTTTCTGAGGCTCCGAGCTAGGCCTTAAGGGTCTATTCAATATAACTATTCGGCCGATTCTATTTAAATTTAAAGCTTTTATGTTTCACATTCTCTTTCGATTGATATAATTGCCAAGGTCTTCTCAAGGTTAGTTCAGGAATTATTGAAAGTTTTGTAGGTCGTAAGGTCATAAATCAAAATAAGTGAGAGCACGTGACCTCTCTTCAGGAGACCTTGTTAAGACTAAATTTATCCTTGACGGTCTTCACAACGTCTGATGATTGAGAACTATTCTTTCTTCTGGTGACGGTTGAAAAATCCACTTCAGAAGCCAGTAACTCTTTTCTCAACTTATTCTTTCAAGTTTAAAGCCACGTGTGTTTCTGAGGCTCCGAGCTGGACCTTAAGGGTCTATTCTACATAACTATTCGGCCGATTCTTATGAAATTTGAAGCCTTTCTGTTTCACATTCTTTTTCAATTAATATAATTGCTAAGGTCTTCCCAAGGTTAGTTCAGGAAATATTGAAAGTTTTTAAGGTCGTAAGGTCATAATAAGTGTGAGCACGCGACCTCTGATCAGCAGACCTTGATATTATTAAATTCATCCTTGACGGTCTTCACAACGTCTGATGATTGAGAAGTATTCTTTCTCCTGGTGACAGGTGACAAATCCATTTCAGAAGCCAGTAGCTCTTTTATCAACTCGAAAAAGAAGAACCTGGCCACGATTAAGATGGTATCAAACCCTGAATCAGTTTTGTTTGTGGTTGATGCGAATAGGGCGGCATGTCATGTATTTTCTATTTTAAATTAGAAGCTACCACGTTTTTTATGAAATAAGAGACCATAAAGGAAAGGTATTTATGCCTTGCTAAAGTTGCTTTCGTAAATACCTTGTTTTGAAAATAGATGGAAAATGTTTGGGTTATTAATCTCTCACTAAGTTTGTGTCTCCAATACCTGACCCTAGGCACCTATAAGGAAAGATGTATCAGATTTTAGAATATTTGTTATCAAAATCAAATATACACATAGATCAATTTTCCGTATAAGGATAGGAAATTAAATAACTATTACTATAGATATTAATTTTATAAATATACCGATAAATGAATAATATAAAGAGGCTTATATTTATTTTTAAAATTTGAGTAAAAGTAATTCCTCTAGGCCATGCTTATATGTCTACTATTTTCATATTTTTAGCAAGGGAGCAAATTTGAAAAAGAGGCCGATGGGACACTTTTGAGACTGTGGCATGACGGTTATATGACAGCGGAATCCTATTCTTGTATGTATTTGTCATTGTCATTGCTTTATCTCATTCTAACATAACTTGCCTCTACTTTATCACCCAACTTTTAAAAGTCTGCTAACAAAGTGAGGATTTGCCGGTCTTCTCATTCTATAAGCATAAACTCCCCTAATCATTCCAAATTCGGTCAATTAATATCAGTGATAACTATTCTAAAAGATCATAAACTTGTCTTCAGGATGAAGAGAAGGTTCAGGTATTTGAGAACATCCCACGATCAGTATTTTTTTTCCATTTTAGTCCCACTTTGTCCCCTCCAAAAATCGCTGAAAGGGAAACAAATCAAACCAAAAAAATTACTCTTTTGATTTTACAAATTTGCTTATATATGAGTTTAACTTTCGAAATTTTATATTTCCCGATAGTTAGGAGATAATCTTTGAGTACAAAATTGAAATTGCGGGTTTCAGAGAATGCTCAGGGTGAGAGCAAGATTTTGATTTCATTCTTGTCTATTTTCTTAACCAAATGTGCCTTTTTACTTTGTTTCCTAAACTTTCCTTTCTTTCCAATAACTTTCCTCCTCAATCCCTGACCTCCATTTTATGCCTAAGAAGGCTTAGTAGTCATTCCATTACCTTTTTTTTCTAATTATACAAATCCATGATTAGTGACATCTGAATTGACTACCCACTGACATTTTTCTCATTCCACCAGTCTTAACGATTCTCTGTATATTTTGCATCGCTTTTCTTCACCGACGATTTCGGTTCTTAAGTTTCAAGAAATTATAGCATGGAGATAAGTAGCAAATAAAGGTTATGGAAGGCTATGGTGACACTTTAGGCTAGATACCCCGTCTACTGGAAACGTGAGAAATTTCCAATGAGTCCAGTCGATTCCTATTTCTTTTCTTGCGGATTTTTTCTTCCAATCTTTGCATGAAAATTCACTTTTCTCTCTTCTCGCGCTCGTCCTTGCCTCCTTTACTGGACGCACACTTCTCTGAGCGAAGTGCACCTAAAGATGATTGACTGCTTCCTTCGCCCCGTATGTGACATCGATGAGATAATCTTTTTCTGAACGGATTTAAATGACTTTTCCGCTTCACTTAGAGTTATTGAAGAAACAAGTAATACTTCGCTTTCTTCGAAGAAAATTATGTGAGTTCATCCCTTGTCGCATGTTATTTCTAACACAAATTTGTTAAATAATGTAGAGAAGGATAACCGGGAGAGGGGAGGAAATGTGTAGTGCAGTAAGAAAGTGTGACACAACTCTCATGGTCCACCCTAAATACAGTAATTAGGCGTTTTAGAAAATTGCCCAATTTCCTTATTGAAGAAATATTAAATTTGAAAAACCAACAAAGACATCTAAACAAGAATGTTTCAGATGAAAAGGTCATATAATGGTGAAATTAAGGGAAGTTAAAAGGTGTAGGATTTACGTAGCTTGACGAGCTAAAGGGAAAAACTACTTGAAGCGTTAAGGTTAGAGAGACGAAACGAAACTCTTCTGACCTTCTCCCGGCTCTCAAACAAAAACAATTTTTGGATGGGATTTTACCTCAAGGTATATCCTTCCCGCTTCCCCTCAAAAGAAAGCAACAACAAAAGATTACTAAAAAAAAATTGAATCTCATTGATAATTGCAATGGTTGCAAGTACCATCAGTGATAGAGTCGAAGGATAAATCGTTATTGCGAAAGCGTCACTGATTTCGGATGAAAAATTACTTTGTATGAACATATCCGGATTTCTTAGCCTCCCTATCTATGTTTAGTCATAAAGAAATATCGGATGAGGTGCTTTGCTTTACTGAATCTAAAATCCACATTTCCTATCATTTTCCAATCAAGAAAGCAAGAAATTATAGAAATTTGTATTCTTTTTACATTTGACGCGTGTTCATCAAGCGGCTGCCAAAGAGGGGACAGCTCCCCCAAACTCCAAAAGTAATTAAAACCTGATAAACTAAACTAATTAAAAGAACAACATATATTAGAAGCCTAGCAACTTGATTATATCGCAAATGGAAGATACTCGTATATAGCTCTCTTCTCCACTCTCTGCTCCTATCACTATTACCTTCTCTCTCTTCCCGTTTCTCTCTACCTCTCCCTTTTCTCCCTCGTATATCTCTCTCATTCTCTTTACACTTTTCTTCCGCCGTATATCTCTTCCACCTCGCCCCCGTCTCTTTACACTTACCCGGTTCTTTCCCTCTTTTCACTTTTCCATCGTACTTTCTTTATCCCTTTCTCTCGCTCTCTCTCACGATCTCCCTCCCTTCTTTCCCTTATCTTATTCTCCCCCTCCCTCCCTTGAAGCAAGATAAATTTGGTGATAGAGAGTTATAATTAGGAAAAAAGAGGAGAGAATTTGCTGTGTTATGATTCTAGTCTTTATATGCAGAGATTCCAGAACTCTTAGAATATATTCATCATTATCGCTTCCAATTAGTTTGTTTTTCTTCCGTAAATAAATCACATTCATTCGATATTCCTCTGAGTAATTTATATATAAATATATAGTTTGAAGGATGAAGGATATGACGAAAAACGGGAAGTTAATTTAGTTTACTTGTTTGTACAACGTTTCTGGTAAATGTTTCACCCATCTTCTGATACTGGTAAAATTTACCCAAAATTCATGAAAGAATAATTTAAACTTTTAAAAAAATTCAAAAAGATTTAGGGTTGTAGTAGATAGGTCGAACTTTTAATATGGGCGGGGGAGTGGGGAATGTAGAGTTGTACAGGTTAAAGAAATGTTGTTTCAAAGTCAGATATTTCAATGCATAATGAAATTTAACAATAATAAATGTAGATAACACTGAAAAACATATTAGGGGAAAAAAAAACACTAACCTTTTTCGAACAGTTGTTAAACGAGACGCGCGGAAAGCGTGAGGGGGTTGAGAAAGAAAAAAGATTTTAGGGGGGTTGGTTTATTTTAGAGAAGAAGTAATGGGTAAGAAGAGGAGTGGGAATTTGGAGTGGAATAAAATAATTTGATAAACATTGATTCTTGGATACGTAAGGATAATGGATCAGAGATGGTCTTTAGGATTTTGAAATATTCAATGGATACTCACAGGTTTACAGAATATTTTTAATAGATAACATGAATAGCACAATGCACAAAATAAGCTAGTCATGGATGAATGGTCTCTTCAGTGACCTTCGATTGTGCTGAGCAGACACCACATCCCTCTTAAGGCACCAACAGTAGTCAGCCAGAAAGGTCACATCCCATTGGTCTTGATAGCCTTCCTCCATGACACGGATTTCTTGGTGAAAGCGCTCACCCTGTTCTTCACTGAAGTCTCCGCAAATTTCTGTAAAATAGACCAGATGGGACCGAAGAAAGTGCATTTTCACTGATATACGCGCACCAAGTGTGCGCAAGTTCTCCATTAAGTCATCAACCATCTTCTGGTACTGAGGACTTCTATGGTTACCAACGAGGTTTGCAATGACTAACTTAAGGGAAAGCAAGGCAGAGAGTTCAGTAGGATTTAATGAATCATCAAAACTAGATGCTTTTATGAGTTCTTTTATCTGAGGACCATCAAATATACCTGCCTTAAGCTTCTCCATGCTGATTCGTTCGAACTTGTGGTAAAGGAAGGCAAATCTTCCACCTTCCCTGTTCAGTGCTTTTACAAAGTTCTTTATTAGGCTGAGTTTGATGCGCAGAGTTGGAAGTAACACCTTGCTCGGTTTAACCAGAGGGTGGAACAGAACATTGTGTGACCCGGGTTCTAATCCTTGTCTTGATGGCCACTCTTGTCTGACATAATGCTGGTCGTCAGCCCAACTATTCGAGTTGCTATCTCTATATTCCTTCTCTATATTCCTTCTCTATATTCCAACTATTCGAGTTGCTATCTCTATATTCCTTCTATCTTAATTTATGTTTGTTTGTTTTTTAGTCTTATAATAAGACAATTTCTTATGTAATTTTTTTATATGGGTTATTGAACATCTACAGTGCGACTTATTATTATTTCTCGTGTATATATGGTGTAGAGGTATTTCGAGAGATTTTCATTTCAGTTTATTACACCTTCAGATGTATCAAGATATTTATTTTTCAGACAACACACTTCTTTTAAAATAACATAATTGCTTAACAAACAAAAGACATGCACTCATAATTGCTATACATGTAAAGCATAGTGATTTAGCATGTTTAAGTTTTCCTCTGACAAAAACTCTTTGAAGAGCTTCAAAAGTTTGACAAAAGAAATGTCACGTAGCTATGTGCAGACACTTATGAATTAGCGAAAGTGATGCAATCAAAATTTCCAACAATTGTGATGGTTTTAGGAGTGGTGAGTAGCGTAGGTCATGTGATTTCACCCTAATTTTTCTCTAGGGTCATGGAATTAATGCTACTGGATACAGTTAAGTGCTGAAAACTTGTCTCAATCCCTGGAAAGATAAAGTACACAATAAAAGGTCTTACGTATTTCAGCAAGACTCGGTACGTTCTCTCATTGAATTAGTAACCTACTAATGCTAGTCACCCAAATTTCACGATAATGTAAAACCAAATATGTAGAATCTAAAATCGCCAGATTTGAATCCTATGGACTACTAATTGTCAATCGCTGTTGAAAACGAGACTAATCGAAATCCTCAATATCGCAGCTTCACTGAAGTTGGCATTTGTCCAGTGATGTCCAAAATGAATAAGTACCATCTAGTGTCGGTGTGTCATCGGGTTTGGTCACGCATTGAAGCAGTCATCAAAGCTGAGGGCGATTTCACAGAATAATTGGATTAAAAATCATTATCAAGACTAAGTGCACGAATGTTAATTTAAATATATTTTTTTTTTACTGAAATATATTTTATTTACATACCAGAAACATCCTCAACTCCCCTCTGCTCCTGTAGCCAATGATAGTTTAATGCAGTTATGTAGACACCATTTTATTGTTTTAACATATGGATATTTGTTTAACTTTAAAAATTAAAGTCCTAGGATGAATGAGTCCTTTAACTTTAAGATCTACACAAATCAATCATTTATGTTCCTGGTAAATGAGAGCAGACAGCAGAGTGTCCAACAGGGATTGAAGAAACCTTATTTCCGTTATTCAGAAGAACTGACTTAAAGACTTCTGTTAGACGAGTCTATAAAAAGCCTCCATTCCATGGCAACATACTTCATACCCATTAATTTCATTAGTTCATCAATATTGTTACAGTAGCTCAGTGTAGACGCTTCATCGAACATAAGTTTTTTTTCTGAATTCGCTCTCGCGTTCCCGATACCAATAGAACGTCGTTCCTGGGCCAAGTAGATGTTTCTCTCGAAGTCGAGAACCCAGCAGCTGGGCAGACTCCTTAGATAGGTTCAAATCTCGTGTCAAGTTGTTGAGTTCGGCTTTGGTCAATAGCACCGATCGGTCCTCCTCTTCTGGCTCGTATGCACCACACTCACCTGTATCAGCCATGTCAGTAGATTCGGAATCAAAACTAGATTCCATGATGACATCCGGCTCAGGAACAGAAACAACTGGTCCATGAGGGATTGGCTTTATGAAAAAAGAAACATCAGGGTATATTGAACATGGTGCTTGTTTTTGCAATTGATGCCTTTTAAATTTGCCATGCAGAAGTAGCAGTCGGTAACGTGATCTTTCCCTTCACTACACACCATTGGGACACCAAATGGCATACTCTTTCTTTTCCTATTCCTCCAATCTCATAAGTTCTTCACACATGTTTTGCAGCAGATATGAGGAGCAAATGTCTTATGCTAGTCCCCTAGTTGATTCCAAAATAAGCGTAATAAGTCTTCTTCACAAAATCCGTGATTTTCGCTTGACGGTCTGGAAGAACCGTGTCCGCAGATGAAACAAAATTTGTTAGGATGGTTCTTAGACTTCCGATCCATCATACTGCACAACTAGACCTGAAAAGAGAAAGAATAACTAGTTATTTAAGGTAACCCACGACCAGCTATGGCAAAAACAAAGCCCATATACGCTTGGATGATAGCGCCATTTGGGAAAAATATGCTGTAATAAAAATCGAGTGTATCTTAGAAACCAGACCTGACCAAAGAAAATGAATGATATTCTTGAATTCAGCAAAAAGGATCCTAAATCAGTTGGAAAACCCTTGACCTTTAAAAAAGAATTTTGAAACGCAGGCCAGTGTTATTAAAGTATAATATTAAAGTATATATATATATATATATATATATATATATATATATATATGTTTATATATATATATATATATATATATATATATATATATATATATATATATATATATATATATATATATATATATATATATATATATATATATATATATATATATATATATATATATATATATATATATATATATATATAAACATATATATATATATATATATATATATATATATATATATATATATATATATATAAATAACGTTACAGCCACGAGGAAAATGAAACAACGGAGAACTGCGAGGCCTTTCGACTAATGGTCCTTTACTAAGCAGACTAAAAGACAGGGAAAAAGAGAAAGATATTTATACACCTGATTAATGAAAATATGGGATATAAAGATTAAAAGGGGTGGGGTTAGCAGATACCTGGAAAAATCCTATTAACGAGATGAGCCGTCAGGGTTAAAAAAAAAAAAAAAAAGTTTACGGGTTACAAAAGAAAGGGGGGGGGCAATGTTTAGGAATCACATATGCAATATGAAAACAAAAAAAAAGTTTACACATGATAACAAGAAAATATGACAAAAGAAAAATATGAGGAAAGGTTTTTTTTTATATATAAATAAGCTAAAATAACTTCTAGGTGGTAATCATTAATTCAGAAATTTTATCTTTAAAATCATTCTTAAACATTCTTTTGATACAAGGGTCCAAAAAATACATTCCGGGGCTGAGATTAAAATTCGAAGTCAGTTGTATAAATGCCGATTCTAAAAGATTTCGTGAAAAAAAGTCATTTGATTTGGCAATCACAGAACTCTCCTTCCAATTAATACGATGGGAATTTTTACTCAAATGGATAAAAATGGCATTTGATGTTTGCCCAGTGTTTACAGAGTACTTATGTTGCTTAATACGCACATTCAGATCCTTGCTAGTTTGCCCAATATAAAATGAAGGGCAATCCAAACAAGAGATTTTATAAATTACGTTATTTGTTTCATTAGGGCAATTTTTTATTAACATTCTTTTTAAAGTTTCAGTATAAGAGAAAACAAGATTTACATTAAGTGTTTTTAACAATGTTTTTACGGTTTCAAAGCCATTAAAATAAGGTAAAATGAGAATATTCTTGGGTGCTTCCTTCTCAATAGTACTTTCGTTATAAAACTTTTTTTGGCTTTATTATAACAAATATCAAGTATATTTTCTGGATAACACAAGCCTGTACCGATTTTTCTTATAGATTCAATTTCCTGATCCAAATATTGAGGACTGACAATGCGCAACGCACGTAAAAACATAGAGAAAAAATTGATATCTTAATATTAAGATGGTGGCCTGAATATAAATATTAAGATATCAATTTTTTCCTCTTAATTTATCAATTTATGGTGTAGAGCGCATAAGTTCACATAATGAATAAGGAGAAAATAAATTGTTTTTTTATAATTTTATTGGTACACGGAATATTCTCCTTAGCGTTCTTCTGGGTTGTGTTACTAATTTCCACTTTCCTTGGGCCTTTAAATACATCTATATATCACGCGTCATGTGATTTGCAATTATTACAAACGAAAAATGCCCGTGCTCTCTTCTACTAGACAAAAACATATATCTTGTCTCTCACTGGATAAAAACCTACACTTCGTTATTTAAAAGACTTCTTGAATCAAGCTTTTTTCGGGTTAAGGATGGACCTCTGGCGATGAGCGATTGGTGACACAGGTTCGAATCCAACTTCTTTATTTATTTTCATATAACGATTAAAATAGTTTGCCCTATCTTTCCGTTCTCTACATCTCCCATTTTCCTTCTTAAGCTTTCATTGGTACATGTAATTTTCACCTTAGCGTTTTTCCTGGTTGTGTTACCAATTTCCAGTTTCCTTGGGACTTTAAATAAATTTATATCTCACGCGTCATGTGATTGTCAATTATTACAAACAAAAAAGCTCGTTCTCCCTTCTACTAGAAAATACTTGTCTTATCTCTCATTGAATAAAAATATACACTTCGTTATTCAAAAGGCATCTTAAATCAGCCTTTTTGCGGGTTGAGGCTGGTAGCTATGGTGATGAGCGTCTTGTTCATATAAGCGATGAGCGCTTGTTCACAGAGGTTCAAATCCAATTTCTTTATTTATTTTCATAAAACGGTTAAAATAGTTTGTCCTGTCTTTCCGTTCTCTACATCTCCCATTTTCCTTCTTATGCTTTCATTGGTACATGTAATATTCTCCTTAGCGTTTTTCCGGGTTGTGTTACTAACTTCCATTTTCCTTGGGCCTTTAAATACATCTATATATCACGCGCCATGTGATTTTAAATTATATATATATATATATATATATATATATATATATATATATATATATCACTTTACTTTATTCGAGTTGCTATCTCTATATTCCTTCTATCTTAATTTATGTTTGTTTGTTTTTTAGTCTTATAATAAGACAATTTCTTATGTAATTTTTTTATATGGGTTATTGAACATCTACAGTGCGACTTATTATTATTTCTCGTGTATATATGGTGTAGAGGTATTTCGAGAGATTTTCATTTCAGTTTATTACACCTTCAGATGTATCAAGATATTTATTTTTCAGACAACACACTTCTTTTAAAATAACATAATTGCTTAACAAACAAAAGACATGCACTCATAATTGCTATACATGTAAAGCATAGTGATTTAGCATGTTTAAGTTTTCCTCTGACAAAAACTCTTTGAAGAGCTTCAAAAGTTTGACAAAAGAAATGTCACGTAGCTATGTGCAGACACTTATGAATTAGCGAAAGTGATGCAATCAAAATTTCCAACAATTGTGATGGTTTTAGGAGTGGTGAGTAGCGTAGGTCATGTGATTTCACCCTAATTTTTCTCTAGGGTCATGGAATTAATGCTACTGGATACAGTTAAGTGCTGAAAACTTGTCTCAATCCCTGGAAAGATAAAGTACACAATAAAAGGTCTTACGTATTTCAGCAAGACTCGGTACGTTCTCTCATTGAATTAGTAACCTACTAATGCTAGTCACCCAAATTTCACGATAATGTAAAACCAAATATGTAGAATCTAAAATCGCCAGATTTGAATCCTATGGACTACTAATTGTCAATCGCTGTTGAAAACGAGACTAATCGAAATCCTCAATATCGCAGCTTCACTGAAGTTGGCATTTGTCCAGTGATGTCCAAAATGAATAAGTACCATCTAGTGTCGGTGTGTCATCGGGTTTGGTCACGCATTGAAGCAGTCATCAAAGCTGAGGGCGATTTCACAGAATAATTGGATTAAAAATCATTATCAAGACTAAGTGCACGAATGTTAATTTAAATATATTTTTTTTTTACTGAAATATATTTTATTTACATACCAGAAACATCCTCAACTCCCCTCTGCTCCTGTAGCCAATGATAGTTTAATGCAGTTATGTAGACACCATTTTATTGTTTTAACATATGGATATTTGTTTAACTTTAAAAATTAATCAAGGTTTGCTTACCTCGCAGGCGAGCACGCGCTCCAGGCGAGAACTGAAGGCCTCGTACTCGTTGCGGACGAAGTCCTTTTACATGCTGGCTCAGACGTGGTTAACGTAGGACTTATTTATGCTCGTCGACCTTCCTGTGTCTGAACTTACCTGCTTTGTCCTCAACAATCGCCTACACACTGTCGAGGAGAATGAGGTTGGGCGACCATGGCGGCCTAAGCCCTCCGACCAGATGTCCAATTTTTACCTTAACCACTCATATGCACGTCCTTGGCCGTGTGGTACGGAGCACCGTCGTGCTGAAAGAAGTAGTCTGCCTTATTTGTTATCTTACTTCATTAGGGAAGAATAATCATGGCTTAGATGTCCCTGTAATCGGATGTGCTGAGATTCAAACCGGCTACGAACTACACCAGCCGAATCTTCTTACTATTAGATTCCATTAAATCGAGCATCATCACAAAGGCCTGGTGACTATTCTTGGACAGGTAGCGGGGAAAGGAGACGTCCTATCTGAATCTTACTAGTCGGTTTATATGCTTTTTAATGACTGATAGATCGTGAAAGTATTTTTCTTGGAAAAAAATTAGAATTTGATTGCCCTAAGATATTAAGTCGTTGAGAAGGCGGCTACATCACTGAAGTCATTGTTCTCGCATACGGTCGGTGAATGGAGGCCTTTCCAACTCCCCTTGGCTTTTGCTGCCATTCTCTTTGACCGCTCTGGAGATAGTTGCCATCGAAATGATCTTCTTAGCAAGCGCCAGCATTTTTAGCTTCGGAACTCATACGAAGATGTTTTTCTTACAGGCAAACACTTAACAACTTGAGGTATGCCTGAAGAGGGTTCGTTTTTAAGGTCTTCTCCGTTCTTGAGCTGCTTGGCGATATCGAACTTGTATTGGATCCCGCTCAAGAGAGAAGAGATCAGAATTGTTTTCATTTCCACCTCATCACACCTGTATACAATGGAAAAGTCGTTTGTATGACACCTACGTAAAAGTACTTCACACCTAAATCACTCGAAAGGTAAAAAACCGAATGTAGCAAAACTCTTATTTGTGGAAAATATAGATTTATAGTTAAGTAACTTTATATTATAATTTGGGCTCCAATTTCATTCTATATTTTGCGCTTTCCTGATGCTCCTTTGTGATTTCTTTGTTGAGTTTAATCTTTTTGCCATTATTTAAGTTCATCTTGTTTTCTTGGTATATTATAGTGTTGTGGCTACCGTTTTCATTTCATAACTAACTTCATATTTTGGAACATAGGTCTAATATTTTAATACTTTTCTATTAAGTACAGCCAATTTTGTAACTAAAACATCAGGTTTTGTTAAGTTATTAAAACAAAAAATTGATTCACAAAACACCAATACTTCAATTCACGTTGAGAATTGGCAGGCCAGAACATTTTCAATGTTTCCGTAAGATTGTGCATAAATAACCTAACCTAACGAACGATTCCGGATTGTCAGTGGACCGATTTCCGGAACGCGTTGCAAACTGCTTTGAGAAGTTGACTTCCTGCAATCCTGCCAAAGTATCCTCCGCTCTTGAGAGAAAGCCGCAGCATCTTCTTAGGTACGAGGCAGAGGGAAGAGATTCAGCTTGAAAAAATTGGCAGTTGATAATAGGATTTAAAAAATAAATGGCATCGATAATTAACATGAAAGTAAAAAAAAATGTCTGTCGAAAATAGGAAAGTAAAATAAAATTGGCAGTCGATAATAGAAGGTAACAAAACTTTTTGCTTATCGATAATTGATATAAAAGTAAAAAAACATCGCCTCTGATAATAGGAAAGAAAAAAATTTGTCTGTCGATAATAGGACAGTGAAACCCCTTGGACGGCGTCAACGCAGTGCAGCCTCGATAGGGGCCAGATCTGGAGTGTAGGGGGATGGTTGAGCTCCTCGAATCCGCACTCGCGCAGGGCAGCTTGTGCAACTCTGGCATTGTGGACTTTGACGACGTTGAAGTCGATCATGGGGCGTGAGGTTTCTAGGGACCCAATGGGCAGAGACCTTGGTCATGGCAAAATTGTCGTGGATCATGTTAATAACACTTCCATGTGATATTCCAAGTTGTCGCTCGATTTATTCGACCTTCACCCGTCGATTTTCGAGCATCATCCTCTCCACAGGGGCCATATTGTCCTCGTTGGTCACGTCTGACGGGCGCCCTGGACGGGGGTCATCTTCAAGGGACTCATGACCATGGCAGAACTCCTATTAACCCAATATGTGGGTAAAAGACGAAAAAAAACTAAAATTAGAGAACCAGAATAGTTAACTTAAATAGATAGCCGATGAGACCATAAAAAGATAGAATGATTAGAAATGCGAAAAGGAAAGAAGAAAAAATTTATATGAAAAGAACAAAAACCTAAAAGGATCCCTAAAAAAATGTGAGAGAAAAGGCACAAAGCAATACGTAAACAAACAAATGATACAAGCAAATTCACACAAGAAAGGAAGGAAAAATTTAAATAAAACGAAAGCGTTTTTTAGGCAACATGGCACAAATCACCCCCCACTCCTTATCCATCTCATTAACATTACACAGCGCACCTTTAGACAATATTTTATACTTATCCTATCCTACATATTCTCTCACACATTCACCTCTTTTGCTATCCCGATTCCCAAACTCACGAAGTTGTTTTGTTTTACAAAATATTGATGACAACTCTGTTCGTGGAATTCCACTACGGACAAATTCTTTCAAATAATCCGAGTAAAAATTAATAAAGCCAACAAAAATTTGCTGAATGCATCTTTAAAGTTAAGATTTAAGAAAAATAAAACACTTTAAAAACAAAAAAAAAACAACTTAATTTTATGAAAGAACAGAGATAAATACTTTATTGGGCTACCGCCCAGTGGATACCCATTTACCTAAGATGACTAAAACTATCTGAGAATTGGTACTTCAGGCTAATGATAGTAGTTTATAATGAGAGTAATTATTAATTAAATCTTTATATTTTAAGGGGTATTTCTCGACTGAAATTCTGAACAACTGAATATCTTAGAACCAAACCTATGACTTCCTCATCCCCAAACTCAAAATATACACTTCTATTCACTTTCTCCTACCGTGTATTTGAGCGCTCTAGTTTTCCTATTTAGAGTCTGCTCTTGTTCTAATATAACATCAATATTCAATGAATATAACACTCTAGATAAAGAAAAATATTTAAAAACACGATACAATATGTGTAGGAATGCCTTCAAGGACCACCGTGAGACGAAGCTCCTTGGAAATACCCCTCTATTCTTTCAATACCACGTGAGCAGCGTGAGAGTTTTAGAAAGCCGAGGAAAAACCGTCACTCGCTTAATTAATCACCCTTTCCAGCTGTTTGTTTTCAGACGCCAATCGTCTCCCACTCCCCTGCAATAACGCCGTGCGCAGCCATATTAACCCTACCCCCATATCGCGAGACAAGATTCATCGTCTACAACGTCGCGTTATCATGAAATATGTTTGCTTAGACTGGGTCCAAGAATCTTCTAGGGACCGCAAGGCCCTGAGGCATCTATCGGATCAGCCAGCTGGAAATTTAACCCGAAGCCTGCCATCTCTCGAGAAGGTTGAAAGCCCGCCATCCACTCCGTCCAGACTGCCGTCTATTTCCCTTGAATCCCCGTAATCCGTCGTGGTACGTTGTCTAAGATCTCGTCAGCAGATCTACATTTGTTAAGCTTTGGCCCTGTCCAGAGGAAAGCTATCAAGCCCTCTTCTTCCCGGAGAGTTGTGCGGCCCTCCATCTTCACCACCCCTTCAAGATTCCCGTTCTTTCGAGAAGGAGACTCCCTGATGATGTGCAAAATTGTCTCGAGTTGAGATTACGTCTCTCTGGAGAAGAGAAAATTCTCTTCAGGACTCCCGGAAGTAACTTCTTGAAGACCTGCGCTATTGTTTTCCACCCCTTATCCAATTCGACCGCGCTTGAAGGTAGAGCGATCTTGTATGGTCATACCCATATTATCTCGTTAATCTTCACTTAATTCATTTAACTACATTCAGTAATTTGTTCCCCCTTTTATTATATATATTAAAATAATATTTTGGGGTATTGTCTTAAAGTATCCTGTGAACTGAAACTTGGTAAGCCATTAATATAAACCCGGTCAACTGTAATTCACACTCTTTATTAATCGCCCCGAACTATCTCAGGCGGCCTGCGGTCAGCTGTATGCCCGTGCTTGCGTTGGACTCTAAGCGCCGAGCTAGCCTACACAAGTATAACTTGACACAATATTTTATTAATTGACCATGATGTCATAAAATTGATTAAACTAAGATAAACACTTTATCTCTCTCTGTTCATCTTCAAGCCTTAATTTTGTCGTTAGGTGCGACACTTCTTAGTGGATGTGTCGATTTAAGCTTTCGACTAAAATAGGCTAGAATCGTCGGCTGATATTCACATTTGGAGCCAACGATTGGCTTTGTTACCCTCTCTTCAGCCGGCGAAAAAACACGAAGCAGAGGACCCGATAAGCTCATATTTCGTTTGGTCATACAAGAATATAAAAGATATTTTGGGTGAGCGAGGAATGTGTTGGAAAATTTGTTCAAGGTTCCGTACCCTGAGAGTCAATATATAAAATTCAATGGGACAATTCCGAACACTCGAGTATTTACCCAGCACTAGTCATAGCGCCTGGAGAATCTCTTGAACAGAAGTCTTCGCTCTGCATTGACTTAATCTTTACATTAAAAAATGCTTCTAAAGACGATTTTTCAACATAAATGTAGATTTACGCTTTTGATAAACAAATAAACAAACCCAAAATAATTGGGCAGAGGGTGACTTCTGGATTATTCAGGTACTCGAATATTAGAGATGAAATGGATTAAAATATCCGTTTTAGCATCGTCTTTGTTGAAAAAATATGATACAAATTCGAGAGTATTCTTAATGCTTAGATTCCGTTGCTAAATTAAAAATGTACCGAGAATCTAACCGTTTGCAAAAGCAATCTACCTTAGGTTTCATTTTTATAAAATCCTAACATCTCATTAATTTAATATTTTGTTTTGAAAATTAAAATTATTTATACAAAGCTTTTAGAAACTTTGAAAAAAATTTTAATAAAAATATTGCAGTGAAAATATTTTAAACTATTTTGTCCATCAATTGCTTTATCTAGATTCCTATCCCCGTTCAAATTTTCCTATCTGGAGCGAAAAACTATACGTTTTTTCCAGGAAGCGCTCCTCTAAAGTGCTCCCCCTTTTCGTTACTGTATTGATTTTTGTTTATTCAGTTGTAAATTGTTGCGTTTGTTTTGTGCATAAGTTTAACAATTATATTCTGTGCGCTGAAGTTTGAAAAATATATTTTTTAGATTTGAATAGTGATCAGACTCCATAAAACTAAGTTTTTCTCTCTATATATTTGGTTCCATTTTTTTACCTTTAGTCGCATTTATTTTGTAGTTAGATTTACTTTATTTTTTATAAATATATGTACATATTTTAAATTATAAATATATGTAAGGCGTTTCACTTGTTTGTTCTTGAAACCGATGTGTTCTGGTTGACCAACCGTTTTATCTGTTTCAGGACAAATAAACTCATTACTTTATCAGGTTTATTATATATTTATTTTTATAGGCTAATTAATAACTCTATCTCTAAATACTTAAACTTTTTTTTCATAATTAAATATTTCTTTGCCCTATTTTCATCCATGGAAAAATTTCATTATGGGTTGAGATTCAAATTGTAAATTAGCTATATCATAGAACATCAATTTAATGCCTAGAATCAAGGTGTAAATTAGCTATGTATATCATAGCACATCAATTTAATTCCTATATTCAAAGTGTAAATTAGTTATATTTTAGTACATAAATTTAATGCAGAGTTAATCCCACTAAACCTGACCGAGCTGACGATTCTCTACCTGCTCTTCAAGCCATCTTATTTGTTTAAACATTCTCTATAGTCTATTTTCAATTAAAAAAAAACATTCCTATTAAAAAATATCTGGCATATAATTTTATTCCATTACAACTCGGAAATTTGTTTTGCTTTTCTCTCTGCCCCTCTCTCTATTTAATTCAGATTTACTTCTCTGCAAGAATGACTCCATAGAAACAAACCTATCGGAGTGGTAGACGTCACTTTTTGCCGTCTACTCATTTCCATAGTTGGGCTGAAATATGAAGGATGTAGGGGAAGAACGCAATGAGAGTTAGAGGTTAAATTTTCCTACAACATAAATTGCATATGCTCACTTTGGATGTGTTGGTTATGAGCGGTTGCAGTTTGCACTTTCTTGGCAGGATGTACATTTGTAAGTAAGCACGATGATGACAGCGGAGATTTAGGTGTGGCTGATGAGCAGCAGTGTTAATGAAAGTAACCAGTACGTATTATACGTTTGATAGTTTAAAGTAGAATTTGCGATAAATATAATAAAATAAAAGTCTTAGTGTTCTATAAATTAAATAAACAAAAAAGTAACGGTTATATGCGGTGACTTCAATTGGTAGATTTTCTAAATGATAAGTCGGACAATGCAGGAAATTGACTTCTATATTATTTAAATATAACTTCCTACATCAGAATATAGACGAATCAATATGCAAACAGATATCTCAGTCATACTTTTGACAAATCAATGGAAATTATTTGAGTTTATAGGTTTACAAAACATTCGGGGACAGAGATCACAACATAATTCGATTCAATCGAAACTTTCCTAAAAATGTTCAAACGAGCTCTCACTGATCTCATCACATATTTTAAATCTTGAAATTGTTTATCTTTTTCTCACCCGTTTAATACTTTTGAATTGAGGTGAAATTTTAAACGTTGCAAATGCCAAAGTAATAGATAATAATTAACAGGGTTCGCTTTTCACTATAAATAACAAAAGAGTGCGCTATAAATCTCGAAGTATCATTATATAAAACGTGGTGACGTGGATAAATAGTGAAAGTATGAAGTGAATAAGGGAAAGTAACCAATTTTCAATAATTTTTGCAAAACCAGCAATAGTGACGAGAAGCCAAACTGACACCTGTGATATCTTCGCCCAGTCAAACACAAAATAATAACAGACAAAATTACAATAAAAACAACTACCATCGTTGGAAAAACACGAGCCAAAACGTTTTTAAAGATTCATCAATAATACGAATAAAATTGTCAGAGGGCCCCTACAGTATACCAAAGATGTCTTTTGCGAAGATCCGAAACAAACGGTGAAGACATTATAGGAATATTTGTGATTTTACCGTCGATTACACGTATATTTTTTATATAATACAAAACAATAATAAATTTGGGGGAAGTCACGACTTTTTAAAATATTAACATAACCGGATATAAAATTAGTTTTTATATCAGGGAAATTTAAATTTCCAAACCAGTGGCTTTTATATAATCAAATCGAGCCACCTTAAAAAATTAAGAAGCAATTTGTTAAGTCCTATTTGGATATTTAAAAAACATCCTTAGGCATGGACTAAGTGTTAAACAGTCGAGATTCAAATGTAACACCATTTGTATTACTTTAATAAACTCTTGGATTATTTTTTAACCTTTAAATAGCGAGAGCCAACAATGGCATAAGTCGCTGTAATTACATTTGAACTTGATATTTACTACGATACAAGTAAAACGCAAAACAATTCAATAAAAATACTAAAAGACAAACAAACAAATGTTAAACCAAAGCCATCAATAAATACTTTAACATAAAAAAATGCAGAAATACGAGTGTGAAAGTAAATTTGATCATATTCTACTTTACTTTACGTCCCCTGCACCAGTAACTTCCAACATTCCCTGTCCTTTTTGAACCAGTCTAGAGGAGAGTTCATGGCTTTTACCACTAGTGCTTCTCTAACTTCCAAATATTTCATCTCTTTTTAACAAGCCTCGAGTATAACTCATGGTGAGGGCAGTAAAATATTGACCTAAAGATATTAAAAAGTTGACTCTATTTTCAATAACTGGTATAAACGAAACTTTACTTACTTATTCTAGTGTTAGCTGATTCTAGTACATAATTACGTATTTTCCAATATTTTCCGGCAGAAAGTTGCTGTCTCTGTTTAAGAGTTTGTTAAACATGGAGAATGATCTCGCTCCACAGACGCTGTTGTTGGCTGAATTTTAAGGAGTTAAGATTAAATTGTTAGTGATATTTCAGGCCTACGAAGTTCAACTATCTCACACATATCATTTTCCTAAAGTCTTCTTTCAATGTACTGCTTGATCTCACAATGATCTTCATCAAAGTTAATGGTAGTAAGAGTGTCATATGCCTCTTTAATTGTGAAATCAGTTGCTTCCACCCTAGGCACCAAGCGAGCAATTTGACTGAACTCATTTTAATGGAAAGTAGTTGCGTTGGAAGGTTTTTCTTAGACACACTATCTTTAGCCTTCTAAACTATAATTCCATCACCTTAAAAATTCTCAACAATGCATTTGACGTTTGGAAAACTGTCTGCATAATAGAAAGCAGCGTTTAGCCAACTTGCCCAACCTGTTAAGTTTGGTTCTGGGGGAGTACCAATTTCTTGAAACAAAGCCTTCCTCTCTTAATTTTTCACAGTAGATACCTTGATGCGTGTAATTAGAGCATCGACTTCACTATAAACTGATCTTAAATGCATTGCACAGTTATGTAACAGATGTGCAATACATGTTACATGGAAAAGTCTTGGGGAAAAGTTTCTTGAGTGTTGCTCCAGCTGACACCATATAACGAGGTGCATAAAATAGAAGTTAGCAGAAATTTTGTTTTGCTATCTTAAATTCTTTTATGGTATCATCAATCTTGTGTATGACATTTTGCGCATTAAGAGATCGGACAAGAACATCAATAATTCCCGCAAGTATATTCCGATATTTAGAGCCTCTTCCTTCACATTCGACGAGAAAAATTAGTTTTCCCGTTAATAATTGTTTTAGCCTATCTGATTCACTCTCAGCCATTTTCATGGATATTGATCTACAAGTTCTCAAACTGGGGACTGCTACATCCAAATCAGAGAATAATTGTTTTTTTATGAGGATGACACAATTTATGAAGGGCTAGGTCGACTGACAAAAATGTAGTCACTAGCTATTCAGTAAATTCTGAAGACTTCAACTTTAACACTGTTTGTGTCTTTTCAGTTTCTACAGTCGAACGATGTTTCTCCACGAAAAGTTTTTTTTTGGCAATAAGTTTATTTTTTCCTGAACAAATAAATTCATTGGGATATTTTTCAATTACAGACGCAACTTAGAAATACAAATGTCTATATATATAATTCAAAACTGCCAAAAAGACCACCAAAACCAAGCACAAACGCACACAAAGACGTTAAACAGCAATTGAAAAAGGCAGGAGTTGCTGATTGGTGTGCCAGCAGTTGCCAATTAATGGCTCAAAGTTACCAGATATATTTTATATTATACTTTTTACTTTCTTGACACCAGGCAATGGCTTCGCTACTCCCCCTTACGGGACAAGTTTGCGCTTCGCTACTAAGATTGAAATTTAAAATCTAAAAAAAAAGCAGCCATGGTTAAATTCTTATAAATTTTATGAACTTCGCCAATAATTTTAAAAAGGAACTCTAAACTAAATTTCCCCCCTTTCAAAATATCACGAGGCTAAAATATAGAGTTATAGAAGATATATAAAAATAAATTTTCTGAGCTTGACCATTTGTAATTCTTAGGGTTTTAAAAAATTCACCAAATTTCGTTTTTTGATATTATAAAAGAATAATTAGAAATAACTTTGATAAAAAAAACATAAGTCATATCCAAACTCAGATCCAATTATTATGCAAATACTAAAAAAAATCCTTTCCTAAATTATATAGTTAGTGATAATGATGATGATGATGATAAATAATTTGTTGACCTGTCGTGTTTTAGTTAATTTTTCTCACCTACTAACTTTGTTACTACACCTCTACAGTCATTTCTAATGCATTAATAGCTGTTCTAGTGGAAAGTGTCTTGTAAAAGACAAGTTTACTTTAATGACGTTTAACTGCCTTACGATCATGGTCTTTACCTCCTCTTTACCTAAAACTTCAAAGACCTCTTCATAAAATAACATAGGTCAGGACAAACAATGTCTTAAATAGTAAGGAGTGAGGGGTTGAAACGGCTACCTGCATCAAAACCCTAACTAGGGGGTACAAATTCTTTAAACACTTTAATTTGTGATTTAATATAATTAAATATGATAAGATCTAGGCTAAACAATCCAGGGCTTATATTAAAATTTGAGAAAGTATTAATAGAAATACACTCCAAAATATTTCTTTAAATGTAGTTTGTACATTTAATAACAGGTTTAGCACTATTCAATTAATAGTATGATCCTGACTATAGATATGTGAAAGTAATGCAGTTTGTTTACAAAGATTGCAAACATTAGTTTGGTGCTGTTTAACTCTAACATTAAATTCTTTACCTGTCTGTCCATAATAGCATTTTTCACAATAACTACAACCAATAGAATATACAAGGCCTGGTTTAGGGGGTGAATTTTTTACGAGAAGGTGATGGATAGTGTTTTCATATTTAAAAATAACATTTATGTTCAAAAGTTTTAGTAAAAGAGGTAATTTAATGAAAATTTGGTTAAAAGGTAAAACTTATACATTTTTGGCAGGAAATTTAGGGATGTTACGATTAGATTGATAAACTGAACGCTCAGCAGAATTATAATAATTTTTAAGTATGTAGAAAGAGTAAAACAAATTTAAACCTATATTATATATCCTATCAAACTCTTTTTCCAAATATTCGGGTGAAACAATTCTAAGGGCACGAAGAAACATGAAATAAAAAACACTTTTTTTGATACTAATATGGTGATAGGAATAGAAATGGATGTATGAGTCAATGGCTGTAGTTTTTCTATTAATTTCATATTTGAAACCTTGGTTTGTTTGGTGGATCAAAATATCTAAGAAAGGGATGGTGTTATCTTTTTCATTTTCAAAAGTAAATTTAATTGAGGAGACTAACGTGTTGATTTTTTCAAGAAAAGTATTGATATTAAGATCATTACCACAAACAAAGAATATCATCAACATAACGCATCCTTCAAATAGGGTTTATTTTGGTCTGGGGAAGTATTTTGGATTTAAAAAAACTCTATATAAAGATTGGCCAATACTGGGGACAAACAATTGCCCATAGCCATTGCAAAGATTTGACAGTAAATTTTCCCGTCAAAGGTGAATTTACAGTTGTTAATACAGAGGGAAATAAGTTTAATAATAGTGGAAGCCGGTATAGGGAGAACAACATTAACAAGGATACGCTTCGAGCAAATTTAGGAGATCGGATACGGGAACTTTTGTAAAGAGGGAACTTACATCGAAACTAACCAAGCTAAAATTATCAGGGTAAGTAAGATCATTAAGTTTTCTAATGAGATCGAGATTATTAACGATGTGAGAACTATAAACGGTTCCCACCAAAGGACTTAGGAGAGAAGCGAACCATTTAGATAGGGTATATGAAACACACTATTCGCTATCTGCTTAAAGGTCATCCTGAGCTCATTAATAAGTTTAAATCTTCAAATGCTTCCCTTCCCTACCTTTATGGTCTCATCAAAGCTCTTAAACCGGAAAATCCTATCTGTCCCATTATTAGCTCCCTTAAGATAGAGTAAATGTAGAGGAATGAATATAACTTGGGCAAGAAGACGCTAGTTATTTATATACAGCATCAACCGTTACGCTCCGCATGTACCAAGACTCCGCCTCCCCATTTCCCGCTGCCCCAAGACCCTTCGAAGTCGCACACAAAGAGGGATTTTGGTCAGCAGATTTCGCAATTTACGAGAATAGTGGTGAAAACTTTCGTCCGTTAATATAAACATAGGAAGGTGTGAGAGCCTTTATAATTAAAATCTTGCTGGCTAAGGCTTCGTAGGCAGAAAATATATGAACAAGCTCACTGGCCCCTCCGATTGTTATGTCTATTTTTCGCAAATAGATGAAATCTCAACTTCTCCGTACGTAAACATGAAGGAGCGAAGTGTCAGAGCTTTTAAAATTTATGCCCCATGAGAGGAGCATACCTGTTGGCTATTGAGGGATAACCCCTCCTAAACTCCCTCTTCTTCCCTCCCTCCCAGTGGATATTTGATGTATATATTTCGATCTTGAGAAATTTGGAGTAGAATTGGCGTAGCCATCTAGAGAAGAAGACAAGTCCCTGAGTCAAACAGGGAATAAAGAAGATAGTTGGAACCAAGCGGGATTTACCCTCCCGAGGCTATCCTTTGGTCGCTTAGAAGAGCAGACCAGTGGTATCGAAACCAACTCTCCTACCATTCTCGTCCAGAGAAAATCACGTATCTCACTTTTCTTAAAAAGCATAGAGATACCACTCACAATTGAGGAATACCAAAGTGAACTCCATTTCGAGAAGAAATCTACATCTTGGTTAAGTCTCATCGTCGAGATGCCAAAATTGGTAACACAGGGATCGGGATAACTTCCATTCATTAAAGATCCCCTCACTTACACCATCAAGTCGAGAGAAGCACCGTCACTCGCCTTAGCCGCCCCATGCGAAGAATCAGAGGTTTTCCCGATCCGCCTTGCTTTAGCGAGGACATCCGCAATTAAACTCGCCCACACAAACTCATCAAGAGCGTCCACTTTCAAGGTCACCCAACTGTCGACACACTCCGAGTTAAAGTTAAACGAATACAAAAAAAAAAATCATTTTGTTATTTCCCATTCCGTGTGAAAGTATATTCGTAACAAAACCATTTCAAGCTAGTAGTCGTAACCAAACTATTTCAATTTCAAATGACTTAAGAACTCCCATTAATTGAGCTTAAATCTAGTGTATTAGAAGTGATTTTTGTGGCAACCATCTCGTATTACTTATTTGTACTGTTAATTTTTATTAGACCCTATTACTATAGAATTAGTATATTTAAAGATTTCGTTCTTTTATGTAATTAAAAGTATATTTTGTTTGAGTTGTTTAATTAGATCCTTGAACGCCGCATTGGCAATAGATATTTCATAATACGAAGCCCCCTGGTTAAAGAATTATATTAGACTACTCCTAAAGAAAAATGGATCGGATTAACTCATGTATGAATCAAACGTACATCCCTACTCGGCAGTAAACCACGACCAAAACAAAATACCAACGCCGCTTCGATCCTCCATCATATATAAATTCACCTGCTCGAGATGTAATTCCGATATGTTTTTGAAATCAACACAGCGCACACTAGATACCCCTATTTGCACACATTTAGGCATTAGCAATAGAACTGGAGCCCCGCTCACTACTCCCGAATTCTCCCCTATCCGAATACACTACGAAAACAGACATACACACCATAAACTCAATTTAAATAATTTTTCAATTAAAGATACAGCAAAAACCTAAAATCAACTACCTACACTGGAATCTCTTTATATAAGATTTACAAACCCCACTTTAAACTACGACACAAGCTCATTTCTACCTTTACTACAACTCTAATCACTCATGAACTAAACACGCACAATCCACTCTCCCCAAAATACAACACATATTTTTAAAATATTTCAATTATCACACTTTTTTAAGACGAAGACGTCCAAAACTAATTAATCTCAGTTTTATTTTAAAAACAATAACATATTTCCTATTTTCTAATAGTTGAAAGCCCTGCATTTTTATAATTTGAATATTACCACTTCTGCTGCTTCCCATTTCCCATATAATCATCATCATCATCATCACTAACTCTATAATTTAAGACGGGGATTTTTGGAGTATTTAAATAATAATTTCATCTTAGTTTGGTTATCACTTATGTTTTCTTGTCAAAGTTATTTCTAATAATTCTTTTATAATATCAAAAAACAAAATTGTGAAGTTCAGAAATAAATATAAGTATCGAAATGTTGTGATTTTTTTTTAAAACCCAAAGAATTAAAAATGGTGTAGGTTAGAAAATTTATTTTTATATATCTTATATTCTGAAAGGGATGACATTTAGTTTAGCGTACTTTTTTAAATTATTATAATTGGCAAAGTTCAGAAAATTTATAAAAGTTTAACCATGGCTGCTTTTTAGATTTCAAATTTTAATCTTAGTAGCGAAGCCATTGCCTGGTATATAATAATGAACTTCCTAATATATATATATATATATATATATATATATATATATATATATATATATATATATATATATATATTATCCAAAAATAACGGAGATGGATCATTACGCCAATAAGCCTCAAAGCTAACAAGAGGTCCCGAGTGAATATTCTAGGCGTTATTTGACATCCCTTTAAAGAGAGTATGTCTTAACCTAAGTAAGTTTATTAAACTGTAATTTTTCTTCTGTTGGGAACTGCAAGAATATTTTTGGTTAAATTAGACGCCCAAAATTTATTAAATTTTCTTTGTGGCTCTGTGATTAATGGACATCCTATATTACCCTCGAATGGAGATGAAAATAACAAACCTTAATAATCTCTCATCGTATGGCATCTCTAATACGATCTGATCTCTTTGCGAAACATGAATGAACCAGGATGTTTTTGCATCCTATATTCTTTCAGTCGTCTAAGCGCTTGCTTCTTTTCATTAATCGGGCTCGGGCACGAGTATAATGTCACGTCCAAAATCCACCATTTGCAAACATTTTTTCCTAAACCTTCTAGCCAAAAGGATCGTCATTAGGAATGGAGTAGCAGATTCAGGAGAGCGTCGCTCGCTCCAAGTCCTAAGTGTTAGGACTTGGAGTCTTTGAAACCGAAAAATCTTACTCATGGCCTAGGTAGAACGAAGCGACTCAAGATAACGTGAAGTGTGCTATCACTCCGTATAGATGCGCCCATAGAGTCATTCTAGTCTATGCCTCTTGCCTTAGGATGTGCTTCGCTCTAACGCGAGGTTCCTCTTGACCCCTTATCTTAGACTACCAGTTTTGTGTCTTGTAATAATGAGTTCAAAAGGTGAGGCATTATCCTATTACCTGTGACGAGCCGACTCCATCAATGTTGTTTATCTGTACCAAACATAATTCATCAGAAACCTTCCAAATTTATTTCGTTCCTCTCGGCAGCTCGACTCGATTTTTTAAACCACTCAGAGTTAGTAATGGTTTTATATTTTAATAACATCTTCTTAATGCCACACTGTCTACTTGTTTATACTTACGAGGGGCGCTCAATAAGTTTTGCAATTGGGACATAAAGAAACGAGATATGAGGAAAAGGGGGGTTTATTATTTTTCAATATATCTACCCTCGACTTCAATGCACTTGCGCCACTTGTCCCTGAGGCTTCGAATTGTCGACAACCCATAAATCTCCGACTGCTGTTTAATCCACTCCTGTACGGCGAGCTGGACATCTTCATCGTCCCCAAACTGGCGTCTACGCAGTGCAGCCTCGAGCTTGCGGAATAAAAAGTAGTCTCTAGGGGCCAGATCTGGACTGTAGGGGATATGATTGAGCTCCTCGAATCCGCACTCGCGCAGGGCAGCTTGTGCAACTCTGGCCTTGTGGACTTTGACGATGTTGAAGTCGATCATGGGGCGTGAGGTTTCTAGGGACCCAACTGGCAGAGACCTTGGTCATGGCCAAATTGTCGTGGATGATGTTGATAACACTTCCATGTGATATTCCAAGTTTTCGCTCGATTTCTTCGACCTTTACCCGTCGATTTTCGAGGATCATCCTCTCCACACGGCTCATATTGTCCTCGTTGGTTACGTCTGACGGGCGTCCTGGACGGGGGTCATCTTCAAGGGACTCGCGACCATGGCGGAACTCCCTATTCCAGCGAGCAATGGTTGCATAGGAAGGGGCGGTGTCGGTATACACTGCAACCATGCCTTCATGGATCTCTTTTGCATTCCTGCCTTCCTTGGTCAAAAATTTGATCACTGCGCTGTGCTCGACCTTGTCCATTGTTGGAAAATTTGTGACTGACGATCTGCGATCAGCTACTGCTTCTTAAATAGACGAGGCAAGAGCGTGCCGTGGCAGGTCCTGACTTGTCATAACTTGTCCTAACTCCCACACAAACAGCCATCCTCCTTCCTCTGTTTTACCCTACCGGTTCGCAAAACCTATTGACCTCCCCTCGTATGTATGTCTGACTATTTATCTCTATGTTGCAATGTTTGATTGCTTTTTGACGTGCCCTACGTTGTCTATCGTTGTTAATATCGATTTATTTCTTTATAACCATTAATATATGACGACTTTCAATATGTTTTTCTACTCTCACACTATCTGAATTTCTGTACAATAGTCTTTTTGTGTGTCTACCTTTTGATATATCGTTAAATGTTTGTCTGCTTCTCTTTATTTTACTAAATGTCGGTTCAATTTTGTCGACATATATCAATATTTCTATCTATATAAATATATATATATATATATATATATATATATATATATATATATATATATATATATATATATATATATATATATATATATACAGCTATCTTTCTCCGGGAGAGTGAACAATGACGACTACGCAAGGCTGATGCCGTCACTATATAGAAACGGAAACAACAAATAAACATCCAGCTCCAGCTAGAAATCGTTTGGCCATCACGAGAGGACTTAATATCGGTTCATCGGCACTAATTAATAAAATTATACCGCAGGGAACATTATAGCATGTATATATGGGCCAGTAGCATAAAACAGGCCTTTCTTCACTTCCTGCCACAAACTTACTTGGCTACAGTGAAAGAAAAGGCAAACAGCAGATGGAAGCGCATTATATAGTTCGACTAACGCGATTCTGCCTGAATCTAAATGATATCCGGGGTGGCATTCAACATAGATATCATCATGCGTTTATCAAGTAAGATTAAGTGTAGGTTTTAGTCCAAACTGGAAGTACTATAATGTAGTGGGGTGTTTAACTTATGCTGATTGGTTAATTTGGATGATCTGGAAAACCATTTGGACCAGTTCACAAATATCAAGCTGCTAGACGACCAGGTTTTGCCATCCACCTTTTATGTTAATACCTATCGTAAGGTTCTAATCACTGTCTTCCAAGATGACAACTCCTGCTTTCACCAGGCTAGAACTGTGACTGACTGGCATGATGAACATCCAGAATTGTGCCGCAAAATAACCCGATCTGAACACCATCGAAAATCTGTGGGACACTCTGAACAATTTGTTCACGCAACCTGGTCGAATTTTAGAATTACTTGGTACGACAGTGACGGAACATTAAACTCTTAGGACATTTTAACGCCATGTCTTGCGCTCAGAGTCGATCAAGTCGTAAGTTTTGTTCGTCTAGTAGCTTTTCCCGCTTTCGGATGGTGATGTTGTTTTCTTTTTTGTAAAATATTTAAATATTCGGTGCTTCTTTCTTAGATACATACTCTTGAAGGAATTTATAAAATTAGGTTAAGTAATTATGTAAAGAAACTACATAGATAACGTGACCTAAAGAGAAAACTACTTGGCGCGAAAAGGATCAAGGGAAGGCCGAATCTTATGAATCCGGACCTCTTCCACAATGATGACAGACAAATCCTTCGATGTAGCCGCCAAATTAGACTAAGATGTAATGTAAATTCGTCTACCTCTCTCAGGGATTATGGTTTTATTTGCAGGAATTAGATGGTGAATAACTTGAACTTACTCACCTCTAACTTATTTCAGAATTCATTTCTCATTATTTATTCACCCTTTCCCTATCGCTCTTTAATAACTCTCTTAATAGTTCAGGCCTATGTAAACATGCCTTCTATGGATTTGCCAGTTTCTGTTTTATTCCTGCCCTCTTTTGCCCATAATATGGTCATGTCTTTATTTTTGCCACCATTTATTCATTTCATATTTTTTAGCATTAGTTTTCGCCTTTTTGTTTTTTTTATTCTTCAGCTCGACTCTTTAATCTAAGGTTTTACTAAATGGAATTAAGAGTACTTTTCTCGGACAAAGATATGAGTGTTTAATCACCACCCATGGAGCATCTTAAAGAATCAAGAGCCCTTAACGAATGAGAAGAGAGCTCAGCGATCTGTTTACTACATGCCGACCTCTTTCCGCCCTCTCGGCTCAAAGATTTATTTTCCCCGAAGTAATACTCAATGGACGTGGCGGGAGGGGGAGGGGGAAATCTCAAGTTAGAAGTGGGATTTGAACCGATATATGGGTTGCAAGGATTCTCGGGTGTTCCAAGATATTTCTCCCTCTGTCTCTCTGCAGTAGAAGCAACTTCTATAAACCCTATCCCCGTCCAAATCAGGATCTGACCCTTTTAACAATTCATACGAACGTGTTCTACTTATATTCCTCGGCTTTTTAAAAATATCTGTGAATTTGAGCAGTTATTATTGAAAGCAGGGAAAGACGAATGTAACCTAAGCTCTGGGGAAGGAAGTATGCGGTGAGGCACCGAAGCCCTTTCATGAACCGAGAGGGAGAAATGAGGTCGAAATGTAGTAAGCGGATCGGTGAGCTTCCTGCCTGTATGGATATACGTGTTTTCAATTGATGCCACCATTTCCTTCTATCTATCTATACACATACAACCCAGACTTTATCGTTATAAAGCTACTAATATACTAGTTAAAGTCAAAGTCCTCCCACCCTCTTCTGCCCCCCTTGAAATTCTTTAAAAGAAGTTGCGTAAACTCAAGTCTAATTAAGGCCTCCTTCCATGACACAGAAGCAGCACGAAAAACAGCTCTTGGAAAAACGTTAGGTAATGGCTACAGAATTTTGCAAAACCATCCCGCACGATATTTTCCAGCCACTCTTAAGGTAAAAGGCATCTCGAGACTGGCTATTCTCCCCAAATGGTTCTTTTAAACGGTTCGAAACATCTAAAGTATTTCTGCACCTGATCACCAATTTCACAACCGCTATCTATGTGTTGGATACTACATATAGGAGAAATAAAGAGGTGGTAATCGTTTCTATGATCCAGTAAGGAGATTATAGGGAGAGGGCCTGGACCTTAGAGGGAACTTCACTAATTCCATTTAGTCTATAGTTTTACCACTTGATTTACTCTCTGCAAATATTTCGCATTAGCAGCGATTTCCTGCATTATTGCTCTTTATCACTAGTTCCATTTTTTCTCGGTCATTTTTTTCTTATGGTTCTACTTTAAAAAGATAGATAAATACCTCAAAGTCCTTACAGACAACCTGGGGAGGGTTCCATACTTTGAGTATATATTTTAAACAACCCTTTTTACTATCCTTAATAATTGTACCGCCTTGCCTTAAAACAAAATTGCATGTATAAGCTTCTCAAAATTATTTTGCAATATATTTACACTACAGCTTTTCATGCTAGGTTCCGGCAGTATATACCACTTGTTGACTCCCCTATACGAGAATTAATTGCTACGCACATTACTCATGCACAATCTTTCCTCCAAATTCCAACTACTTCACAAGTCGGATGCAGGAAAAAAAAAAAACAGCTTGCTATAAACCAGATTGCCAATCCAAAGTTAGGATGTGTACACGAGTTTGGGTTGTTGGCTTCGGGGTCATATTGCCTTCAATGAGAAGAAGTTGAGTTCTTTGGTCCGAGTTTTATCTTTTCTGTGCCTAATTTAATTTAAAGAGAATAATCACAATCATACATCCACAGTTATCTAGCTTCCATGCCTTCCTACTTCAAAGTGTGTATGGGAATCTGTCTTACCTCTGGCGGTTAAATCATGACTAGAAGATTGAGCTTCCCCTCTGTAATTTTCTACTTCCTTAATGAAATTTTATTCGCCAATCTTTGACGGAGATTCTCTCAATCCGCAGCCTCACCTTGATCGATAATTTTTTCATCTCGTGATCGAAGCTAAGGACGAGGAATCTCTTCTTTCCCAGCACCGACGAGGCCTGCCTGTCTTGGCTACGCTTCTTCATTTCCATTTCTGATATGTAAGTACACTGTAGAAGGGTTCTTAGGTATAAGCTTCGAGGCACTCTAGTTATTAATTTCTTCTGAGAAATATACCATTATGATGGTTTGTTGAGATCGAGAGAGTTGTTCGTGATCGCAATCAAGATAGTTCCTCAAAACCTTCTCTTTAAACTACCATGTCAATGAACCATCCACACAATTTCACTCTTCCAACCTCACCATTTTTATTCCAAAACTTTGCCAAGAATTATACATTGTAAAGAAACATCCTCTTGATTTTCGTTTCGTAATTTCAAGGACATAATAATTTTAAAGGAAACTCTATCCTGATCCCTGAGGACAAACTATCCTGGTCCCTGAGGCCAGCCTCACAAAAGCGCGTCTCCACATAATTGTGGTGACTAGGTGGGACTTATAGCACCAGCTGTTGGATTAAAGCTTTCTTCCTTAATCTCCCTTAAGGGGCCGGAGTAAGAATAGATGCCAACTGTTCATAGAAAACAATAAACAACACCTGGAGTAATATTTTAATCGTTTGCAATGTGTATCAGAATGAGGTCCAATAGCCCCCACGTGCCCTCCTGTAGCCACGTGATTCCGGAGATCACCTCATGGAGCTGTTTGTGGAAGCATGGGAACCTAAGCAAGGAGGCGGCTGACGCTGTTATCACTTGCCCCAGCTGTATTTGCCTAGGGACCAATGCCATCTCCCCCCTCACCCACCTCCTTCACGCGACCACCTCGAGGCGAGCATCCAGGCAGCTCTGTACAAAGATTGGAATCCTTTGGACATTCCAACGAGCATTATCAAGATCCCCCCCTTCCCCCGAAGGATTTGCTGACTTTTCTCCATGATTGCGCGCGCCTCCTCTCCAAGCACCTATATAACGCGTCGACCGAGTTTCGACATCAGCACTGTCAAACTTCCACCTACTGTAACGAACAAGCTAAAGGACGCTCTCACCCTGTCTGCCTCCAGCGGCGATTTCCTTTCAAGTAAAGACTAAACCGATCCGTGGACTCAACCATAGTCATTCAGCAAGTTGCGACTTTAGTAAACCCTCCCCTAGTCAAATGGCCATCACTGACAAGGATCCCCTAACTCCAAAGACGACAGGTGCTCCCTCGAACTGAAGCTGAGGTAAACAACTTCTATCATCGTTTCACCGTACCCCACTGGCACCATTTTGGCAACGAGCTCAAAGGTAATCGTCACTGTTGCCGCCGGCAGATTGATCTTAAATATGGCTTATCCCAATTGCTCCATTATTTGTGTAAACGCACCAGTTAAAATCCTCCTTTAAACCACCAACTGTATCTGACCCTTTTAATCCCTTAATCAACCTACCTGATCGCGTGTAGATCTTTAACCCCGCCGGGGCGACCATTCCATTTAAATACAATTTCCATGTAAATATATATATTCTCTTTTTGTTGTTAATTAAGTATTATTTTCGTCATCGTCTTTCTTTTTGCAAACCCAACGCGTACCAGCAACCCCTTTTCTTTTGGCCAACTTTCAGTCTGAAATAATTGTTTAAAAGGACCCCGCAAAGTAAGAATAAACCATTCCGCCCCGTTCATTCGGTCTTCAACCTGCTTGGGCCAATCTCTCTAAAGCACCCACGTATATATAGATATATCGTAGAGGCCATTCCACGACACAATGATATTTTGGGGAGTACCACGCTGATCCCGCTCCTCACAAACAGACTCTTTCACGTGGGTCATCGGGAAAGCAAATGGTTCAAAAGGAATGGAGCCTCCAAGGACTCTCACCATGCTAGCAAACGACTTTCCTGAAGGATGAGGAAATTCTATTTCATTAATGCCTTCTCGCTATAATAAGTACTTCAAAAAGTATGATTACCCTTCCAAGTACTCCCTTTTAAAGGGCACTCTCCCACAGAGAGGAGGGGTCAGCAAATAAAGCATCCGCATGGAGAGAAAAGGGCACATTTCGATTCGAGAGACAAACACGAATGTCTCGGCTGCCTTCTTCCACTATTACTTGACTGTCCATCACCTCATTCATTGAGACACTTCTAATTCCGTCACTCAAATTAACTAAAATTTTAGAAGCCTAACAACCTAGACTCTTAGACCCAAATCTTCCTAACCATTGATCGAGTCTTGTCCACACTCAAGTTTTGAAGTCACACCGGTCTTTGGATCTTCGGTCACAAAAAAGGTTGGTGAGGCTCTGTGTTAAATAAATTAATGCGTACAAATGTTTCCGTCTTTATGCAACCGTCATTCAATCTTCCAATTTTATGCTACCTTAATTCGTGTCATTTTGTAACCGCTAATCTTGTTAATCTCATTTAATCAACAAAAATCACTCAGATTATATTTTTTCCATTAGTAGATTTAAAGTTCCCTAAAATTTCTCTTATATTAAATGAAGATTTAAAGTTAAATATATTTTATTTACAATCTCACTGCAGAAGCTTATCGCCAAAAACAGCAAAATTTGTATCAGAAACACCTACAAATTGCGGTTGCATTAGGATCATCTACTCAAAAGATCATACCTTAAGAAAACTAAACTTTGTTTAGTTATAGTAAAAAATATAAATCAGTAAATATACCATAAGACAAAACTACCTCTCATTTTAGTAAAACTTAGTGAGCACTGATTAATTCTCATTCTATTGGATTTTCTCTCCGAAAAAATAGTGGAGGTGGACTTAACCCGAAAAACATGTTTATAATACCATTTTCAAAGCTTCATATTTATCTATAAGATTTCTCGTATTATAATTATATTATTTGTATTGTTTTGTAAACATAGAAACATGATTCTTTTCGAGTTTCTAACCTGGCAGTAGATAGTTAATTTTTTCTCGTTTTTTCATTTTAATTTTGTCTTATAATCAGATTGAACCCAGCTTCACATAATCAAGCCATTGCTTGAATTAATTACGACTGTGTGTATCTTAATCATAATTGTTAACAAAATTATAACCTGTGCGTCGAAAAGTCAACATATATTTTATATAAAGAAAATAAAGATCATATTGCAATCGCCTAACATTATTTTTCTTCATATAAAGTTATTTCCTTCTGACATTAATACAACTATAAAGCCACGCAGGCTAATTTTTTATCCTTATAATCGTACTTTAATATGAAAGCCCTTGTTATTCCCTCCTTTATCGCTTCTTTCTTTTCGAAAAAAGGTCCCAAATTCCCCATTCTTAGATAAAATAATTTATTTTGGGGAAATACTCGTGAAGAAATCATTGGCCTAAAAAATCGAATTTTAGTAAAGAGGATAATAGGTGAAGCAGGAAATATCGTAAAAATGAAAGGACTTGAAAAACTACCCTAAATTACCAAGATCTATCAGATTAACCCCTAATGCTGGGGATAAAGCTCCACCACTTTTGTGCAAAACAGAAAACCAATAATGATAAACCCTACTTTTCTTTGGAATAAATCAAGGCGAATTATACTCCTTCCTCTCCGTCTCCTAAATAAGAAAAATACATTTTTAGATTTTCTGTTTTTCTCTAAATTACCACATAAAGACAATCTCTAGATCTAAAACTCCTAAAATTAATGCCTTTTTCGGTCCCGTTTATAAAGTTGCCTATTTCATTGAAAGCCCAAGAACTCCTCCACTCCCTCCACCACGCAACCAGGTTAGTTATTAGCACGGGGTTATTTCGCTTGACCCAAATAACTCCGAGAAAAGGCCGAATTTTTGGAGACTTTTCTCATTGCCTGTTTAAATGGACTCAAAGAGAAATAGTTGACCTCATTTTCTCCTTATTTTTCGGCTTCTCCTAAAATATATTTTTAGAACAAATTTTGGTAGTTACCATCTATCCCTCAATTTATCAAGCGAGCTACCTCATTATTTACCATTTTTAATTAAACCTATTAAAACTATTTGAAATCATTTTTCTCTAATTAAGAGCTTTTATTAAAGAACTATTCGAGCTTACAGCCTGCAAATGCAGAGAAAATATATGCACATGTCTAAAACAACACAAAGTACTCACAAAAGAGAAACAATTTCTTAATGATCAGAGAAGTGCAAAAAAAATGGTAATTGCAGGAATCGATGCCATTAGAACGTTGAAAATATCAAACCAATGATGAGAAAAGAGATAAGATCTAGTATGAATACCAATTCCATCAGCGAGTGATTAGCTGAACAATGTGAACAACAACCGCCTTGCAGTTACGTGTCACCTGATTCAAGTTCATCATCTTAAAAAGAAGAGTCTGACTATGAAACTGAATTAAGTGCATTAAAAAGAAAATGAAAACAGAAAACTGTTCCTCTCTCATCTATAGTTGATATATGCAAAATTGAAAGATTTTGGAATAATAAGCGAAAGTGATTCAAGTCAAGTCATCAACTAGAGGAGTGTTTTGAAAGTACGTACTGAAGAAGGCGGAGGCGCACGTTCCTCTTCTCTTGCTGCTATATACTTCAATGTGAAAGCTATTACAGTATGCTGAACTAGCAAGAAGAGCTGATAACGCAACCACTTCTGACAAAACACATTTCAATGGCAGAAATAAAAATAAAATGGGAAACAACTGACGATAAATTTTACTGGTAACGAGATTCCGATTCCACTCAAGCTGTAGAAAGATTGATGATGCTAGTCACCGAAGCATCTGGGAAAGAATGTATGTATGTGACCAAACTAAAATAGATAAATAAATTAAAGTTACAATTGAATCACGACGAAAGTTGCCTCGGTATGACCCCAAAAAAGAGTTTAGTTAAATAAAATCCAGTTAAGATAAGGTGGAACTCGACATACGGCCACCTCAACGTGGTGAGTTCTGGATTATTTCTATAATTATTTATTGGAGAGAGAAAAGAATAGTGGCATAGAGCTAGTAAAAAGAAACTTATTGCCATCCCTATCATGCATTTCATTCCATTTAACGAGTATGATCAAAATTTCGTGCTACTGCGGGAAATTAATAATTTATCTCTATTTCAATCAACTTGCACAAAATGAAAAAAATCGTTTGCTACTACGAAATTTTTCCCATATGTTCCTGACATTATAGATTATTATTTGCAAATTACCCACAAACTTCACAACTAAAATATATTTTGGGCAATTTTTGCAGTTTCAGTTGAAATTCTGGGATATTTTATTTTTTTGCACCTTCTTGTACCAGCTGAAGATATAGTTATTCACGTCAAAGCTTTTTCATACATAAAATAGAAACATAAAATATTTTTTTTAGTAATACCGACAAGTAATTTTCTCGCATATAATTAATCGGGGTATTACCTATATTTGGGCTGTTTTTAATATAATATTTTTTTATTTTTAAGCTCGATGCGCAAGTTAACAGTAAAGGCGTACAGTAAAAACTTCTATAATTTGACCACCAATTTCTCAAAAGTATGATAGAAAAATATGTAAATATACTGAAATTTGATAAATTTGAACGACCAATCAATTCTTATTCTTATTTACTGCGAACTTTTGAAAATTGTTACAATTTTAAAAAAATATATATATTTTGTTACGTTTTACTTTATGAGCTGTAATCGAATCAATGGACGGAATATTTCAAAGACCAGCAAAGCATATTGAGGTGTTAGCTCATAAGAAGAGTACTAACAAACATCTTGCCATAAAACCCACCTCTGTGGGTTCATAAAATAAGAAAAGATACCAGTGTGTGCTGAGGAAAGGAAGGAAAATAACGAGGAGTTTGGTGAGTAAAGTTATTAATTCGAAAAAAAATTGTAATAGCCCATCTACTCTGTCAATTCTTGCTTTCATCTCCTCAACTCCGAAACTATCAACTATCTCCCCAAGTAGCTCATTCCATGTGTGGTATTTCTATATTTTACATTATGTGAAATAGTTGCCAACCAAGATAGTGTTGAACCGCTTTAATTTTTATGCTTCCAAACGTAATTTCTAGTTGAATTCGGTCTAAGGGTAAACAACTTCCGGTGATCAATCTACTCTAAGCATCAAAGAATTTTACGTGCCTCAAAAAGTTAACTGCCCAATATCTTAGTCTCTAGGGAAAAGAGACCGAGCTTCTGCATGTGCGTGTGAGTTTTTATGTCTAATTCACACGATAAGTTTTGTGGCTTTGACCGGTAGACAACTTAAAATCCGTCGCTTCGGTTGATCAATGTCACGCTTCAACGAGGTCTTCGAAGTTACTTTATACATTTTTTTCTTTGTTCTCTACCATTACCTCGGCCCTAACTACACGCCGCAACATGAAAACGCAAGATTGAAACGTTATTCTAAATAAAGCAAGTTGGAAGTATGGTTCGATTACCATTTCCTTATTGGCTTACTCCATAAAGTAAATTGCAACTTCCTGAAACCATGCTCGATTGATATCAATATTAAATGCCTGATTGAATGCTGTTTGGATTTTTGATTGATCACAATCCCCACTAGTGCTACATTATTTAATTTTTAAAGAAAGACCTCAAGGGATCTTACGAGAATTTTGTAAGGAGTTTCTGAGGAGGGTCAAATCGTACCTAGATTTATTTGATCTATTCTAACGAGACGCAAATCAATCACATTTGATGGAATTCAAAGAGATACAACTAATAGATAGTGTTTATTAGCCCTCTCACCTCGTACATATTAAAAGGTAAAAATGTCAAAAATTGAGAGAATAGGGGTGAAATAAAAATAAACCTGAAATAAAATAACTTTCCTGATAAAAGTCTATGTTTATAGTTAATCTATTTTTCCTTTATTAGTTTGTTTTTACAATTATTCGCTTTGTTTTTTGTAGTTTTTATTTTTCTCGTTACTTCTAGGTGTTAGAACGAGTAGTGTGGACCCAATAACTTGGCAAAATCGAGACACACGCTATAAAAAATTTCAATTTAAATTTACAGCCATTTACTGGCAACACAGTAGCCAGCCGATTGCTGTAAATTTACAGTAATCTTACTAAAAATACAAAGTGCAGCATAGTTTTGTAAATGAAATTACAGTACTTATCTTTTATATTTACAGCGCTTCTGTTAGATAAAATTCTACCTGCCATATTATTTTTGTACCAACCACACAAAATGTATGTCTCGGCTTTCTCATTGAGTGATTCCCTGTAGAGTAAAATTTTTTCTCAACAATAATCTAGAAAGCTTGAGTGTCGTGGTATGACATTACATTATATCAATACCATATTATATCTATTGGGGGGGACCAATAACTTTAAGGCAACCGAAAAGGGACGGAACGCCACGAGTTTCGACGCGCGGAACAGCGAGAAAAGAGTGCAACGAGGTCAGGTAGAATTTGTGCAATGGCAAAGCTCAAGGTTATTTAAAGAGGCATCTACAAAAATATAATTTTATTTACATAAAATAAGAGAATTAATGAACAAAATTACATCGGTAAACGAGGGTGGAATTGCAGAGTTATGCATCAGACTCTAAAGTTAGAAATTAATGCGATACCGAAGGAGACTATTCAAATGGGGAGGATTAACTCAAATAGGTTGCTGAAGGGGGAGAGGGGTTCGTTTACGGAGGATTCCGGGTGAGGCGTCAGGGTAAGGCTTCACGGATGTCTCTTGCTGGCAATAAACGTGAGGGCAAGGGCGCTCGGAGCTTCTGAGCGGGAGGTTGACGTGATGACGGTTCTCCAAAGGAATGGGGGAGGAGGGTGGTAACTGCAGGTCCAAAGGAGAGTATTTCCCCTACCCGAAAACGAAGAAAAATCGATCGGTGGCGACCGTCAAATGGAATTACCTCACTGGCTGGGCTAATTCCAACACACAAAATGTTCAGCCATCACTTTGCTTTGTTGTTAGCACCTGACTTGGTACTAGGGAAATCTTCTTTGGTCCGGGCGAGACTCCCTCGTAGGGGTGGGGGAAACAGCTCTACTCTCGAATGTCCTTGAATCTTCACGTCGAGGCGATTCTAACCCGCAAAAAGGTTGTGCCAGGTGTACGCGGTTCGAGGCTACCGCTTGTGAATGGGAAGGGGGGGGGAGAAGGCTTAAAAATTTAAGCCTTCTTCCCCCCCCCTTCCCATTCACCAAATTCTAGAACCTTCTCCAGCGCATGGATGTCACTTCCGTGCTAGAAAAGGAATTCCATGTAGAATTCCCTCACATTGAGCCCAGTCCATATGCACCATAAAAGACTTTTAAACCAGAGAACATTCAATATGTGAGTCAATGTGTGATAATGTGATGAGGGAGAAAGGCATTGTGAGATTCACAAAAACACATCATTTAAAATTATTCAATCAAGATAAAAGAAACCACATTATTATGTAGGTCAGTGTGTGAGCTGTTCACCTTTGAAGGAATCCAGCCTATAAGCATCCTCATCCTGGTACTGCAGGTAGAAGTTGTCATAGAAGGCAGAAAACACTGCGAAGCCAGACACAAAAGTGGTCCCCTCGCACACCGCTTGGCCCTCAATGCTCACCATTCAGTGCTGAGTATCACCTGAAACAAGAAATCATTTAAGATTTCATATCTTAGATGAATGTTTATGTCTGGTAGCATACGGTACAATATACTTTATATTAAGAAATTCTGAGGGAGGGGGTATTTCAGCTCGTCAACATGTTGACGTCAGAAATATTGAGTAGCCCGCCCTCTCCATTCAACCTTGCTGAGGTGATTTTAGGAGGGTAAATTAAAGCAATATGGAAAGCCAAATTTTAATACTTAAAAATGATTAAATAACAAAATTGGTGGTTATATTATGTTTTATATTGCATAAATATAATTGGCATGTGCTTTGTTTAACCAGAGGATTAATCGTTTAACATTACACATACACAGGCTTTCTCAATACAAAATACCTTAATGACAGAGCATATACTATATACCAAGCTCTATCAGTCGAGGACTGGCAGGTAGGGAAATTGGTTCTTGGACATCAGCAGCTGATGCACCTGCCTGCAGGAACCAAACTTAAGAAAGAAATTAATTGTATTCTTCCCTTCCTCAAAAAAATGACTGAGTCTAGATGAAATGTCCATAGAATCCTACAAATGGGCGCATTTTCGATTGAACAGGAAAAATTCATTCTTGTAAATAATCTTGTACAGATACAACAAATAAAAAACACCCCTTTTTTTTCCCCTTCAAACTTTTGATAACCCGCCTGATAATGTTCAAATTGAATTCAAATAAAAAACCCCACTGCCCTATGATAAGTCATTTCATCTAGACTCACAGGTAAGAGACTATTTTAAAAAGGCACACACACATGCAAGATGTCACCCACCAGCATTCTGCATTTATTTGGACAACTTTATTTGCACTGGCTTTGCAGACTCTCAGATATTGACATGGTTAAGTATTCCTTATTATTCAGGAGCTACAAGTAGAAGTAAACAGGCAATTCAAATCATGCCACACAAGTAATAATTAGACAAATATAGTGTGCACGTAGAGGCGGGCGGACACTGTACGATATTGCCCTTATTTTGCAGTCCCAGACAAGTTTCAGCCGAAATTACATACTCGTAGAGAGAGTATCGGCTCGTTGCTGTTTGTTTGAAGGGACTACATCACGTTTTGATGTTCTTAAGGCAAGTTTGCGACCTCACGAAATTTCTGGCATGCCAGAAAATTTCTCATTGTGACGGGCAATATGTGAAGTCCTACGACATGTTTTACGATTCTCAAATAAAAAAATACAGCTGTTTCAAGTCGCAGCCGTACATGATTACAATCGTGGTGGACAGCAATCGTGATAAGTAAGCACGAAAAGAGGAATCTTATTTTGCTCAAAGGTAATCAACGGAGATTTTCTTCGGTTTGATTCAACGAAGGGAGACTGTTACGAAAATTCCAAGGCTTTCCGTTCACAGAGGCTACCAATTGACTTGGGTAGAATCATGGCTGAAGAAGGCTTGCTGTCTGACTACTGCTCACGGGACGAGACTATAAGGACGGCCTTGAGGTGCGGGCTAGACTCTTCGAACTACAAAATAACTCGAGTATTTGTATGCCCAATTCTGAAAGGAAAGTTGGCGTTAGGAGAAAGGAGTCACAAGCTCCAAACATCTTAATCCGCAGGCGGAGTAGCCGATTCATCATTTAGCAGCAAGAGGCGAGGCATAGCGGCTATTTCGCGCCTCGCCACCGGGAGGGGGGGGGGGCGGGACGAGTCGCAGGATTGGAAAATATTTTCCCACGTGCTCAGGAGTTGAAAATTCGAGAATGTTCGAACAAGAAATAACCTCGTCCATGGCAGGATACCAATATCACCTGGTCTCCGATAAATTGGGAGGGGGGAGGAGGTCAAAGGTTATTATTTTACAGACCCTATTTTCCCACCTACTTTTATCTAAATGAGTGGTAAGATTTTCAATATTTACAATTGCTTAAGTATGAAGCAAGGGACTGCAACTCCTAAGCTGGTTATCATGTCTTCCAATGAGGCAATTGAAAATGTCAATATGTGACATTTCCAATTGCCCAATTTGAATTCCCTGAAACAAACTTTGGAATTACAGTCCTTCGCTTTGTACTGGAACAATTGCAAAACTAAAAATCGCATCACTCATTTAAATAAAAGTAGATTGGAATATAGGGTCCAGGGTGCTAAATACCATACTTACCCTTTAAATAAAACCAAATAACTGTTGATACAGTGCGGGATACTGGAAAGGAGAAATTTATCTTTTCCCTCAGCTAAATAATATTAGCCTATTGGAAAAAATCACTTTAGGTGGACGTTTTCTGACATTGTATTGGACAGTTGCCACATGAAATACATAAAAACAGGTTGAAAACTCATGGATTGGTGCACCATGGCTCCAGGTTGAAAAATTAAACCTTTAATACTAATATAACATCAGCATTTATTGGTAAATTTGTTGTATTTAAGGGACCATGGTGCTGAACAATGGTAAACCCACTAGCTAGCTAATGTTAGCCAGCCAAGCTACCCTTACAGACATCGGTTTAACACAAGCTAGCTAGCCTTAGCCTAACTAATGCCAGAGCTGCCGACCATGCCAGGTGAATTTGGTTAGTAGGCCACCTAACGAAATTGCAACCACGAGAGCGCAATAACGCGCTCCTTATAAATTAAAGCTTTGAATGTAAAACGTGGTATAAATTTTATTGTGCAAATAGTAGCAAGCTAAATTACTTAGCCTAACGTTAGCTACCTAGCGCTTATGTGAAGGGCTAGCACCTGGGTGATGCATTGTATATTATGGGTAATTTGGTTCCAGTGTAATTATTAAGATTAGTGGCGGACGATTTTGTTAGCGATTTTTTCTACAGTTTTTTCTATTTTTTTAGAGTTTTTTCTCTTTACCACTGGTCCAGGATGTGAATCATTTCCTGGTATTTAGCAATCATAAACGTTTATTTATTCAAGGTTCCTTTTTTGCGTCTAAAGATGGGTATAAACTATTTTTTTTTCGATGTTTTATTCTGAAGCCTATTAGCGATGTTTCATAAATATACTCCCTATTTACTCGGTTTCAAATGTTTGGGTACGCGAATAACATACGAGGGGTGGTCAATAAGTTGTGCGAATCGGTAGGGCAAAACAGAGGAAGGGGGAGGGCTGATTGTGGGGGTGTTAGGACAAGTTATGACAAGTCAGGACCTGCAGCCGCACGCTCCTGCCTCGTCTAGTTAAGAAGCAGTAGCTGATCCCAGATCGTCAGTCACAAATTTTTCAACAATGGAGAAGGTTGAGCACCGCGCACTGATCAAGTTTTTGACCAAGGAATGCAAGAATGCAAAAGAAATCCATGAAGGCATGGTTGCAGTGTATAGCGACACCACCCCTTCCTATGCAACCATTGCTCGCTGGTATAGGGAGTTCCGCCATAGTCGTGAGACCCTTGAAGATGACCCCCGTCCAGGACACCCGTCAGTCGTGACCAACGGGTACAATGTGGCCCGTGTGGAAAGGATGATCCTCGAAACGACGGGTAAAGGTCGAAGAAATCGAGCCACAACTTAGAATATCACATGGAAGTGTTATCAACATCATCCACGACAATTTGGCCATGACCAAGGTCTCTTCCCGTTGGGTCCCTAGAAACCTCACACTCCATGATCGACTTCAACGTCGTCAAAGTCCACAAGCCCAAAGTTGCACAAGCTGCCCTGCGCAAGTGTGGATTTGAGAAGCTCAACCATCCCACCTACAGTCTAGATCTGGCCCCTAGCGACTCCTTTTTATTCCGCCAGCTCAAGGATGCACTGCGTGGACGCCAGTTTGGGGACGATGAAGATGTTCAGCTCGCCGTCCAGGAGTGGATTGAACAGCAGTCGGGAGATTTCTGGTTGTTGGAAATTAAAAGTCGAGGGTAGTTATATTGAAAAATGATAAAACACTTTTCCTCATATCTCGTTTCCTTATATCCGAATTTTAAAAACTTATTAACCGCCCCTCGTACATACCTATGCTTGTCTTTGGTTTTTGTTTATGTTCCTGTTATTTCTTTTAAGTTTTCTTTGTTTTGGGGCGGTAATCTTTCTATAAATGCATTTACTTACGCTTGGCTGGTGGGTAAAGTTTTGCTGCCTCAAGCAAGAATTCTTAGAACTACCATTTTATACTAGGGTTCTTCAGAAAGGGACTCTCCTTTATTTCTTGGATAATTCATTTATAGTTGTGATTTAAAAAAAAAAAACAATTAAAAAGCAATGTTTTTTAATTGTGTTTTTCTTGGGCAAATTCCCCAAAAGCGCTTTTTGGTTGTTTTTTTCCGGCTATTGAAATTCCATCATATTTATTTTGAAAGGAATTGAGAAATGGGAGGCTTCGCCTCCATACCACCCAAATATTTCTAAAAAGTCTAGCGTTACTATTCTTAACAATTACCTGGTCCAGAATACCACTGCCTACCTAACAAACGTTAATGCTCCCTCCCTATATTATCATCTAATCTGTGTTTGAATACATTCAAGTTTGTTCTGTCTACCGTCTTAGGTGGCAAACTATTTCAGTAATCTACCACTCTATTAGTGAAAAAATATTTTCTAACATCTAACCTGCCCCTCTGTTTTTAAATATTTAAGTGGTGACTCCTAGTCCTATTATTACCTTCCAATTAAAATAACTGGCTAAAATATCTCTTATCCATCCCAGAACAGATTTAAAAAGCTCAATCATATCTCCCCTCACACATTTTCTTTCAAGTAAGAACATATTTAGTACCCTCAGTCTATCTTCATATTTAAGGTGCTTCAGGGACGTTATTATTTTTATTGCCCTCTGTACTGACTCTAGCAGGTTGATGTCATGTCTAAAATGTGGTGACCATTCTTCTATACAGTACTCTAAATGTGGTCTGACATAGCTAGTTGTAGAGTTTAGGAATAACATCTTTACATTTATACTATTAACTACAGGGTGTTCGGAAAGTCACTGTGCACTTACATATTTATTAACATAAATGTTTCAATATAGAATACAGGAGGTAAATATGAATGACAATTATAAATTATTTTGAAAGTGACTTCCCCTTGGCATCAATACAGGCTTGGACCCTTCTTATTTTGTTTCTAAACACCGCTATCAGTTGCACTTACATATTTATTAACATAAATGGTTTGGGGTCGAAATCTAAAATATAAAAAAAAATTATTAGAAAAGTGCACAGTGACTTTCCGAACACCCTGTACATCGCCTGACAATGGATTCCAAAACTCAACAGCCCTATGACCGCACTTTCACTAATTAATTGAGGCGCGCAAATTTATTACTAGCAAAAGTCCCTCCTATGGGCATTTTTTGCTAGGCCTGTGGTGCTAGTTCACTTCGCTTACAAAATTAATAAAGGTTGCCAAAGTAAATGGTTTATTATTTCACAACCCATTCAAAATTTAAGTGCAAAAAACTTTCACATTTGTTTTTTACATGCAGACGGACACATACACACACGCTAAGTTCCTTATAATAATAATTAAGAATATTAAGTATATCAGGATCTGATACACTAGGTTCTAATATTTATCTCAACAGTGTTTTCGCAAACTTCACACACACGCTGTAGCTAGCAAGACTGCAACGACACAGCGCCGCTGAACGTGTACAAGTAGTGAACATGTGCGCGACTCTTTCAAATGCATTTATGCGAACCGTAGAATATTTCAGTCATTTCTTATTGGTAAATTGATGTTTTTAGGTGATATTAAGATATTCTAAAGCAAATAATTCTGATGGTCTTATTTTTCCAAAGTAAAATACGTTCAGTCAGCGGAAACCGCATAGGTCACAATGCATCGGTTATTTTAGTATTTTTATCCGTTAAAGGAAAAACAAATTGCCTTTAGATTCATATTCTCCTGAAATAAATTAGGCAATAAATATACATAACACAGCAACATAAATTTAATAACACAGTAAACAAAAGCACCTAAGTGCTGTGGCAATGGAAATAGAACAAAGGATATCCTTCCTCGACCAAAGAAAATGAAAATAACAAACAACTCATGGAATTAATTAGCATTGTATGAGATATCAGGAGGGTAAGAATAATTATGGATTATTTCCAATATTTCATATTAGTTCTTTATCATAAATAACTGTTAAAGAAGCCTAAGTATTAACTATTTTGAAATTAAAACTTTGTATTTAATGTACGAACTAATTTCGGGGTAGCGAATTAACTCCCGAAACCATCAGTAGTAATAAATTTGTATGTTAGAGTCAGTCACCATAAACCCATCTTTCTCTCTTGGTTGCCATAAAAAAGCACTAAATATCCACCAATTCCGTGAATCATTCTTTTATTTCCAGACCAACGATTTGCGATGGTCTCGACTGTGAATAATCCTACCCAAATGCATTACTATTAGTAGTCGTATTTCATTACAAAGGTGTAATGCACTGAGTTTCACTTTATGGGAAGTCTAGCTGTGGCAATTCTGTATATTTTTATACATAATCTTGATACTTAATTTACGAAAGTTTATAGTGATTATTGCCTAGTTATCTTTGAATAATATTTAAAAACGAATGCAATTTAAAGAAATGCCAATTTTTTCCAATAAAAGAGAATGTGGCCATCCTGGCGTCTTATTCAGTTATACCCATTTTCCTCTTTGAAAATAAGTTTTTTTGTTTTGACCTTAAAATCATGCCATAAGTTATGTTGACTACTATCATTCTCGGTCCTTAACACGTATTGAAATCTTTATTGCTCTTTTTTACTCCCTTCTCGTTCTTTCTCTCCTAAACTATATTATTACCTTTATCAAATATAGCATTTTAACTAATGCCAATTATTAGCTTTTCAAATATGTAAATTTTGAAGTGTAAACAGCACAATGCGGAGCGAATTCTAAAATCCAAGTAGCCTATTTTAATCACAATCTGCCACAAGAAGGGAGGGGAAGCATGTTTCTTATCCATTTTCATAATTGCCACAGTTAAGAAAAGTACCCTCATCCTCTTACACATACCCCCAAAACACAACTTTCATGTTTTTATTGCCGACTTTTGTATATTTGTTACTTATGTATATGAGTGCTATTACATACATTGAGGTATGTATACATGGAACCCTCTCTCCTTAATATCACCCCTGACAAAATGAGATGATGAGGTGCATATGTAGAGCATTATCTTTATGAAAGGCCAATGAAAGTAGAAAAATGATTAGTAGATTTGTTTACAAATGTGGATTCGCAAGTGACTAGAAGAGGGCGCGTTCTTTGTTTTGTGATAAAACGGCTAATATTAAAGTTGGATTTAAAGTTGGGCAATTTTAATGTTCTTAAATGTGATTGTATATTTGAATAAGGCTAACATTTTAGGTGATATGATTTCCATGGACCTAAATGTTTTAAGTCATTCGCATTTATGTAATTTGTTATTTCCAATGCATTGACGAATGTATGTGGATATATAATTTGCTGTTAATTATTGTTTATGTTTAAATATTTGAGCAAGTATTTGGATTCAGGTTGGCTTTTATTTTCGCCAAACTATTTATTTCCACATTAGTTACCTGAGGGCAATATTATCAACTCTTTTGCTCTCGAAGTGGATCTTTATACACTCAAACCTGGTCTCCTCCCAAAATAATAATGATCGCTTTCCGAGACGCCACAAGTTTCCTGTAAAATTATAAAAAAATAAATATTGGAATTTCATTTTAAATTTAGCAAATTATTTTACAAAAGTGTAGACCTCTAATCTTCCTCTCGGGATTTGAAGATCATGTACTTTAAAAAACTCGAAATTTGTTACACCGTTCCATCTCAAATGCCCTCTTCCTGCACAACTACCATGCAAAATATTCTCCACTTGCTATTCCATCAGACTATTTTTCTCTCTCAAGCCCTCATTAAAATAACGCGCTATTTCTAGAATACTCTGACAATCACCCTCGAATATTTTCTTCACTAATCCATTCCCACCATTTTTCTTACATTTCCATACCAGCTCAGTCATAACTTCATTCACACACAATACATCTTTATCAAGTTTCGATTTTTTCTGCTCTACACGAGATGTTTTCTTCTTCCATACCATATTATCATTCGCATATTCTAAAGTTTGGAGCCGCATACTCTCATGCAGCTTTCAGACACAACATCATGCACTCAGACTTAGCATTACTTAACACTACGATCGCTCATGAGAGATCCTTACCGTTCAAATCCCTAACGTTGCAATCAAGTTTTTCTGTACCACTAGGAATCACGCGCATCCTGGACACTTTAAACTTTTCATTACCAAAGTGTAACACCAAAGACTCTAGTAATACAGTCTAACTCATCATCACCCCAAGAGATCGTCACCTAAATCTTTTCTTCATTAACCTTTTAAGGTCCACTTATAGATTCCTTGGAAATTTTGTTAAACACTCTTAGGATGTGAAACTAGAACATATTCTAAGATGTTTTTGTTCTTATGCACTTTGTGATTTGACGCAACATCTTGCGAGAAAGTGCAGCCAATGATGTATCCCAATTGGGAATATCAGTCCGATTACGGGGGACAGCACTTATCCCTATTGGGCTCTCGCGGGCTGACAACAGGTAACTACGCTAAACCAATTTGGGATGCACTGGGCCAATACGACTCAGCAAGTGCTTTTACTAAAATGTTAAATTTTCAGTTATTAACCATTTTTTTTTTACACCTTTATTATTTTACCATTTATCAGTTATATTTTTAACTCTATATTACATTTGGGATATTTTTTCAATTCCTTATGACCTACATTATTTATTAAAATTTCTTTTTGTTCTTTTTATTTTCTTTTGCCAGTTACTTTTATTTCACACTTATACTTACTTATTTAGGTTTTACCAGACAACTGTACAGTACTATATTGTACACAAAAAAGTTTTATAATTCATAAATTTACAATAAAAAGTTTCAATAAAAGAATAATCCATTGCATACTTTCCTCATTCAAAATACAATAATAAACATATCTAAAGAGAGATACCAAAATAGATATATCAAAGTATACATATCAAAATGTACAGAAATATACACAATAAAATATAGAAATGGCACTCTCAGTCCCATGGCACTTTATGGAAGTCACCGAAACAATTTCTTTTATAAGACAAGCACAGAGCAACTTTACATACATCACACATCCATCGAGAGCGGTGGAGGTTTCCTTTATGCAAACAAAACCTACAAGTTTGTCACCTTTCGACATGGACGGGCATGGGGATGGCGGTGGCGTTCTGCTGATCGCCACCCCTGGCACTACATCACGTTGACTCTTTTTAGGAAGGGCTACTTTCTGAGGAGTAAGGGCAGTCCTTGTCACTCTCACTTCAGGCGTCTTGCAGGTTCGGTAGTTGACAGAGATTTCCAATCAAAGATTCTTTAGGGACATAGGGTGAATCTCCAAACCCTTGCAGTCTCGCTTATAGAGGAGCCATGTATTACAAATGATGACATCCAGTCGGTAGCCAAATAACCTCACGTAGTACCTCTTGGAGTGCATAGGAGTCTTGTACAGGTGAGTAAGCATATCGCTCTTGTCGATATCACCGATACGCCCGTTATACTGTTTTACAACGTTGGGACAGGTAACATTCTCCTTCTCCTTAGTGAATCTGTCGTAATGAGCAACAGAAGACATTGGATTAATTCCAACGTCATTGGATAACAAGGTGACGGGCTTGTTATCCTTTCAACGAATGAGCCGAATCCGTCGGCTAATACGTAGTCCATGTCTCCCCATGAAACAGCTTTCTTGATCATGTCCTTTATGCTCCGAAGGGGATAATTCACTTTAACGATACCTTTGAGTTCGTAAGTATTTTTGAGAATGACGGTGAAGATCTTCTTTCTGGTGACGATGATCCTACTTGA